>JAIVFJ010000030.1:0-452478 GCA_025765615.1 Zopfochytrium polystomum
GATCTGCTTTGAGCTTGGAACCAGGGAATGAGATAGCAAAGCCGTTTTCATCCATGTGAAGATGTTGGTCTCATCAATATAAGGAGGGATTCTCTCATAAGCTGCAGCTTGCCTCAAATTGATCTGAGTTAATTTATAAAGTGGGGATTTTGGGAAGTCAACATTCTGAATATCAATTGAAGAATATTGCTTGACCACATACTTTTACAATAAAGATACTCAAAACACGCATTCCAACCTCGTAGCTCATTGACCGGCGACAAATTGCATTCAACTCACTGTGCAAAGACTCATTTGAACTGAAGAAATGAGGCTTCGCTGCAGACCAGCTTCAACGTGGATATTATTCTTTCCAATAGGAACAAGGTCTCCACGCCAAATATGCTTGAGTGTATTTGTTGCTGTTGCCCTCCATCTCTCCACTGGGACTGTAATGTCTGCTGGTGATACGGTGCTTAGGAGTTCACGGACACAGAAAAAACATGTCAGATCGATCTCTCAGCTGATGGTCTGATTCATATAAAGCATCGTGGAATCGACGGGAGAGTAAGCCACGCAGCTCTTTCTTAACTTTGGAGGTTGACCGCGAAATGAGATGAAATGGATCTTGGCACGCTCGGAATCTTGATTTGTTGAATTTTGTTACCAAAGGATGAGCATTAGTCGCACCTTACCGTTTACCCATTGCACGCACACAGCCCCGCATTGCCTTTGGGTTATCACAAACAACCAAAATGTCTTGCATTTCATCAATGTCAGGAAATTCAATTGTAGCATCTGACCAAAGGCTCTCATTGCTCAAAGGCTCAATAGTCATCTCGTCAAGGATGTCACCCCCCCTCATCCCCAACAATTGAGCAATTATCCTCTTCCATTTCATTAAGACTCATCTCGCCATCATCAGAGTCCTCATCAAGCTCAGGTTCCTCAAATTGCTTTGTGGTTCCACTGCTGGACAGATGCCTCACGTTTAAATCTTCAGTGAAAACAGCATTCATCAGATCATCTTGACAAAGTTTGCGTAAATATCAGTATAAGCAAAACTGTCATATGAAAACCATCGAACCTGTTGGTGCGTGATTCATTGCATTACTGTCACCCATCACTTGGGTAATGTTGTCTGTGTTTTTCAAATTATATGCAAACAGTTAGAGAATCATTCGAAAAAACCTAAAAAAAAAAGAAAATAAAGAGAGAAGCAGCCCTACCAGACGCAGCAGTTGGTTCATCAAATGAATCAAAATTTCTCCAGCACAAAATATCAGCACCCACTGTTTAGATCATCCAGATCACTGCCATCTGGAGTGTGACTGACACTAGCTGCATCATCCATAGCTGTAAATGTATCACCGACTTTGGCAGTTGGTTCCACGTTGTACTGCACAATCCGCTTCAAAAACTCAGTAATCTCGCCTTGATTTTCTGAAGCGACAAATTGCCGATTGACGATTTCTCCTAAAAAAAAGGGGTGCCCGCACAAGGTCAGCACTATTTTCTTTGCTGCAAATACTCACCAATCTCATTCCGAGCTAAAAGAAGCAGGTGGCACTCCTTTAAGTTTGCAGACTGTTGACCCTTTCTAAATCGTAGACGTTTCGCAAATTTTCGTGTTCCGTCCAAGGACACTGACTTAGTGACCTTTGCTGAATTCATTAGGGCAGACGCAAGGTGATCAAATTTGGCAGTCTCTTTGAGCCAAAGTGAGCTCATTTCCTTTCGATCAGGTGGCTTGTTCTTGTCCAAATAGTCTGCCAAAGTGGGAGGAGTTGGGCGGATTTCTGCACTGATTATTTCAGAGCGTTTTGCAAAGCGCTGCAGCAGTTGCGCATATCGGCCTGATAAGTTGTAGACAGAGTTTATCTCACAATATGTAAAGTGTTTATTTGCAGAAAGTTACCTGACCGAATAGACAAAATTTCTTTCAAAGAAGATTTGAGCCCAATTGCTGTGTAAAAGCAGCGAGCCACAAAGCGCTCGTATAACTCAACAGAGACACCTCCTTTGAACGTTAGAATATAAGGGAATCTTCCACGCTTTTCATCGTCTAGTAGCTCAAAAAATCGCTCGTCAATAGTGGAGAAGTAGCCTGATCCTTTTGCATCTTCTTCTGGATCAAGCTCAGCTCTTGTTGACTTCTTCCACATTGAACATCGGTATTGGCGATATATCAAATAAGTACGATGTTTAATGTCGTTCACAAGCCTCCAACGAATTTTGACAAAACGGGGTACACAGCTGCATCCAGTTCGAATGCAAACAATTGCCCCATTAGAAAAGGTTGCTTCGATATTCCAGACATAGGTTGGGAAGCTGAAGAGTTCCTCTGAGGCCTGTGCCTCCTTGTCCTCAGGCATTGTAAGAACGGGAGGGAATATTCCACGTAAATTTGCGTCATTGAATCGTGCTGTGGCAAATGATGCAGCATACTGCGAGAGTTTTCCTTGATCCATTGTTGCAGAGGCAATCTGAATGAGTATGATACTATGTGTCTACAAAGGAAAAGGGGTGTTACATCACGCACTGCTGATCTGTGATGGTGCAACAAAGCGTTCATCTTACATAAGAGCTTTAGTGAATAAATGGACACGTTGTTTGCAGATACAATCTCCGCTTTATTTGACACGACAGGTCGAAGTTACACTGGGGGTTTGTGACAGGGGCCAATGGGAGCGTGTTGCAGGATCATATGAGGAGGAGAAGAAGAGGACGAGTCAACTGTGGCAGAGTGGGCGCATAGGTGTCAACCAGGTTCTCCTCTTGTCCTGCTGCTGGCGCTCTCGTTGATTCTCCCCCCCACCCCCTTTTTTTTATTCACTCACCTGTGCAAGGCTCACAGAGTTGTCAAATCCTTCAAACCGGAGCCTGCTGACGTAGCAATACTTTAGTCGCTTGAATCCAAAGTCGAAAGGGTTTGTTTGTGTCGGTGGTTTTGGGGTTATTGGGCAAGTGGGTGTTATAAAATAACAAACGAGTTCAACAATTAATCAGTGATGTTCCGCAAACTGAAGTCGCGCTGAAAGTCAGTCACAGAAAAGAGCAGAAGATGTGAGCATGCGTTCTGTGATTAGTTGAACTGAATCTTCTGCACTTGGCTTACCTTCAAGACTGTTGAAATAATTTGAGAGCGTCGAAAATGGTCTGAATTAAGTAGTGGTGGGGTCGCGTATCTAAGTCACAAATGACGCAGACGTTGTAAATGGCGTGGGTCTGGGGAATTGCGGGGATGGATCTCTTTCTGCAGGAGGTGGTACCGATCTTGACCGCGGGCACTGGTGACAGTTTGGAAGTGTTGATGTTTGCGCCTCTGGCAAGGGTCACGAGCCGGAGAACTTCAGTGTCGTCAAAGGTGGCTGAGCTCAGCACGCATACGCCCCACTTGTCGCAACCAACCGTTGAGTCTGCTGCGGACCAAAGAAACAGCAGCAACCTAATGACTCGGCAGTCGGAGAGTGAGAGCTGCAACAGAAGTCGGAGGGTAGGATCACGGCAAAAGCAGCCGGCAGCAGCGTTTTTCAAAGCGACAGCAAAGACGGGAATCCTGTTGGCAGGCGGCGGGAGTGGCGCCTGGAAGGAAAATATGAGCATGTTAGGCATCACGGTTGCAAGCTATCGAACCTGCTGGATAGGTGGGAACGAGTGGGGAATGGTCCAGGAATGGATAAAGCCCCGCGGGCGTAGATCACCGCAGTGCACACTGTTTCACTCGATCGACGCAACGGCAGTGGCAGATCTCACGTTTTTCGGAAGCGGGCGGCGGCGGCAGGAACCGGTCAGTGACAAGTCACGGACAAGTCACGTGTTGACTGACCGGTCATGACCGGTCAATCAGTGTCCGCGGACAATCGGCAGAATCCCCCAGGGCCCCCCCCAACACGAGGAAGGAAACAGGAACGAAATTCCTTGCGCAACCAAAAAAAAAAAAAGAAAAGACAGGAGATTGTCTGTCTCTGTCTCTGTCGCTTGGTCTGCCGCTTGCTCTCTCAGTCTCTGTCCCTCATCACTCCTTGGCAGGAATGGAAAGGGCTTTCTCGTTGTAATTTTTGTCACGTGAGGGTGCGCATCACCTTTCCACTGCAAGTAGAGTTGGTGGTTGATGGCGAAGAGGTAGTCTGAAGTGTACGTGCTTTGGCCAGTATTGCGTGTGCCCCCCCTGTCATCTGGTTTGGGCATGGCCTGATGCTTTCCTCGGAATTCTTATGTGTCATCGTCAGGTTCTTAGTCAGAGGCATCATACATCATTCCTGGTCTGAGATCGATGTGTGCTTTGTTTTCTTTCACAGTTGAGGAGTCATCTTCAGTCGCATCTGATTCATCCTCCATATCCTGGTCCTCATGAGGCTCCTGCAGCTCCACCTGGTTCCCTCAATTCCAGCATGGTTAGCGACGACACGGACGGCATCCTCACAGCGTGCACACCAACGGCTCTTGCCGCAACTCCGACCAAGGACAATGCCGAGCAACTGATAGAGGTTCTCCAGACTTTGAAAAAGGTTGCCCACTCTTCAGGCCATAGTCATAATGGTCAAGCGGTACCGTCCCGTCGACGCCGCGATGATTGCGTCGCTGAAAATCTACCTGGACAGCTTTGGCCACCTCGTCAAGCGCATACAACCACTTGACGTGATCATCGAGGCCGCTGCAGCAAACGCCGTCGCAGGCTTCAACAACGTTTGACGAACGCTCCAAAAAGTTCGAGGAGAACCTGTTGAAAAGCTTTCCGACCCTCAAAGACCGCTTCGTGCACGTTCTCATGGAGAATGCCGAGCATCCGTTCCAACCCCGCGGTCAACGCCTTTTCTGCAGATTGCCTCAGCTGCTTCTTTTCTGCTGCACGCTCTGCACCGCCGTGCAACCTAAACTCAATCAGGAAGCCGCAGCTGTTTCAAGACATCGACAAGATGGTCGTGGCCGATATCAAAAAGCGGCTCGAGGCGGATTTAAAGCGTGCCATAGACCAGAACAGCAACCTTGAGGAACTGTACCAGGCCACCGCCTGGGAGTTGTTCGCACTCCGCAAAGAAAGCTGCGATGCTGCGGGAAATTGATGGGATCGAGGAGCGCCTCCTCGGCAGTAATTCGCAAACTGACCCAGACCAAAGTCGAACTGCCGTTTTTCTTGCACACCTATGTTGCCTACGGCGACATCGTTCAAGCTCAAGTAATGCGTCCCCCACTTTAAGATTTCCGCGAAAACATTTGTCGCCCCACTGTACAAGTTCGTTAGGTAAATTTCAACAACTCACACGGCAACCACAACCTCCACAAAGAGCAACGATTGAATGCCGTGAGCGGGACAACGAGAAAGAGAGAGAAAGAAAAAAAAAATGAAAAAAATGAAGCAGAGACCATGCCGAAAACTGCCCAAAAAAAAAAAAAAAAAAAAAAAAAAAAACCACACAAACGAGACCCGCAACAGCAACGGCAGTCGAATGAAAAGGGTCTTGTGCGGAGGACCGGTTATTCACACTACAAACACACCAGACCGCCGAGGGGAGGCATTGGAAAAACCCAACAACACTTGCCCTTCCCGCGTCCCCCTTTTCTACACCCGATGCGCCGCGCGGCTCTCCAGCCTCTCCAAGACTCTCGCCAAGTACGCAAAGCCCAACTCCCACGCGACCTCGGCCGCGGTTTTCCCGCGCACGGCGTCGCGGACAGCGGTCGGGACGCCGCCGCGGGCGAGGGCGCGGGCGCGGCCGAGGATGGCCCACTCGTTGAAGCGGGTGCCGGTGCGGGCGAGCAGGGCGTGGATGGCGGAGCCGGCGCCCCAGGCCGGGTTCGTGGTCGTGGCGGCGGCGTCGGTTTCGGGCACGTCGAGGAGAAGGACGACGCCGTCGTAGTCGCCGTGGTCGACGGCCATGTGGACGGCGGGGACGCCATCGAGGGTGCGCGCGTTGAAGACGCGGTGCGCGAGGACGCGCGCGGAGGGAGCTTGGCCGGCGGCGGCGGTCGTGGTTGCAGGCTCGGTGGTCGAGGACGGCGACGAGTAGAGGGAGCGGATGAGCTCGTTCAGCCAAATGACGAGTTCGAGGCTGTGCCACAAGTTTGTGTTGTCCCACTCCGGGTCGGATTTGGCCAGCATGCGGTGGATCGGCTCCCAGCCGTCGGCGTCGCGCGCGGTCAGCATGGCGGTCCAGAAGGCTGTGGGGCTGGCACCGTCGGCGGCAATCTTCGCGTCGAGCGCGGCGCGGATGGCCTTGGCGTCCCCGATCTTGCGCACACCATGCAAAATATTGCGCGTCCACGCGCGCCCGGTGGCGGCGTCGACGCCAGTGACGACGGCGGCCGGGTCCGCGCCGTGGGTCTCGATAAGCGCCTTGACGCCGACTCCGCGTAGCACGGGAGGAAGCGGGCCCTCGCCGTCGCCGAGGTCGAACGGCGCGTGGGGGTCGGCGCCAAAGGTGCCGACGACAAAGTCCACGCACTCCCTCATGCCGGTCGCGCACGCGAGGTGCAGGGCTCGGTCCACGTCTTCCTTGCTCACGATCGTTGTCGCGGGGCTACCGGTGGGCGCGTCCGCGGATTTGGCGATGTCCGCGAGCAGCGTCAGGCAGCTGACGCCGTCGCTGCCGTTCCGCACGGACTTGCCGGAAACGATGGCGCAGAGGACGCGGCCGGCTGTCCGCGGGTCTGCCCGAATGGCGATGCACACCTCCTCGTCTTTCAGCATGTGCTCGACGACGCGGTATGAAGACATAAAACGCCCACACAGCGACTCGAACGCTTCGACCACGGTAGCGCAAAGGCGCTCTTGCCTCGCGGTAGGCGATTGCGGCTCGTTCGGGTCGACCCATCGGCCGCCTGCGTCCCTGATCAGTTCCGCGACTTTGATGAGGTCCTTGTCGTCCACAGTTTCGTCTCTGAACACCTCCCGCCGGTCGACGCTCGTGCCAAGCGCGCAAGCCAAGGCTGTCCGCGGGCTCCCCTTGCCCTCGGCCAAGTCCCAGGTCGCCGGCCCGTTCAGCACGGCGTTCAAGACGTCTGGGGTTGCAGCAAAGCGTTCAATGAGCTTTGCGACGACCTCAGAGTATCCGCGACTAGCGGCGCTCTGAGCAGCTACGCGCGCCTCCGTCACGACGATATCCGAGGGCCCGGCCGCCGACGCGCCCGGGGCGGTGGCGGCGGCCAGTCTCGAGAGTATCAATTCGACGACGTCCGTCTGGCCCGACGCGGCAGCGTACGCTGCCGGGCTCCATCCGCGCCGGTCTTGGCCCGTCAGCAAAGCCACGACGGCGGCGGGGTCATCGTTCCTGTCAAGCAGCTCCTCGATGTGCTGGGTGAGTCCGCCGGTGGCAGCAAGGTGTACAAGCGCCTGTCCGTGGACGGCGCCGACTGCGTCCGTGGCAGCGCCGTTCGCAATGAGGGTGCGCACGGCGGAGGCCTGGCCGTTGCGCGCGGCAACGAGCAAAGGGGTGAGGCCCAGCTTCGTGTCGCGTTCCTCCAGGTAATGCTTCAAAAAGGCCTTGTCCCGCGCTGCTCTTTTTTGCGCAGCGGCACAGATCGCGTCGACGCCCCGGCCGTCGTGGGCGCCTCGCCACAACGGTGTTTGGCCGGACTGGTCGCGGCTCCACCACGGCATGCCTGCGTTGATCAGAGCTTCGACGGCCTGCTCGGCGTTCTCTCTGTCAGTTCTGCGCTCTTGCGAATCCGCAGCGAGGTGGACGGCAGTCGCGCGCCCTTCGCGCTCAAGGGTAACCTCCACTGCCCGCATCGCATCGAGGACGGGGCCGGGCTGCAGGAGGCGTTTCAGAATGTCCAGCGACGACTGCTCGTAGGATCGAGTGGCCACGTGCAGAAGGGGGTCGCCGGCAGTGCGCTCCTTCCACGTGTTGACGGAAGCAAAGGGCGCCGACGACGACATGGCGTCGAGGAGCGTCTCCGTGACGGCGGCGCATTTCGCTCCGCCCATGATGGCGTTGCCCAGCGGGGTGGCGCCAGAGAATGCCGCGGTCCACGGATCCGCGCCGTACCGCAGCAGGGTCAGGACGGTTTTCACCGGCGCGTCCTCGAACGAGTCGGGATCGTCGATCGAGGGTCGGTCAATGAAAAACATGCGGGCGAAGGGCAGGATCGACAGCGGCGTCTCGCCCTCGACGTTTTCAGAGTTCAGGTCGATGCCCCCGGCACCGGGCACATGGCGCGCGCGCGGCTGCTTGGACGCGCGGCCCGCGGCGCCGCGGGTGCGACGCGGTGTAGGCGATTCGGACTCGCCGTCGGTAAGCTGGGGATCGAAAAACTCCGTGACCAGGAAACGGAGCGTTTCGAATCTGCGCTTCGATGCGGCGTGGTGGAAAACGTTGTTGTCGTCGTCGTCGCGCTGGGCAAATGCTTTGACGAGATCGTCCGGCGAGCGGGACCGCAAAGCCTTCATCATCGAGCGGACAACATCGACCAGGCCTGCTGCCGCCACGCTCATCAAAGTTGTGCGGCCCATCTTGTCTCGCCGTTGAAGCAAGTTCGTCGCTGAGCCACCGTATTTAAGGAGGAGATCGACCACACCAGCCCGATCCGACTTATCCATGTCTTGGCCGTAAGGGGGCTTCGTCAACGCGCAGTCGAGCGGCGTTCTTCCCTTCTTATCTTCGAGGGATAAGATGGGGCAACCCGTCTCGGAAGTACTTTTTGAAGCTTCGGTTTGTAAGACCAGTCCAGCCATCTCTACGCGACGGCCTTTGGGAATGAAGTGGTGACTCTGGAGGCAAATGTGATGAAGGATGGTCATTCCCTCCTTGTCGACCACCTTCGAGACGTCCACGTTTTGCTCTCGCGCCCGTTTGAGGAGGAAGCCCAACGTAGCGGGCGCGCCAACTTTAATGCCGCAGTTGTGCAGTGTCGTGATACCGTTATCGTCGCACGGGGTGGCATACTCGGCTCCGGCGTCGACCAGCAGCTTCACAACCTCACTCAGCCGAGCATCGGCCTCGGCGTCGCGGTTGTAAAACTCGTCCACAGCGTCAAACAGAACTCGGGTCAGTGCGTCAGTAGTAAAAGGGGTGGACGCCACAGCGCGATGGCCGAGGGCTCTTTGCACAACCAATCGGCAGCGCCTTTGAACAGCGATGGAAAGGAAGTCGAGGTCCTCCAGCAGCTCTCGGGAGACGTCGGCGCCAGCGCGATCCATCAGGAAGACAGCGATCGCGTCGTGAAAATCGTCGACAGCAGAGTTGACGAGCTCCTTCCACTCCGCCGGCTGCGATGGTCCGCCGCCCTTTTCTACCAGGAGACGGGCGACCTGAAGCTCCGAGTTCTCGTCTTGTCGAAGCCACATGTTGCAGAGCTGTTGCAAAGGCGTCCTTTCTTTTTTGTCCCGCACCTTGACGTCCGCTCCCCATTCGATCAGGACGGAAACAAGCTGGTCGCGCTTGTGAGCAACAGCGTGGTGGAGGAGCGAGCGCCCAAGGGTACTTTCGGCGGTGTCGCTGCTGCCGGACAAGAGCATTTTCTTGGTTTCGTCGTCCTTGAAAACTATCTGTTTGAGAATGTCCGTAAGACCGCCCGCGGCGCAGCAGCTGGCAAAGGTTTCGCCGTCTTTCGTGACCGCTGCGGTGGAGGCTCCTGCTTTGAGGAGCATCTGGACGATTTCTCCGTGGCCCTGCATTGCAGCAGCCAGAAGTGGCGTGTCATCGTCCTCAGCGTGCGTGAGCTCCAAGTTGATCGACGGGTCCGTTAGGAGAGCGGCAACCGCCAGTGGAAAGCCATGATACGCTGCAGAATAAATTGCGGTTCCGTTGCGGCCGATTTTGTACGGGTAGTGGTTTATATTGGCGCCGGCCGCCATCAACAGCCGAATGGCCTTATGGGCCAAGAAAGAAGTAGAAGTTGGTAGAAGTAAGTAACCAGTTCTGCAAGCGCAAGCCACCGTGGCGAATGTCTACGCTTACCTCGGGCTGATTTTTCATTGCCGCAAGAATGATGGGCGTTCGGTCTCCCAGATCCACAGGCTCCGTCTTCGCACCAGCTTCAAGCAGCATCTTCAAAACGTCAATCATTCCAAGGCCAGCGGCGATTGATATAGCCGTATCGCCGTAGTTCGGAGGTCTCCTGTAATTGATGTCGCAGCGGCCAGTGCCGAGCAGGATACGGACCATTTCCACGTCCTGCTGCAGGACGGCGGTGATAAGCGGAGTGCGCTCCTGGTTGTCGACGGCTTCAACGTTGACCGTCGCCGACCACGCTTCGTCCGGGTCGAGCAGCATTTTGGCAAACTCGTGCTGGCGGGTTTCGCAGGCGATGTGGAGGGGGGTCTGGTGGAACCAGTCGATCGCGTTCGGGTCTGCGGGGTTGGGAGAATTCGAAAGGAGCAGCCGGCCGACCTCCACGCTCCCCATTTGAGCGGCGATGGCGAGGGGCGTCTTTTTGTTCACCTCGACCGCGTCCACTGCCGCACCGAAATTGAGCAAGGCGGAGGCAATGTCGGTGTTGTTGTAGCCAGCGGCAACGTGGAGCGGTGTTCGAAATTCGCGGTTGGCGCATGACAGGAGGGCGCTTTTCTCGGCGGATGTCAAGCCCTCAAACAGCATTTGCACAATGTCCAACTGGCCGGCAGAGACAGCCAGGAAGATTCCTGTTGCGCCCGACGCGTCTTTCAGCAGCAGCGCCTCCGACATGTCAATGTTGCCACGGAGGATGTGCAAAAAGTATCGAACACAGGTATCGTAGCCGAGTTCGCACGCAATGTGGAACGGTGTCTTGAGGTCGAACGGATCCTGTTCCAGTACGAGGTCGACCCGCTTTCGGCGGTCAAACATATCGGTGGTGGCGTGGATGCATGCCTGGACGCCTTCGAAAACGTCTGTGGGCCGGCGGAGAGCATCGAAGAGGGATGCCGGGATGGCTGCCTTCCTGCGCAGCGCCTCCCGTTTCTCGTTGATGACTTTAACGTGCCGCGAGACAGCCCGCAGAATCTGGGCTTTCATGACTTCGATGTCACCTTGACGAGCGTCGATATACAGGACGTTACCCATGTCAAAACCTATTTCTGAGAGGGTCCACTTTGGATATTCGCCACTTTTCGGTTTGTCGCCCACTGAAAGCCGAACAGTTTTCAGGTCTCCTGTCAGAAATGCACTCCTGGGACACACGACAGCCACAACGAGCCCCTCCCAAACTCACCAATGACAGGAATGACGGGAAGCTTGAGCTGGTGCTTTGCAAAGAACCATTCCTTTTTGCAGTTTTCGCTGCGCACGTACTCGTCGCTGATGTACGCAACGACGATGGAGGCCTTGCCCAGCGCTTCTACCAGCTGGCCAAAGAGGGGCTCGCCGTCACCGAGCTCCGCGACATCCAGCCACGCGGCGAAGCCCTTGTCCACCAACCACCTGTACACATCGCGAGGGTCCAACGGCCCGACGGCGGCAAACGCGGACGGCTGGTTCTTGCCTTCGTTGATTTCGGCCGTTATTTGCGCTCTGTGTTTGTGTGTGTGTGTGTGTGTGTGTGTGTGTGCGTGAGTGTGAGCCAACCCAAAGGAAAGAAAGAAAAGGAGAATGGTCAACAGGAGGTGGTTAGTCGTGCACCCCCTTTCCACGAAGAAAGAAAAAAGAAAACACCCAGCCGAACCGACTATTCCGCCAGCAGTAGCTATTGAAGATCAAAGGCGGCGCCTCGCTGATATCAACGTTCTTTGCATTGGCGCCAGCATTAGCCGACCTAGCTACGAGCTCTGGTGTCTTAAGCGGGAGCGGAGATGGCTGCGCCACGACGACGGGCTGGGCGGGCGCTGCCGCAACAGCGCCAACGGCCGCAACCGCGGCTGCGTGCGGCTCGACGCCCGCGGCGACGAGGTCCAGCATGCGCTCGGCGAGAGCGAGACGGCGCTCCTCAATGTCCAGGCGGCGCTCCTCGAGCGCGAGGCGGCGCCGCTCAATGTCCAGCCACGGGTCGGCGGCGGCGGCCACGGTGTCTGTGCTGGTGGGGCCGGCTGCCCGGGGCGCGTGGCGCAAGACAAGGTGGGCGGCGGTGGTGGGTGGCGAGCGGGATTCGGCGGCGGGGGCGGCGGTTGCGGGGAGCGGGAGGAGGGCGGCTGCGGGGGTCGCTGCGCGGGCGGGGAGCGAGTCGCGAACGACGACGGTTGTGGCGGGGCTGGCGGTGGCGGTGGGTTGAGCGAGGGAGGACTCGCGCGGGAGGATGGGCGGCATGGGCGGTGGAGGCATGGGGGGCGAGTCCGGGACGTCGACGGTGGCCGGGGTGGACGAGCGTGAGGAGGCGGACATGGACGTGTGGGCCGATCGGGAGCGCACGCCCAACGCGGACATGCGGCCGGGGATGCGGCGGTTGCTACCTGCGGCGGCGGGCGGTGCGGGGGCGGACAAGGCGAGGACGTCGGCGGCGGCGGCGTGGCCGGCCAGGGCCGTGTTGTTTGGACCGACGTTGGCGTTGTTGCTCCCCAGCAGGCTCCAGAAGGGCTGCATCCAGGCTCCGGCCGACTGTCGGCGACGGCCCATGGCCGGTGAGGACGGCGCCGCCGTCGGTGGGGAGTACGGGGGCGAGGCCCGGCCAGACTCCTTCTCTGCTGGTGGCGGCGGCGATTGCTGCCCGCTCATCGGGTCCTGTCTGTATTCCCCGTCGACTGTTGTTGTTCGAAATGAAAATTGTTTCCTTTTGGCCCCGCAGCAAAGCCACTGGGGAATTCCTCTCCACTTTATTATCCTCTATATAGGGGAGGGGGTAGAAGGAGAGGGTCCCTGCCAAAAGGACAACTATAAAGGTTTCTCACCCAGAAGGCTGTATGTAATAAAAGGAAGCAAAAGGAAGAGAAAGGAGAGGCACCGGCAGCCTCAAATTTGGGGGGGAAAGCTGGCTCCCATGTCGGAGGAGAATGGAGCTCGTAGCCAAAAAAGAGCGAAGAAGAAGAAACCAATAGACGAAGAACAAAAGAAGCGGAGAAGTTCTATCGCCGAGGGAAATGATTCAGGCGAAAAGGGCAGCGAACCCTGCGAAGAGGGTGGTAAGGAATGCAGCGACAGAAAAGTCGGCAACGCGGGGAGCGCCGCTGTAAAGCACGCTGTCGTTCTTGCCAGCCGCGGTGGAGGTAGTGGCGGGGCCACCACCGTAGTAGCCAGCAGCGGGGCTGCTGCTGCTTGAGGCACCAGAGTCGCCGCCGTACGAGCCGTCTCCGCCGGACGGCGACGGGGTGGTGTCCGGGTTGGACGAGGCGTACGAAGCGAACGAGAAGCCGGCGGCGTCAACGTCGCCCTTTCCGAGAGACGGAAGGCCCCAGTTCTGCTGCAGGGTCTTGAGGATCGAGTAGTGGCTGTAGAGCGTGTCGTCTTCGGTGCCGATGGCGGACGGCTTCACGGCCGAGCCAGCGAGGACGGAGTAGACCTTGTTGTTGTTGGTGTCGGCGGTGCAGTTCAGCAGGTCGGTGCAGTTGGCGAGCTTGGTGGGGTTGGCAGATGCGTTGTAGTACGGGTTGGGGTTGCCGGCGTTGTCGAGCTTGTCGTTGTAGTAGATGGCGTACGCGGTGTCGTCCTCGTCGTAGGTGACGTGGAGGAGGATACGGGCAGACTGGGCTTCCGCGTACGCGTCAAACTTGGCGATGAAGTCCTCAAACCAGGCCGCGGCGTAGTCGACGGTGGTGTCGTGATCATCGTTCAGCTGGTTGGGGACAATGTACGCGTATTGGGGAAGAGAGCCCGACAACAGGTCGCTCCAGAGGGCGGGGAAGTTCTGCTGAGCTGCGCAGAACACAGGGTTGGACGAGTTATAATAGGTGGGGAAGGACAGGAAAGGGTTGTGCTTCCGCTTGTACAGGCGGTTCGTCGAGTTGGAGGTGGGTCCGTTCGGGTTGATAAAAGGCTTTAGGTCGGGCGTAATAAAAAGGTCACCGTAACCGTCGGCCAGGTAGCATTTTCCGGGGGTGGGGTAGTCCTCCGAGTACACTTTGAAAGAGATGCCCGCATCGGCGAGAGAATGCGCAATCGTCTTTTCGCCGATGACGTCAAAGTTGTTGTCACCGTTGTCGCCAGTGATCTTGACAGCGGTAGTGGTGTTGGCGTTGTAAATAGTCGGGAACGTGCGGTTACCGGCGATGGTCGCCCAGTCTGTCAAAACAAGGAAGCAAGAGCGGTCAGTTATGCATACACCGCCGACACGGGAAACATAAATAAAAGGTCCCAATGACTTACAGTTGGGCTGGGAAGGGTGTGCGACTCCATGGTAGTTGGTCTGAGAGAGGCCTTTCTTGGCGAACGCTCCAAAGACGTCGTTCTTGATGACGGGGGCCAGGTCCTCGTTTTCAAGAATGACAAACACGTAGTGGTCGAACCATCTTTACCGGGGTTGTCGAGAGTTGGGTGAGAGGTGAGTGCGAGTTCGGAGTTAGGATGCGCGGGTACGTAGAAACTCGCGTGCGCCAGCGGACGCTAGCAGCAGCAGCAGCATTATCGCCGTCAGCAGGCACTCACTTTCCGACGGGTGCATCGGCGGCAACGCCGTTGATTGCGAGGGCGGCGGCGACGAGGAGGGAAGCGGCGAGCATTGCTATTAGTAGTTGTATCAGGGAGGAGGAGGAGGGCGAAGTGAAGGCTGCAGAGAGAGTATCTAATCTATGTAGTAGTGAGCGAGTGGGCGGCTCCTTGATGCTTGATTGATTGATTGATTGATTGATTGTTTGTTTGTTTGATTGGTTGACGGGACGGAAGCTGCGGCTGAAGGTCTGTTTGTATTTATATACCTTTTCTGTTTCTATTTCTTTTTTCTTTCTTTCTTTTGTTCCTTCTTTCTTTCTTCTTTCTTGATTTGTTTCTTTTTTTTCAATTCACTTTTTCGTTTCGGTTTTGTTTCGTCGTTGCCGACGGAAAGACACACAGTCAATAATTCATGCAGCGATTGTTTACAGTGTATTAATAGGGAAGGAGAGAGGCCCGCGTGGATTGCCGATCCGCGCCAAGAATTTCCAGATTTGGAAACAAAGGGACGCAATAAAAAAACCTGACAAAGCAAACATGAATAAGAAAAAGATGTGGGAATTCCCAAAACGGGTGGTAGCGCGTGGCCTTCTCCAAGAATTTTTACTGGTCGATAATTAATATATAGCCCAACAGCGACAGGGAAGAACCTGACCGGGACTCCACCGCACTCAGACATTCCAAGCCAATACCATGCAGGAGACCGACGCACGCGCCGCGCCGCAGAGCCCAACACGTATTTATTTCATTCGCGGAACTGCCCCAGCAATCCACCCACCCTTCTCTGGGACGCACGCACGCGCCCCGCTACATCAAAAATTCGGGCCTTCGGCGTTTTCGTTGTTTTCCGGCAACTAAAATTAAAAATTGCCGCGGAAAGCATAATGCGCTGCTGTCCCGCTTGAAAAAAAAAACCACACGACTCGGTTGCACAGCAGCTTTCGATGCAAACGCATCGAAATGCAGCAGCCGAAAACAAGGAATTCGTTAACTGCTGTAATAAATACCCTTACAATCCTCCTCTATCATGCGTACAGCCTTACCAGGCAACCCTGGCCCCTGTTTTCTTCCCTCCGTCACTAGGCGGGGATCGTCACACAGGCCCAGTTGATCGATATAATAGATGATGAACGGATGTGGAGATGAAACAAAATACAAACATGTGATATTTGTCAAGCGATGGGACAACCGGGTAGTCGGCACGTTCTGGCTTCATAAATTCGAAAATCTTTCTTTTGAAATATATCCTCAATCGTCTCCCCGACAAACATCTTTGGTAAATGAAAACTTTACAAAACCTGCATTTGCTGATGTTAGATCCAAAAAAAAACAACGGCCAATAAACAAAAGAGTGGGGCGTGCTAACTCAGTGCACAGGCACGGTAAAGCGGTACTTGTTGTCGTGGAGAGTTTCCCCCTTTCATCAACGTAAGGCCGATATAGCCGAACAAAAGGCTGTCGTCTCTAACTTTCATGTATACGTTGGAGATGGTCTGCTTGCGATGAAGGAGATCAGCAACCTCGGTTTCAAAAAAAGACAGCTACCTTCCCGCACCGCCATTTGGCGGTCATAGTCGGCGAGCAGTCTGAACCGAAACATGAGAAAGGTTGAACGAAACTATAAACAACTTACATATTCCAAGCGAGCAAGGACGCCACCAAGACAAATACTTGGCGGTGTCCAGAACAGGATTCGAAACGTAAAGGTCCTTTGTCGCAGCAACAACGAAAGTGACCCGCGTGTATTTTCTTTAATACTTTCTGCAACACTTCCTCTTCAAGCTGGGCGCTGAGATTGATTTTGCTTACTTTTAAACCCCCGTGGAAAAGGAGAGTTCATCACCGATTAGACGGATTGCGCGGCTTGTTGATGTTCGATTTTTTTTTTTCTGGTGACCTTTCTGGCGATATTCATGCCCTACGAAACAAAAAAGTGGTTCCATTCGCCTTTCGGGATCTAAGCCGGAGTTGCGCGTGTGTGCTGAGAGGACGGCTCTGAAAAGGTTTGAGCGAAGATCAGACATTGGCACCAACTTCAAATGGAAGTGCATACCACAAGAGTCGAGTGTAGAAGAACCCGATCACCAGAGTAGAGGAAACCCAGCATCAGAAGTCTGGATCACTTTTATTGATTTCGCGGTGTGCGGCGAGCCGACCATACTCCGCGTCGAAGTCGAGTGCACCCAATCGTCGACCAACGACGTCGGCCTGCTGTTGCCAACGAGCCTGCTGTGGGACTCTGGATTCGAGCTGGGTCAGGAGAGAGATGGGACAGGAGAAACCGTGGTCTAAACCTCCTCCCGGCGTTAGGGGGGGGGGGGTGGGTGTTGGGGGCGGGCGAGCTGCCGCTGAGGCGCGGGAGGCGCTCTGCGCTCACCGGTTGAATGGGCACTGGGCGGTGGAGGAGAGGGGGGAGGGAAAGCAATCATGCTGGTTTTCGTTCCCACGCTACCAGCTTGTGTGTGTGTGTGTGTGCGTGTGTGTGCGTGTGTGCGGCGTGTGACACGCATCCAACACGGCATCCACTCAACACTGCGGCCGGGAAGTTACTGTAAAAACAGTTACGTTCTCTTTTGTTCCACAGGCAAACTATCCACCGAAACAAGAAGTCCAGTGTCATGGCCGCAGGCCATGACACTGGACTTGCCTGCCTTTCTCAGCCCTTGGGTCGACGTAAGGAGCTTCCAGTTAAGGCGATCAAGAATGGAACGACTACAAGCTGATCATCAATCTCCCAACGTTCGCTGTTGGCTATTCACTGTCCCTCGTTGTTTTAAAACTTTTTTTTTTTTCGCGTGGCTCAAGTGTTCATAGGGGAATAATCATCAAAATTTTGGAGATCCGATTCATACCGCCAAATTCGCGCCAATGTTTCTGAAATTCATCGCCCTCATCCCACCTTGAATTTGTTTCAACGGAGAAAACACACCAAAACAACAACAACAAAAAAAAAAAAAACAAAAAAAAAAAAAATCACAACCGCATCGAATTAACGTCGCTGGCGGCTTGTTACGGCATTCGACCTCCCGCGCTGCTTTGGGGGGAGCTCGTGTTTGTTCGTCGGGGTCGTCGAAGGCGGCGGCGGCGCGTGTTTGTGGACCGTGGGGTTTGGCGGCTCCTTTGCCGGAAGATCGTGCTGAGCTCTCTGTTTGGGGGGTGTCGAAGGCGGCGGCGGCTTGTGTAAATGGGCCGAGGGTGTTTCCTCTTTATCCTCTGTAAAATATTTCCCTTTAGCAATCCTTCGTTCGGCTCGTGGTCGTCTCAAATAGCTTTATACTGTACCAAGTTCGCATGCCACGAACGACGACGATGACGAGAGAAGGATCGACGAGAGCAGGATTGTCGCTAGGAAGGTTGTAAGAGAGATCTTCATTTTTTTCTTCTTATTTGGGGAGTCTCGTTCGTCCGTGGGCTACTTTTTTGGGCAGTGGGAGGATCTGCCCAGGCTCAGTGTGTATACTCCAGTTTATATACTCGCCCCCCCTCCCCCCCCCTTTCCCCCCCCCCGGGGAGTGAGGGGTGGGTGGAGTCGAGTCCACCTTGGGGCTGCCGCTGTCTGTGGACGTGTGTCTTCGTCGCCACCCAGTGGACTTTCGTCCAGCCCCCACCCAGCACATGGGTAGTGTGTCTCTCCATTTCTTAGCTTCGAGTGTGGAGCTAAGAGTAATCCTTTTCGTTCAGGGGGAGAGTGAGAAAGGTTGACGAAGTAACAAGGAGGAAACGGAGTTGGGGAGGGAAAAAAAGAAGACAAATGCGGCTCAACTAGTAATCCGTCCAAAAGATAACATGTAATCCAATTGAGCACATTTGGAAAGCAGGCGCTCAATTCTTTTTGTATGGCACCGAAGTCAAACTTGAGCTCTGCAAAAGAATCACGAAAGAATGGAGGAGCTTCCCAGCATAATCGTGCAGAAATTTGTCGAAAGTAGGAGGATTGCAGCAGTCATTGCCGCAAAGGGGACAGCACCGACTAATTTTCATAGAAACACACAAAATTGAGCCAATGCTTGGTTCATCCATTCAACTCTGTTTCAAGCAAAGTACTTACAGTACAGCTGTGGCACTTCGGCTTCTGACAGAGCATACCATAAGGGAGTCACTGAGCCAAGTTTGGTGTCCGTACTGCAACTTTTGACTAAATTCAGGCAGAAAACAGTCCCTTTGGTGAAACATTGGCGCAATTTTGTGGGCCACTGTACTTCCGAAGTGGTAATGCCGCAAAAGTCCGTGGTGGGCTCGGCCAGTCACTGGCCGCACCACGAACCCCCCATTCGCAGCAGGACCCCCGTTCACCACTGGACCGCGCGCGTACATGTGGCTGGAGTGGCAAAGGCACTTTGGTCGCCGAAAGATATATTCCATGGTCGGTCTTGCAGCTTACCGCACCTTGTGCACACGCTCTTTGGTCCGGTATAGCGGTGACCGTCACCGGACGCGCTCGTTCGCAGACTCGCTCTCGACCACTGGACTCGGACTCATTGATCTGCAACTTCAGTGGATCTGAGATTAAACAGTTGATGACCCTCGAGCTTCTGGCTAAGCTTTCTCCTGAATCCGATGTATTCTCCCGCTTTGGAGGAGGTTGCTAACCCTGTGGGCCTTTGCCTCCCTGCCGATAGCACAATGTCGGTGAGCAAGAGCCTGAGAGCCATAATTCGATGAATTGAATATGAACAAAACCAAGTCGCAAAAGTTCAATTTCAATTAGCTGAACCAAGCACCTCACAGTGTCAACTGCCACTATAAGTCGCCAGAGTGTTTTGTCACCAGCGCCCAGAACGGGGAAAAATTTTATTCGTGGTTTCCGCAAGGAATCGGACGGCGCGAGGCGGAAGTGGGTTCGTTTCCTTTTTCTTTTCCCACTGCGGCCAATTAATTAATTGAGGCAAGGTGACGCCACCAGCAAGTTTTTGTCCAAATTGCAGCCGCATTCGAACCGCCGCAAAATATATCATTTACGGCGTCAAAAGTCGGTTGGGAATTGAGTGGAATAAATATTTATGCACAGCTCTTTCTGCCTCCACGCAACCATGCAGAGGTGGCACGCACTGCCATGCGTTGTCTCCTCACCTCCGCACACACTCCGTCATGCAGCGCTTTGTTTTTTCCTTCCCTCTCTTTTTAGGAAGGGCACGCCCGCGCCCGGCCTCTGCCGCTGGCCCTTGTCCGTATCTGAACCTCTTGCCCATGTTTCCATTATTGTCTTCTTATAGATTTGCTTGTTTCCACTTTTGGGCGGAGACTGTTTGTCTTCCAATGCGAGTTTGCCTGGCGAGAGAGAGAAGAAGGCTTCTCAGCAGATTTCCATGCGGGGGACGGCAGATTTTTCCAAGATGGACGCTCCGCCCAATTTGGAACAGAGTGCGCGGAATATGCGGGGAGGAGCGTTGTCTCGCTCTGCGGCGGCCGCTTTTCCCCCTTTCTCAGTCTCTCGGAATCGTGGAGAGACGACAGACAGAGCGAGAGAGAGAGAGAGAGAGAGAGAGAGAGAGAGAGAGAGAGAGAGAGAGAGAGAGAGAGACAGATGGGTTGCAGTTCCTGCACGGCTTGAATCGACCGCGCAATTAACACCACCTCTTAAAAAAGGCCCTAGGTCTTCTCCCCTCCGTTCCCATCCCTGGCATCCCTTCTCTCTTAAACTCACTGGGGCCGCACCTTCACCACCCTCACACCCGGCCCTCGCCACCTACCCACCCAACACGCTCGGGCACCCATCACCATGATATTCTCAACAGCATTCGCCTTGGCGGCCACGCTGGCAGCCGCCGCAGTGACCAACGCGGCCCCTGCCGTCGCACCAAAGCCGCAATCTCCACACCACCAGCACCGCCTCTTCCGGCGGCAGAGCCCGGCTGTCACATTGCAGGTCGGCCCTGAGCCAGGGGGTAACGGTATTAAAGACATCCAGTGCAACGGCGGCACCGCAACCGCGACCGTCAACCTGAACGTCGGGCTCCTCATCAACGGCGTCGTGTACCAGCCCATGGGCGAGGTCGGCCTGCCCGCGGTCACCGCCAACTTCCAGCTGAACGGCGCGCCCGCCGCGCTCAAGCTTAACAACGCTTTCAACGTCGCCCCCGGCGCCACGGCCGCCGGCTCCAACTGGATGTTCACGCTGTGCGACGACTGCCCGCACCCGGGCGGCCAGTTCAACCTCGGTCCGTGTACCGCGGGCACCACCCCCGACATCAAGATTAGCTTCACGTCCGGCCCCATCTCGGGAGCGACCGGCCTGCCCAACGGCGCCGACGGCAAGCCTCCCGTCCCGGCTATCAACGGCCAGCCCACAGTGCAGAACCTCCTTCCCGCCCAGTTCAACGGCGGCGTCGGTGCCGTCGCCACGGGAGGCACGGCTCCCGCCGCCGCCGGCAATGCAGGCAATGCCGGAAATGCAGGCAATGCTGGAAACGCCGGCAACGCTGGCAACGCGGGCGCCGGCGCTGCCGCAGGTGGTGCTGCTGCAGGTGGTGCTGCTGGCAACAACGCGGCCGGACCCGGTAAGTAGCGATTGAGTTGAACAGGGTAACATTAAGGTTTACTAAACTTGAATAAAAAATCTCCCACCAGGTGTGACTCTCCAAATCGGTGCCGAGCCAGGCGGTAACGGGATCAAAGACATTCAGTGCAACGGCGGCACGGCGACGGGCACGGTGAACCTGAACGTCGGGCTGCTCATCAACGGCGTGGTGTACCAGCCGATGGGGGAGGTCGGGCTACCGACGGTGACGGCCAACTTCCAGCTCAACGGCGGCGCCGCGGCGCTCAAGCTCAACAACGCCTTCAACGTCGCGCCCGGGTCAACCGCTGCAGGGTCCACGTGGACGTTCACGCTGTGCGACGACTGCCCGCACCCGGGCGGGCAGTTCAACTTTGGCCCGTGCACCGCCGGCGCGACGCCCGACATCAAGATCAGCTTTGCGTCGGGCCCCATCTCGGGCGCGACGGGTCTGCCCAACGGCGCCGACGGAAAGCCGCCCGTCCCGGCTATCAACGGGCAGCCGACCGTGCAGAACTTGCTGCCGGCCCAGTTCAACGGTGGCACTGGCGGCGCGGCTGCTGGAGGTAACGCGGGAGGGAACGCGGGTGGTAACGCTGGTGGTAACGCAGGCGGCAATGCAGGAGGTAACGCGGGCGGCAACGCTGGCGGCAATGCGGGAGGCAATGCGGGAGGCAACGCTGGCGGCGACCCAGGCGCTTGCACGGTGACGCTTCCCGACAACCCGCTGAGCGCCACCGGTCTCTCGACGCCGTGGATAGTGTCTGGCAACGGCTGCACGCAAACGATTGACGGCATGCCGACGTTTGCCGAGTGCACGATCGTGGACCCCGCGACGGGGGCGCTGCACGTGTACTCGCCGCTGCTGATCAACAAAGGGCAGGCGTTTGTGACGCCCACGGTGCCGGCGTTGCCGGCAGGAGGCGTGGTGGCGTGCTACTTTGGAACGAACGGCGCGACGACGACGCTGGCCAACGCCAAGGGCATCGCGGCGGGCAAGTGCGTCAACGGCGACCCGAACAACGCCGGGTCGATCTTTGGGCAGTTTGCGTCCTGCAACGGCGCGGCGTTCATGGCGGCGGCGGCGAACGCGGCGCTGACCATCCCAGCGCTGGGAACGGGCAAGAACGGCAAGCCGTGCTACACGACGCGGTCGTTTGAGCTGGTCGACATGGACCAGTCGGACAACGTGGTGACGACGTACGTGCTGGACAACAACGGCAAGATCGGGCAGGCGACGGCAAAGAACAAGGCGACGATGAAGAACGAGATCAATAACGGGTCCGACAACCTGCTGCTCGACGGCTTCGTGCGGCCCGCGCTCGGGTGCGCGACGTTTGCGGTCAACAACCTCGCGGACCCGGGGACCACCGTCGGGTCGCTCGCGATCAACGAGCTGCAAGCCGGCAAGCTGCAGCAGGCGCCTATCGCGGTGATTCCGCCCAACAACCCGTTCGTGACGGACGCGAACGGCAACTTTGTCCCGGCCAAGCAGAACGCGTACCGGCGCGAGGTCGGGCAGGGCACCGGCGCGGGCAGCAAGACGGAGGCGAAGTCGTACTGCCAAAACTTTTTGGACGTGACGGCGCCGGCCATCATCACGGACGCCAAGTTCACAAAGGGCTTCACATCGCCGGACACGGGCAACGGCGTCGACCTGTACACGTTCCTCGGGCAGCGGTTCGAGGCGTCGTGGGCTGGCCTCGGCTGCACCGACCTGGTGCCCATCACGCCCGTCGCAGACAAGGCGCAGCAGCTGCCCATCATCGCCAACCGCAACGCCGACGGCGTGACGACGTCGCTGACTTTCAACACGGCCAAGTTGCAGCAGCTGGCGACCGCCAACGGGCTGCCGACGGTCGGCGGCGGCGCCAAAGGAAACAACGGCGGTGGGAATGCAAACAACGGCGGAGCCAACGCCGCTGGTGATGTGACGACGGTGACCGTGACCGTGACTGTGACGAGCACTGTGACGGTCCAGCCAACCGGCAATCTCGTGAAGGGCAACGGCGGCAACGGAGGCGCGAACGCGGTGGCGACGCCAACGCCGACCCCAGCGCCGGGTGGCGGTGCTGGAGGAGGAGCAGCGGCGGCGGCGGGCGGGGTGACGGTGACGCACACAGTGAACCCAGGGTACAGCGGCAACGGGTGGTGTTCCGGCGACGGAAAGCTGTCGTCGCAGCTCGGGCTGACAGTGACAGCGGTGACGGCGTCGATGGGCGGGACCAAGTGCGCGGGCAAGCTGCCGATGGGCGAGTGCGGGCTGCCGACGATCAAGGTGTCGGTGTTCAAGAACGGCGCGCCGGTGAACGTGCTGTCGTTCTCGGGCGGCAACAAGGACGCTGCGGGCAACTCGTTCACGTTCACCGAGGCCGACGATCAGCCGTACATGGGCGGCGGCATCACGCTCGACATCCCGTGCTCGTACGCAGACGCCGCAAACAGCCCTGCGGTGGCCGCGGCGGGCATCACGTTCCAGGTCGCCCCCGTCACGGCCACCGTCGACCTCACGCTCGCGAACGACTCGACCGTCAAGGCGAACGTGTTGGCTGTTCTCGCTTGATTGATTTTCGCATTTTTGTGTTTTTTTGTTGTTTTTTTTTCTCCTGTTTGTTTCGTTCGTCGCGTGCTTTCCCCTTTCTGCCTACTAGTATTCCCCTCGCTATCTTTCTGTATTCGGCCAAAAAAGAGCTGGCGCTCTCTTCAATTTCGTCTACTCTCGCTTTCCTATTTCTCTCTCTGCCAGTCCCGTTTCTACGCGAGTCGTGTTTCTTTCTTTTCTTTTTCTTCACTGGCCCCCACCTCCCCGTCGCGTTTGTTTGAAACAAGCGAGATAGTACTGCGTAAAATGAACACGTGCTTGTGTTCAGAGCATAAAATAGTATAAAAGAGAAAGCGAAAACAGATCAATTCCAGTGCTTGACCGTCATGAAGCGATTTCGAGCTCGTAAAGACGAAGCAGCGGCCGCACCGGAACTCGGCAGCAGCACGCAGGCCATCGATCTGCGATAGGTTCAGCAGCTTGTTTGCGCCTAAGTCGACGCCGAACCCAGTAAATCAGCTGCCGCGCCGGCACACGTTTGCGCCGGGGAAAGCGGGACCAGCTGCGAGATGATGTATTCGCTTCTTTCGGGAGCGTTTGTAGCGGTAGGGCGGTGGTGTTCGCTCGCCACCGCGCTCCGACGCACCGCACGGTCAAAGAGGAAAGTCCTAGGTCGCCCACCCTCGCTGGACGACGTCGAGCCCCCGACCCCCCCAGCCGCTGCGCGTGCGGGGCTGTGCCTGGTGAGCGTTATGCCCCGTGAGCGCAATCTGTGACGACGCGCCGCCGCAGGTTCGCGCGTGCACTTCCCGCGCGGCGGTCGTTGCTGGCGGCTGTGTAATTTTGAGGCCTTTTTTTTTTTTTTTTTTTTTTTCCTGTTTCTCGGGGTCAACGCAAGGGTGCCAGGAAGTGTGCCCCAGATAATCGATTGGACGACCACACGAGAGCCGGCGGTTTTGCCTCCAATGCAGCTGTCTCCCTCCCGCCAACGTAACTATGTATGTATAAGTGAAGAGGAATCGGTGCCAGTTGATCGAGCAGGCATCAAAGCCAGACAGATGTGAGAGAGATAGAGAGAGAGAGAGAGAGAGAGAGAGAGAGAGAGAGAGAGAGAGAGAGAGAGAGAGAGAGAGAGAGAGAGAGAGAGAGAGAGAGAGTCATGAATCCGGACAAACCTGCGCCGAGTCTGTCGGCGCATGGGAGTCTTCGGTTTGTCTTCATCGACCTTTTTGTTTTTGTGTGTTTTGTTTGGAGCAGGCAAAAAGTAAGAGAAGACGGAATGGGATCGAGACAGAGGAAGAGCGGGACTGGCAGGGAGACAGACTCGTGGGCTTATTCCCCCGAAAGGGTTATATAAGCAAGCATTGACGAACGAGGAAACTAACAAAGAAACGGAAACGAACGATGGCCGCCCGCGAAGAGTCGACCCGGGAAGCAGCCGCCGCCGCCGACGTCGCCGCCGCAGATGCTTCTTCAACCGCTTGTGCGACGACTCCCCCATCCACCACCACCACATTTCCTGCTGCTGCTGCTGCTGCTGCCGCTGCTGCTGCTGTTGCCCCTCCCTCTGCGAAACTCGCCGAGGGCGCTCCGGCGGCGCCCAGTGCAGCAGCCACCACCTCGATCATCGCTCCAAACCCACTGCCAGCCGCGATCGCCGGCGCCGCCCCAGCTGCTGCCGCCGCCGCTGCCGCCGCCGCCCCGCCGGTCACGACCTGGCGTGGCTCCAAAATGTTTATCGTCTCCGTGGTTTTTGTCGGTATCACCGCCGACATGCTCGTGAGTTTGTGGTTTGCGCACAATTGGCAGTCTTTCCTCGTTGGCGTCCAGTCGTCCGCGTCCGCGTGTTTCCTCACTTCTTTGTCCCTCTATCTCTTCATTCGCTGATCCGGCCCCCTTGCGCACCTCCCTCTCCTTCTAGGTCTACTCCGTCATCATACCCAGTTGAGTAAATGGCCCCGCCCATCGCAAAGCACCAGTTTCCCTTGCAGCTCTTCTGACATTTCGCCGGCACCCCCACAGTCCTCCCCTTCATAGTAGAGGACCTGAACGGCTCGTCGATCCTCACTGGCGTGATGCTTGCCGTTTACGCCCTAGGCATCCTTGTGTCCGCTCCGCTGTTTGGGTACTACGCCGACCGATGGCGAAACAAGCGGACTCCGATGATCTGTGGCCTCTTTGCCCTGCTGGTCGCCGTCCTCGCCATGGCCTTTGGCAACTACATCTGGCTGTGGATCATTGCGCGAATGCTGCAGGGCGTGAGCGCCGGCGCCGTCTGGAGCTTGGGACTCGCGTTGTGAGTACGGACCGTGTGTGTGTTTGTGTGCTGCGATGGGTGTGTGTGCTTGCAGTGTCTTGCCCAACCCTCAAAGCCCCTTTCTGCTGGTCAGCCGACCCCGCACCCCAACAAATTAACAAAAACTTTCAACAACCAAACAACGACGGTAGGGTCGCGGACGCCTACTACGTCGAGCCAAAGGGATTTGCGCAAGCAATGTCCATCATCATGGTCGGATACACCGTCGGGACCGTCGCCGGCCCGCCCATCGGCGGCGCGTTGTACGCCCTGTCGCACATTGCGCCCTTCATCTTCTGCGCAGCGGTCGTATTCATCGACCTCACCCTCCGGCTGCTCGTTGTCGAACCTTACCGCGCCGACGACGAAGGCGACGACGAAGGCATGGTCGTTGGTGGTGCTGCCGACGCGGAGACAGGCAACGTGGCGACCGCGGCCGCCGCCTCATCCGCCTCCGCCACAGACGACGACGACGACGGCTCTGCTGCGGGGGAGGGAGCCTGTGAGGACGTTGACGACGGAGATAAGGGCGGGTTCGCCGTTGCGCGTGCGGACGCTGTTGTTGGTGGCGGCTCCAAGGCGGAGGAGAAGGCGGCGTCGGTGGTCGTGGACGTGGCGGCGGCGGACCCTGCCCGCGCCGCGCACAAACCGCTGCCCGTTAACTTTGTAGAGATGCTCAAATCCAAGCCCCTCCTGATGGTGCTGGGCCTGTCCGTCGGTGAGGCTCAGCGTCGCCGATCTATCCACAAACTAAAACACCCGTAACTTCAATCCTTCCACCAGTCGCCGGCGTCCTCCTCGCGTCCTTCGAGCCGACGCTCCCGGTCTGGCTGAACACCACATACTCGCTGGACTCGACGCAAGTCGGCCTCGTCTTCTTCGCGCTGGTGCTGCCGCCCGTCTTTTGCGCGCCGGTCGCGGGCTTCATCGCCGACCGGCACGGCGCGTACCCTTTGATCCCGATCGCCATGACCGCGTCGGTGGCCGCCGAGGTGCTGCCGGGCGTCACCGTCGCCGGGTCGCTGGCGTGGACCGTCGTCGCCCTCGCGCTCGTCTCGTGCGCCGTCTCGTTCGCCCTCGCTCCGCTGGTCCCGGAGATCGCGGCAAACGTCCCTAGGGACGCCTACGCGAAGGCGTACTCGCTGTTTAATGTGTCGTGGAGCTTGGGGATTGTCGTTGGGGTGAGTTTTTTTTTGTTTAATCGGGGATCGCGGATGTGCGGGAAACTTGAAAGACCCCATTTGCGGGGAGAAAGTGAAACGGCTTATGTTCGGAGGGGTAGCGCAGGGGAGGTTGTACTCATAAAATTGTCCTGTCTTCCCTTTGCCCCACTCCCCTTCCCACCCTCTCATTTCCACACACACACACACACACACACACACACACACACACACACACACACACACACACACACACACACACACACACACACACACACACACACACACACACACACACACACACATACACACACCACGCAGCCGACGCTGGGCGCCACAGTCTACCAATACGCCGGCTGGTTCTGGCAGTGCGTGTTCACGGCCGTCTTTGCGGCGCTGTGCCTGCCGCTCGCGTTCATGTACCGCCGGCCCGCGCCGCGGTAAAAAAAGAAATGCAAAAGGCTCGGCCGATTAAACCAATGAAAAAAAAAGGGGGGGTTAGCCTATTTTTTTTTTTTTCTTCTTCTTCTGTTTTTGTTCTTGGAAAGATAAGGACCTTCGAAACGGAAGGGGCTTTCGCGGCCTACCGCCCCCATCCGATTGCCTCGTTGCAGATTTTCTCTTCTGTTTTTTTGGCATTCGCCATTTCTTTTGGCTACTTAAAGATGTTTGAATGCTGTTACTGGGTTCGTGTTGAATTAGTTCTGGGGGAGGGTTGTGGGGAGGTTCTGTTTAATATAATCTCGTGTACTTCAAGTGGAAATTTTTGTTTTGCATCAGGTGGTGGCCATGCCAACGGATCGAGGCGCTCGACACCACTGGAAAGGGCGAGGGCCGCGGGGAGAGCGGAGCTTGTGGGGCTTTTGACCGCGCTTGGCGCAAAACATTGATGAGAGAGATGAGCGAAGTAAATGCATGAACTGTGAAGCTCGGGGCAGATTTTGGTTGGAAAAAGGGCAAAGGGAATGCGTTTAGAAGACCCCCGGCAGTTTGGGCAGCCTTTTCGTCGGAACGCGGAGGCGGCATTAATGAAGCAGTAGCTTTTGATTTCGAGAGGCAAAAAAAATTGAAAAAGCCTTTGCGAACGACCACCCCCTTCCCCACGTCCATCCCGCTTCAAAACATGCGCGCATACGCCTTCCGCTCCCGTTCCGTCCGCTCCCTCTGCGCGCGCTGCACGGCCGCCAGCTCCTTCACGACGGCCGCGTCGTGCGGCGCGAGCGCGACGGCGCTGGCCAGGTCTCGCGCGGCGGCGTCGAGGTCGTGCAGCTGGCGGTGCGCCTGGGCGCGGCGAAAGAGTGCTTTGCAGAGGTCGAGAGGCGGCACGGTGATGGGCGTGGAAGCGGCGGCGGCGGAGGAGGGGGAGGAGGAGGAAGAGGCGTTGGTGCACGGCGGTGGGGATGCGGAGGATGCGAGGTGGGTGGACAGGTCGAGGACGGCGGTCGCGGCGACAATGGCGGACGCGCTCACGCCGAGCTTGACGTGGCACTGGTGGTAGATAGGGTGGCGGAGAATGGACAGGAGAGGAGGTTAGGTGTGCCGCAATTAAGCAGAAGAGAAGGGTAGAACGCAAGCAGGAAGCCACCAACCAGTGCAGCGTTCAAAAGGCACGAAATTTTCGTTTTGATGTACAAGGCAAGCTGCTCCGCCGTAAGCGCTCCCTCGGTTTCGGGGTCCAGCTTAGTCAAAAGTAGGACGCCCTCTTCATACTTAGCAACGGCCTCCGCCAGCGACGCCTTGCGTATATGAGAAAAACTTAGCAAAGAGCGGAAAGCTCCAAAACCGAAATGATTCCGAAACAAACAAGTCGGTGCGCACCTCTTTGAATAGCAAATTTCCTGCCTCTTTCGCCTCCGCCGCAATCCTCAACAGCTCGTCGGGTTCTTGCCGCTCACTCGCACCGCCACCTACGGCCTGCCGTGCCCCGCGTCCGTCGCGTCGCAGGCACTCGACGATCTCCGCCCTTCCATTTTGCGCGGCAAGCATGATTGGCGTCGCGCCGTTCGCCGTCACCGCATTCGCATCCGCCCCTTGCCCTAGCAGCCACCGGACTGTCCCCAGATGCCCTTGGTACGCCGCAATGTGGAGCGGTGTGGAGCCGTCATCGGGCAGCACGGCGTTGACGTTTGCACCGCCGCGGAGGACCAGGCGTTGGGCGACGAGCACGTGGCCAGTGAGTACGGCCGCGAAGAGCGAAGTGTCCAAGTGACGCCGGTCGACGCTGGCGGCCGGGTCCTGGAGCAGGCGGTCAACGACGTCCACATGCCCGTTCTGGGAGGCGATCTGCAGTGGCGTGCACCCGCTCACGTTCGTGGCGTTCACGTCGGCGCCCGCTTTCAGCAGCAGGTTGACCAGCTCCGTGTGCCCTTGGTGCGATGCAATAAATAGAGGCGTCGCCTTGTCTTCAATGTCACGGGCATTCAGGTCAACGCCTTTCTGAGTCAGCAGCCATTTTGCAATATGCAGCTGTCCCGCGTGCGTTGCAATGTGGAGAGCGGTCATCTTCTTGACGGTCTCTGCATTCAAGGCAGCACCATTTTCATGCAAGGATTTTACGATTTCCATGTGTCCGATCTGAGACGCAATATGGAGCGGAGTCCACCCGTGCAGGTTCCTAGCGTTCGCGTTTGCGCCGTGTTGAAGCAGCCACTTAACCACTTCCAGGTGGCCCCCGTTGGTCGCGTTGTGAAGCGGAGTCGCCTTCCCCTGCTCCACGCCATTTATGTCAGCGCCGTGTTGGAGCAACAGCACGACCACCTCTAATTGTCCGTTCTCTGCTGCAGTGTGGAGAGGAGTTCCTTTGTATACGTTATTGGCATCGACGCTTGCTCCATTCTGAAGCAGCCACTTCACCACTTCCAAATGGCCGTTTTGTGATGCAATGTGCAGCGGTGTGTTTTTGTTCTTGTCCGTCGCTTTTGCTGAGGAAGCATTCCCAGAGAACCATCGCTGCAGTTCCTCCTCTGTCCGATGCTTTTGAAAGAACTCGATGAGCGACTCTGTGCTTGACTTGAAACAAAAAGTAAGCGCAAGGCTCATTGCATTTCCCCCTAAACGATGATAAACTCACATGATTCCGGACCCACGCTTGAATAAGCGTCAAGCAACCGTATTCTTCCGCTTTCATCCCGATTGAGTCCACTAGACTGTGATCGGCGCCCATACCAAGGAGCAGCTCGACGGTCTCGGAATGGCTGCCCAATGCCGCAGCCATCAGGGCCGTCCTGCCTCCCTCGCCAAACTGTCCGCGGTCCCCCCAACTGCTCCCTCGGCAGTTGACGTCCTCCTTGCCACGCTCGATCAAGAGTTTGCATGCCAGACAAAGTCCCTGCTTGGCGGCCTCGTACAGCAGCGTGGAAGGAAAGGCCTTGGTACTGCTGGCTTGCAACACGAGACGCCTGCTGCGTTCGTCGACGAGGATTCCTTTCAAGAGCCATTCTGACTTCCTCGCGATTCCAACGCAAAGCGCTGCGGGGCCGAACTTTTCCAGGCTACTGAATTCCGTCCACTCCGGCCAGCTGAACACGGCGTCGGGTCCCACTTCTTCCAGGTGCTGCAGCCAAAATCTGAATGCATATTGACAGGCGGGGCTGACCGTTCTTGTTTCGGCGGTTCCACTTAGGGCTTCGTATTTTTCCTCAATTTCATCTACACATGCCAACATAATTCTGAGGCAGGCCCGCGCAATATCCTTCCTTGCTTCCTCAACGTTGATAAAAAACTGGCGATCAGAACATCTCTGGGCTGAGCTTAGGAAATCTGATAGGCTCTTGTGTACGGTCTTGACTCTACCCTGATCGCTCTGATCCAAAATGCGGTGCAGCTGCAGAAGAGACGTGAGTACCTTTTAAAAAAAAATAAAACATTATCCGGCTTACTTCCAGCAGCACTTGCCCAACAATTGGAGAAGACACTCCAAGCAACTCAACAAGAATATCTTGAGTCAATGGTTCCTTCGCCGCAAGCACAATCTTCATCACAAGTCGAAAGTTGTTGGTGTTGCGCTTAACAGCACTGGTCCTGAAGAACTGATCATAGACACCGTCCATTCCAGCAGCCAAATTCCTTGCGCTGGACAGCACCTGATCGGCTGGACCGTCAGTCAGCTGGCTACAGGCGAGCTGGGCAAACTGAAACATCCCTGAAGATCGGTCGAAAATCTCTTTTGCAGCTTCTCCAATTGTCTCAGCTTCCAGCACACTGCCCGGAAACGCCTTTGATAGAGCAGCTTCAACATAGAGACAAATGTCCTTTCTGTTCTCGTCACTGTCAGGCTCCAGAATCATCGAGTTCAGCTTCGACATGGCACGATATACATCCAGCTCCGGCCTTCCAGTAACAAATATTCTCACAAACGGAGGAAGGTTCCCTGCTTCCTGAACGAGCAGGTCAAGCAGAAGAGTTCTGTCCCTGCTTCCTGGCGCCCCACATTCGTCCAATGCGTCAATCACAATCAGGATGCTTTTCTCCATGTCATCAAGTTCCAACTGGTTAAGTCCGTCAATGATCATCTTCTTGAACATTTCGATTGGGCTCTTCAGAATACTGTTGTCACCGCTCTTTGCATCTTCAACTTGAACCCTTTCGCAAAATTTTCTGAAAGACGGCAGTGCAGTGCACAGATTCCAGATAGTGGTGGCCACAAGGTGCCGGGGGCTGTTTTTGTGCTCATCGTTGTGCCGGCAATAAAACGCAGATCCAAGTTTGAATTTGGTGGGAAGGTTTTGGCTCACAAGCCAGGCAATTACTGATTTTCCAAGCCCAGCTCCACCGTTCAACCACAAGATACTCGAGTCCACAGCCGCAGAGAGCAGCCACTCGTGAACAGCTTTAAGGTAGAAACCTCGAGTTCCAGGAACATATGCTTTTGAATGCCGCTCTGCATCGACACAACAATCAACTGGAGCCAGCCAGTCTTTCAGCAGGTCCGCGCCTCCAGATGGTGCAGCTATGACTTGCTGAAGATTCTGCGCAGCACATGGGCAGTGCTTGATCTCTTTCACCAGAAGATTAATCTGTTCATTCCACTCAACTGAACCATAAGCTTTGTCTGCAAAGTCTGCATACAGCAAACTGGTGAGAGTAAGTAAAATTGTGTCTCTGACAAAAAAGAAAAAACATTACCCTGCCGTGATGGCAAAAACTTCCCCTTTTGGTATATCCCCTTGTTTCAAAAGTCGAACAGGAACTTGCGGTTTCTTGCGGTCTTTGGCGTATCTGATTTCCACAAGACAGTTTACTGATGCCTAAGATCACTTAGAAGAGCCGAAATATTGGAATTTCAGGAAATACCTGATAGGCAAGAGTCAAAACTGGAATGAAAACTTTACTTGCTTCAATCCCTTCAGCCATGGCGCTGTTGATTCCTCCAGTCATGTTGTTCAAATCAAACCAGATTTCCAATCCATGCTTAATGGTGAGATCATTAATAATGTTTTTAACAGTGTCCTGGCTGCCCCATCTGAGAATGATAAGTCATAGCTGGGAGGGTTTCCTTCAGTACTTACTGGTAGGAAAGGAATCCATCATAAATTTTGGATGGTGGAAGTGGTGGAGGGACAGTAGTTGGAACTGAATCAACTGAAGATTTTGCAGCCTTCCTCGACTGAATCTGGAAGCGCACCATCTTTTCAAATGAAGAGCTCTCAATTAAATGCTGGACAAACGAATCTGCTTTTGAAACGTCCTTGATCTCCTTGTCCATTTTCTGAAAAATCAGCATTTCTTGGCCAAGGAACATGTCTGTGTTATTGTTGACCTAAAATCAGCTTGCTTAATGCAGGGTCACATTCAAAAAAAGGACATCCTACATACTGCATTCTTCAGAGCTTCCAAATTGGGAGCAGACAGTTCAAGCACTTGAACTGAGAGGTCGTCTAAGAACTGGACCTCGATACAATACTTGCTTGACCGGATTGACACCACATTAAGAATTTTGGATCTAAGAAAATCATCAGCAAGTGGGAGGAGGAATGCAGGTTTTGTAAACAGGAACAGCGGAGATAATTAGCACGCTTACAAAAAACTGAGCATTTGGGAACGAAAATGAGTGAAAGGGATCGAATGCAGCAACTGTCTGACGGACTATGGGAGCAGAATATGTCAGTCAAATGATTTTACCGAGGCATTTAACGGGTAAGAGCGAGCAATAGCGAAAACAGCTCACCGCGATTTTACAAAAGGGAGCTCTAAGAATGAAGCCGAGATGAATTTGATATAATCCGAGCGGAAAATGTCTTCATGTTTTTTGGGCGGGTTTCTCGCTTAGGCTACAGGAAAAAGCGTGGATCAAAACGATGCTTACATCGGGCAGTCTTCCAGATTCGACCATGCACCAGTTCGACTGGCAGTCGTCAGACTCTGTCAGAGCGCCAGGCGCGGGTGGCCGAGCCGCACGGGCTGTTTCAACGACAGCAGCTGTGTTGAACGGCCGAATCCGCCAGAAAATCGGGCTCGAATGCGCAGAGCTGCAAAACCTCGGCGCAGACTTGCTGGGTCAGAAGAAAACGCAGTGTGTTGGATGAGCACAGCGCGGACCCAGCCAGCAGATGAAGAGAGCGTCGGATCGGGGGTTGGTCGAGAGGTACTCGAGCCGAGGGGCGTCGTTTTGTCGAGCTGGATGCTCAAAGAGCACCAAGGGGCGCGCGGATGACGGTAAGCGGTTGGTGGGGTGGGGCGAAAGCGCCGACCAAAAATGAAAGACAAAAGGGTTGGTGTAAAAAATGAGACAGAAATTTCGTGCGAGCGAGTTCCTCGTTTGCAAGTGAGCAGTCGAGCACAACTAAATATTTTGAAAAGTCGGGAAGTGATTTACTTAACGCCGTTTGCGATATAAATCCAAATACTTCGACACGTTGCTTACCAAAATTTAGGCTCAGGGGTTTGGTTTGGTGAGGACAAGAGGGCTTATAGCCTAATAATGTCCCTGCTGAGTTCGAGACATGCTGGCAGTCACTGAGTGAATGATGCAGAAATGCTAAGTTCTGCACAATGACTAAGCCTTGCCCTCCTCACTTTTGGAAAAGGATCAGGATGATGTGCTTCAGTGGGTAGAAGTACAGAGTCCAGGTGTTTTTTTTTTATATATTGTTCCAGCCCCGAAGGGCTGACGGGAAGAGAAAGTGCCATCAACGGTGAACTGTTATAGACTACATCCAGGTATCACCTCGGCAAACCCACCCCATGCACTACGGACTTACAGGGTCGTCAGGCATCTCCACCACACCACTCCTTGTGATTCAAGACCATACTCTTTCTTGTTGCTTTCAACAGCTGGCGTTGTGACTTGAACCCTGGGCCCTTGAGTCACAGATACCCAGACCCCCCATGCTTTCCCAGCTAGGCTCTTGTGAGGGGCTACAGAGTCCAGGTGTACACAGAGCTAACACAGAGGTGCTGCATAAGGTACCATGATGAAAGGCCTCATGAAAGGGTATGAGATCATAGGGTTTTTTCTCTTTCTTCATTGATGATTTTTACTAATTTTTTCAATTAGTAGTTTATCCTGTTTGTTCTGTTTATACTGTTTTATCTTTTATTTATTTGTTTGTTTGTTGTCTCGGTGTGTGTCTCTCTTTTCTTTTTGTGGCTGTGAGTGACTGTCTTCCTCTTTGCACTAATCAGCTCTTTCCAGCTCCTCCACCCTTCTTGGCAGCTGAATGCCAAGAAATGCCCCATGATTTTCTGAGCTGTCTTCCTTGCTTGATGGCTCAGCCCCATTGTTTGGTGATTCACTCCTCCTCTCTCTTCTTTGTTGTTTTATTGTTTTGTTTTTTTATATATGTTTTCCCTTCTTTTCCCCTCCTTCTTCCTTCACCCTGCTGATTCCAACCCTCTCCTATTTAAGCAGCCCACCCCCCATTTTCCATTCTTGTTGCCCCTTAGAACCCGTACCTGAAGTCTTCTTGCCTGCCCTATTCCTTCTCTGACTGTGTGTATGAGCTGGGGGTGGCAGTCCCTGGTGTGTGACAGGAGAATTGGTTCTCTTGGCCATTTATGGCAGTGTGCTGGGTTCAAGTCCCAGTGCACCTCACCATTCCTGCATACTGTTTAGGCTGGTCTGGGGTAGGAGCGACTTGATGATGGGAGGTGGGAGGGTAAAACTGTGGTAGTGCCTCGCCGGTTCCTGTCAATACATCACTTCAAATCCAGGTCTCTCAAGGTGATGTGAATGAGTTGGCTGGTCAGGTATTATGTGGTGGTATGGTCTCGCTGGTATTCCTCCCTGTCCCTTTTGATGCGTTCCTTTGGCCTTTGGTGGGCCTGGTTCACTGGGTTCAGACCCTCTTCCTGTCATGCTAACACCTGTGGTTGTCTTTGGTGTCTTCCTTGTGTGTGGGAGTGGGTATTGACCTTCCTTGCTTCTAAGACAGGTTATTCTCTCTGGCCTGGTGAGGCAGAGGTCTGTCTCCTGGTAGGTGTAAACAGTCTACTCTGAGTGAGTGAGTGGAAGGAGTGAATGAAGTGGAGATGTGTGTTTGTGGGTGGTCCTTCTCCCCAACTTGGAGAGAAAGAGAAAAAAAACTCTGTTATGAATTATTGATACATGATGGTGATATACATGCTGTAATAGTTGCTAGGCAAGCGTGACTGGCACAGGTTAAAAACCCCTCCTGTATTATCTGCTTGAGCAGAGGAGGAGGAAAACTGTTGACACCGGGTTTCTGTTCCACTTAATACTTGTAGTATTTGTCATCAGCGCAAGCCTGGGCGCTGTGCAATGGCGGTGCTTGCTCTCCCATGGGCATTGTGAGAACAATAACTGACAGTCACAATAGGTTCGGGTCTGTCTTGTGCCTCTTGCTGCTAACCAGTCAGTTCCGCCAAACAGTAGGATGGAGTAAGAAGAGTCCCACTGTCTCCCACCCTGGTTGCACCCTCTTCCTTGAATTGAGCTGGAACACTCTCCTTGGAGTGAGACAAGTTGTGTCTGGTTCTGTTAAGTGGAAAACAGTTCTGATTTGGTTCAACAGGCACCTCTGCACACTAACTGTTCCTTGTGTCAGCCCTTTGTCTCTCCAACCCCTCCAACTCAGGGTTTGACTTGTTGTTTATTTCTTTTGTTGTTTCTTTTGAGGGTTGTAGTGGCTTGTCACTCCCCTTACCTATTTAGTCAGTCTTACCGATTCAGTCAGTTCTCTCTCTGGTGTAGCTTGGCTTTGGCCTTGTGCCCCAGATGAAACCCTTCTGTGTCTTGCACCAGAGGATTATGCTTTCTTTTGTGATTGTGCTTGTTTCATGCTTTGGTGTGAGAAACCCCTCTTTTGTGTTACAGATTTATTTGTATTTTTCTTGGGCTTTTAAGACTCCAAATACACTTTCACACCCTCCTTTTGCCCCTTTTCATTTGTCAGGATTGTGTTATGAATCACCCTCTGGAAACCTCTGGAACCTTCTAGAACATTCCTTCATGGAACCTTCTGGAACCTTCTGGAACCTTGTGGAACCTTCTGGAACCTTCTTTGCTTTCCTGACTTGTCTTGTTGTCATTGGTATCATTGGTATCATTGCATTACTAATTGCTCTTTCTGGAACTTTCTTGGAGTCTTGACAAGGAACACTCTCAAAAGGTGTAAAAGGGGGATGGGGGACCTGTCCCATCCCTCAAGTGAATTATTGTTTCCAATACAATCATCACTCCTCTCAGTTCCTTGTCTGCCTTGTCCTGTCCTGCCCTGTTCCTGACATCATAATTCACTTCACCCTCTCCCACTACTCTCTGCCATCATGTCTGACCCAAACAACACCTTCCCTGATGCAACTGCCTTCCAAGCCTTGATGGACCAATTACAAGCCCTCTCAAGACAGACACACCAACTTCAAGAACAAGTCCTTCACCAGCAGCACCAGCTTCAACAACAACTTCACCAACAAGAACATCAAGCTCTTCCCCTGCCTCAAGCCAACCAAGCAAGAGAGCCCAAGGTTCCCAGCCCTGACAAGTTCACTGGGCTGGCCAAAGACCTTAGGAACTTCATGGCCACTGTGGAGAATGTCATCCTTCTCCAACCTTCAAGATTTCCCAGTGAGCAAGTCAAGTTTCTTTTCACAAGCACCCTCCTGTCTGGTCAAGCTCAATCATGGTACAGATCTCTCCCAAGCACACCCACCACCCTGCAAGAGCTCTGGGAGGGGCTGGAAGCTACCTTTGGTGACCCCTACGCATCTTGGACAGCAAGATCCAAGCTCAAGCATATCAAGCAAGGAAAGCAATCTTGTGTGGCCTACACCAACCAATTCAAGCAACTAGCCAGAGACTCTGGATACAATGATGCAGCTCTGATGGAGCTGTACCATGATGGTCTCCATGAGTCTATCCAAGACATGCTCTCCCAGTCTCTGCACATCCCTGAGACCTTGGAAGAGTACATTCTCCTTGCCATCAAGATTGACAACAGACTCTACTCCAAGAGGCTGAAGCAAAGACAAGTAGGAACTACATCAAGACCTACCCCAGTTCCTCAAGCTCTCACAGTTCCTGAACCCATGCAAGTGGATGCAGTTGAGACACTTCCTAAGGGTCCTCTGAGCCAAGAGGAGAAAACAAGGAGGGCCCAGCAGGGACTGTGTTTTTACTGTGGCTCCAAGGAGCATGCTGTCAAGGACTGCCCAAGGAAGAAGCACCCAAACTCCCAGGTCCAGGCTCACTGAGGGGCAATTCCCTGGACCCTCCTCCAAGCTGCCCCTGTTTCATCACCACCACCAGCACCACAAACACCTCAGATTCCAAGCCCCACCAACTCACCATGGATGTCAAGATTCAACTCTCACCCAAGTCAACCATCACAACCAAGGCCCTTATAGACTCTGGATCATCCTGCAACATCATTGATGCCACCCTTGCCAAGTCTTGTGCCATTCCTACGATCAAGAAATCCACACCCCTCAAGGTCCACTTTGCCAATCATGCTCTGTTCAAGGAAATCAGCCATGAAACCAAGCTAAACCTCCACATCCAAGACTTTCCACCATCCATGGTCAATCTGGAAGTATTGGATCTTGGCTCACCCACATTCTCTGTCATCCTGGGATTACCATGGCTGCAAGCCCAGAACCCTGCCATTGATTGGGTCACTGGTCAAGTCCAACCTCCACCAATCGGAACAGTCACCAAAACTCAAGTCAAGCCCCCAAGTCTCATGCTCTCAAGCCCTTGATTCAAGATTCACAGCCAGCCAAGACTCAAGTTCCACAGTTCACAGTTCACAGTCAAGATTCAAGTAGAGCTCATAGAGCTCACAGTCATGGCCATGACTCTTGTTCACAGAACCCACAGTCAAAGATTCAAGTACCACAGTTCACAGTCCACATTCAAGATTCAAGTTCCACAGCTCACAGTCTTTGCCAAGAACAGAACTCTCAGTCAAAGATTCAAGAATCACAGTTCCCAGTCAAGAATTCAAGCCCCACTGCTGAGGAGCACAACAACCTGGACCCATCAGACCTTTTGCTGGCATCCAAGCTACCAAAAGAATATCTCCCTTATGCTGATGTGTTTTCCAAGACCAAGGCAGACCTGCTACCAGCTCAGAGGCCTTATGACTGTGAAATCCCACTCAAGGATGAAACTTGCAGCCCACCTTTCAAGCCACTGTACCACCTCTCTCCACCAGAAGCCAAGGCCCTCCAAGAATACATTGAAGAAATGCTGAACAAGGGATTCATCCAACCTTCCAAGTCACCAGCTGGAGCTCCCATCTTTTTTGTCAAGAAGAAGGATGGGGGACTGAGACCCTGTGTGGACTACAGAGATCTCAATGAGATGACAGTCAAGAACCGCTATCCACTGCCTCTCATCTCTGAATTACTGGACAAACTGAGCCATGCAAGGATATTTTCCAAGATTGACCTCAGAGGTGCCTACAATTTGGTCAGAATTAAGCCCCAGGATCAATGGAAGACTGCCTTCAGATGCAAATACGGTCACTTTGAGTACTTGGTCATGCCCTTTGGACTTACCAATGCTCCAGCTATTTTCCAAGGCATGATGAATGACATCTTCAGGGATATTCTGGACCTTTTTGTCATTGTCTACCTGGATGATATCCTGGTATTTTCATCTGACACTGCAAGCCATATGGGACATGTCAAGACTGTCTTGGAGAGACTCAGACAGCATCACCTCTATGCAAAGCTGGAGAAGTGTGAATTCCACAAGACCTCCATTGAGTTTTTGGGGTTCATTGTGTCTGACAAAGGGATCTCCATGGCACCAGACAAGATCCAAACTATTCTTGAATGGAAGGCTCCAAATTCCATCAAGGATGTTCAAAGCTTCCTTGGATTTTGCAACTTCTACAGAACCTTCATTGCCAACTATTCTGCCATAGCCAAGCCTCTCACTGATCTCACCAAGAAGACCACCAAGTTTGAATGGACCCCAGCAGCAGAGCAAGCCTGGCTAGCTCTTAAGACAGCAACCACAAGTGCACCACTCCTTAAGCATGTGGATCCCTTGCTTCCCTTCACCTTGGAAACTGATGCCTCAGACTATGCCCTTGGCGCTGTTCTGTCCCAGCCAAGCTCTCAGGACCCCTCTGCTCCTCTGCATCCAGTGGCATATTACTCCAGGAAGCTGAACAGTGCTGAGTGTAACTACACAGTCCATGACAAGGAGTTGCTTGCAATTGTGGAAGCATTTCAAATTCTGGAGACACTACTTGGCTGGTTCTAAAGGCATCTCTGTCTATTCTGATCACAAGAACCTCACCTTCTTCAGGGCAAGGAGGTTGCTCAAGCAGAGGCATGCCAGGTGGGCTGAACTGCTCTCTGAGTATGACTTTAAGCTGTGCTATTCTCCTGGCCACCTTAACACTGTGGCTGATGCCCTGTCAAGAAGAACAGACCTTGCACCTGAAGGGGGAGATGGTTTCACCCCACCATCCAAGACACACCTTTCATTGCTTCCTGACAGTGTGTGGGCCCATGCTATTTCCAAGGACCCCAAGCCTCACAAGATTCAAATCAGCCAAGAAGAGGAAAAACTTGAGATACTCAAGACAAGGCATGATGCAGCAACAGCTGGACACCCAGGAGAGCACAAGACATATGAGCTTGTTTCCAGAGACTTCTACTGGCCAGGCATGAGGAAGTACATCAAGAACTATGTCAGCAGCTGTGAAACCTGTCAAAGAAACAAATCCAGCAGACACAAGCCCTATGGACTTCTGGAGCCCCTCCCAATTGCCATCAGCCCTTGGTCATCAATATCCATGGACTTCATTGTGAAACTGCCCCCATCCCATGGATTTGACTCTATCCTTGTTGTCATCTGCAGAAGGACAAAGTTGGCCCATTTCATCCCCTGCACTGAGAATATAGATGCACAAGGAACAGCAGACCTGTTTTTGCAGCACATATTCAGGCTCCATGGGCTGCCTCAGTCAATCGTCAGTGACAGAGGACCACAGTTCAGATCTCAATTTTGGAAAGCACTCACAGCAGCCCTTGGAATCAAGTCTCAACTGTCAACTGCTTATCACCCTCAGACTGATGGACAAACAGAAAGAACAAACCAGACTCTGGAGCAGTATTTGAGGTGCTATGTCAGCTATCAACAGGATGATTGGCCCACCCTCCTTCCACTGGCAGAATTTGCTCTCAACAATTCTCTCCACTCAAGCACCCAGCTATCTCCTTTCTTTGCAACCTATGGCTTCAATCCAAGAGGAGATCTTCTGGGACAAGAGACCCTATCCAATGTCCAAGCTCCTGCTGCGGCTTCACACTTACATAAGCTCAAGATCATCAGCACCTTCCTGGACTCCACCCTGAAGCAAGCCCAAGAAGATGCCTCAAGATTTGCCAACACTCACAGAATGGACCATGACCTTGCTGTGGGTCAGCAAGTTTGGCTTCTGAGGAAGAACTTGCAGACCAAAAGACCAAGTCCCAAGCTAGACAACCTCAAGTTGGGTCCTTTCAAGATCTTGGAGCAAATCAATCCAGTCACCTTCAAGCTGGATCTCCCTGCATCCATGAAGATCCACCCAGTTTTCCATGTCAGCCTTTTAGAGAAGTTTGTGGCCAATTCCATTCCAGGCAGAGTTGTTCCTCCTCCTCCTCCAGTTGAGGTAGAAGGTGAAGAGGAATTTGAGGTTGAACAAATCTTGGATGCCAAGTGGTTTGGAAGAACACTCAAGTTCCTTGTTAAGTGGAAAGGTTACTCAGATGCTGACAACACCTGGGAGCCTGAGTCAAACCTCACTCACTGCCAAGACCTTCTGCTCGAGTTCAAGACCAGGTACCCCACCAAGTTGCAGAAGAGGCCTAAAAGGGGGAGATGATGTTATGAATCACCCTCTGGAAACCTCTGGAACCTTCTAGAACATTCCTTCATGGAACCTTCTGGAACCTTCTTTGCTTTCCTGACTTGTCTTGTTGTCATTGGTATCATTGGTATCATTGCATTACTAATTGCTCTTTCTGGAACTTTCTTTGAGTCTTGACAAGGAACACTCTCAAAAGGTATAAAAGGGGGATGGGGGACCTGTCCCATCCCTCAAGTGAATTATTGTTTCCAATACAATCATCACTCCTCTCAGTTCCTTGTCTGCCTTGTCCTGTCCTGCCCTGTTCCTGACAGATTGGTATTTAGGTCCATGCTCTAGTTTCCACACCTATAGCCCTAGTTCAGGAGTTAGAGAGTGTTAGGCGGAACTGACTGGTTAGCAGCAAGAGGCACAAGACAGACCCAAACCTATTGTGACTGTCAGTTATCGTTCTCACAATGCCCATGGGAGAGCAAGCCACCGCCAATGCAGACCTGGGCGCTGGCTTGTGCTGTTGACAAATACGCTGAGTATTAAGTGGAACAGAAACCCGGTGTCAACAGTTTTCCTCCTCCTCTGCTCAAGCAGATAATATAGGAGAGGTTTTTACCCTGTGCTGGTCATGCTTGCCTAGCAACTATTACAGTGTGCCTATCATCATTATGTATCAATTATTCATAACAGAGTTTTTCTCTTTCTCTCCAAGTTGAGGACAAGGACCACCCACAAACACACATTTCCACTTCATTCACTCCTTCCACTCACTCACTCAGAGTAGACTGTTTACAGGTTGAACGTAGTTGCAGATAAGGGCTTTTTTGCAATTTGCAGATATGGTTCAGTTACTGTTAAGCTGTTGCTGCTGCGATTAGGGTGTGGTTAAGGGTGGTCAGAATAAAATGCAGTTTCAGTCAAGTGGGTTTTCTCCTATCCTAACCACCGATCTTTATTTCACAGATACCAGAGTATCCTTATCTGCATCTGCAGCAAGCCGCAGCGGATAATTTTTTACACCAATCCATATCCTCTCTGTGTTTGCCAAAAATAGCTCGCATACGGAAAATTGACAGATATTTCCTTGAGAATCAGCAGGAGTGGATATGCGTGAATGCTTTACATCCGCCTTGGGGACAAGCTAGATATCCTTGTCCAACGGAAATGATATCTGTTGTGAATTCGATTTGGAGGTGCGGCGAGTTTGCTATCACAACAACGATTTGCCCTGTTAGCAGTTGGTGGATTGCCAAAAAATCAGCTTGTTCAAAAGGTCGGAATCCTTTGTTCAAAAGTGCAGAACAATAATAAGGACATTTTTGTATGCAGGGGTTGCACCTGAAATGACTTAGTGTGGGACTGTCTCCGCACCCTACAAGATTATAATCCCCTCAGTTGAATCTTGCGGACTTTGTTGTGGGCATTGGAATTGTTTAAGCAATTTTGGAAGCAAGCAAGCAGCCCGGCTTTGCGGCGGCCAACGCCGCAACCAACCCAGGCTGAAGCGAGCAGAAAAAAATTGAAGAATGATGAGCGCGCACATGTCGTCATCGAAGGAAAATTGTGAGTTTAGCACGTGCATGACGACACACATCAAAAATTACACTGCCACGCAAAGAATATCGGAAAAAAAAGGGGGTGAAAAAGTGGTGGGGTGATGGGTGCGGCAGCCAATCAGAAATCACGCATCCGCCTCTGGTGGGTGGTTCGCAAACTGAACGATGCTTGCATGGGCAAAAAGTCCCAAAGAGAACAATAAAAAAACAATAAAAAAATCCACCGCGCCTCAGCGGACCACAAAATCGGTTCTGCGCCAACGCGGCAACCGTTTTCCTTTCAAAAATTTTCTTGTTCCTTTGTTTTTTTGGTGAAAATTCCATTGTCTTCCTTTTTGCTCGATCGACGCAGCAAAGCTTTTGGTTTTGCGTGGCATGACGTCAATGGAAAATTCTACCCTCCCGAGACAACGGCAAGAGAGAGAGAGAGAGAGAGAGAGAGAGAGAGAGAGAGTGAGAGAGAGAGAGAGAGAGAGAGAGACAGAGACAGACTCCAAAATGAGGGCAGATGAACAGAGAGAGAGGTTGGTGCATGTCATCGCAGGTTGCAAACAACAGCAATGACGAAATCTTTTTTTCCTCGTTCTCTGTTCCTTCTCTGCGCCTTTCTCCTTGTTCTCCTCCCCCTCCACGACACAAAACAAACAAACACAGACACAGACAGATGGACAGACAGACAGCACCTGTAAAGTTTATCAGGCAGCGTCCGGCGTTTGGATAAAAGGGGACACCCCCCAACGATAGTTGCGCATCTTCCCTCACTCATCCACCCCCAACCCCACCGCCCAACGCTCCACCCACCATGTTCTTCAAGTCCCTCGCCGCCGCCGCCTTCTCGGCCCTCCTCCTCGCATCCTCCCCCGTGCGCGCTGGCGAGATCGCCATCGACCTGATCAAGGGCACCTACAACGTGACCTGGATCACGCTCCACGGCCTCCCGACCTCCTCCGTCGCCGCCCTGCTCCCCTCCCAGTACAAGCTCGTCGACCCCGCGGCGGCGACCTCGACCGTGATCTTTGAGCTCGGGCGCGAGATCAACACGGGCGTGGCCGGGATCGCGACCTCGTTCCAGGAGGCCAAGTTGCAGGTTCCGGGCGTGCAGCGGGTGTCGGGGAAGAGCACGCCGTTCCTGTACAAGAAATCCATCTGGGTCGACTCGGCGCTGCAGTCGGTGGGGTCGCTGCTGGTGTACGGCCTCAACGCCACCACGCAGTCGTTCTCGCCCGCGGACTCGGGCCCCGCCGCGCAGACGTACTCGTACGCCGTCAACGGCGTCGTCAGCGCGACGCTGGCGCCGGCCGCGAACCAGTCGCAGAGCACCGCCGAGGCGTTCGCGTACGCCGCGCTGCCGTGGTTTGGCTCGTCCGGGTTGCTGTGCTCCAGGCACAGATACGACTCGGCAAACCTTGTGCAGCAGCCGGTCTACCTGGAGGGCACCGTCGACGTGCTGGAGGGCAACTCCATCAAGGGCTCGTACAAGGCGACCGCTGTCCACCTGACCAGCACCTTCGGCATCCTGCTGCCCCAGGACTGCCACAACTTTGTCTGAACACAGCCACCACCATCACTCTCACCCCACCGCCCCTCAATCCAACGATCCCCTTCTCTTCAATGACCTTTCCCTTCTAAAAACGCATCCCCCCCCCCCACGAAAAGCACCTCCCTCCCGCTACAATTACCCCCCCCCCCCCCCTTTTCTTTCTACTAAAGCGTGCAATGATGGATCATTACGATTTGCCGGTTTTATGCTTCCATTTCTGGGCTTTTATCATTCATTCCACTTTAGAATGGCTACCCTTCCCCCCCCCTATCCCTCCTCCTTTCCCCTGGTTACTGCTTTTTTTGGGTCTTGCTGCCACCTCGCAGACGGCCGTTTGCGGCTTCGAATCAGAATACAGCGAATAAATGCCTGTATCTCTTTGCGCTCAACTCAAACTTCATTGCATCCACGACGCTCCTCCATGTCAAGTCCACAGGATGGAATGCCATAGTGTGCTTTCACTGCATGGCCAGCCACATTGCTGCAAATCTGCTTGATAAAAATACTGTTTATTAACGATTGCCGCGCATCCGCTGCCTCTGGCTCTTTTTTCGCCTCACTCGTGAGTGGACAAAGTGAGCCGGAGTAAGAGAGAAGAGAAGCGAAACCAAGAGGCGTCAACGTTCCACATCGAACAAGGAAGCATGACCCTCTGCACCTCCCGACATTCACTTGTAGAACGCAAACTCGGTATCACTCTTCTTGACGTTCGCGTTGTACCCTTTCTCGAGATCCTTGGGGAGAATCACATACCGGTTCGCCTGGAGCGGACAGGAGAAAAAAAAGTGTTCACACGGGGTTGCTAAATCAAAAGGCAAACAAGGAACATACCCGCACAGCATACATGCCCGCCTGCTGGCAAATTGACGCCATTTCTGCACCAGAGAGCTTGTCCGCTCGCGAAACGACTGAGGGAAGTATTTCGTTTAGCTTCAAAACGAATCTGGAAGGGCAAACCAAAGCTGGACATAGGGCAGCTACCACTCACAGTCCTCCAGGTCGACTTCCTCCGAGAGGTTCATCTTAGAGGTGACAGTAGCGAGGATAAGCCGCTTTTGCCGACGATCAGGGGTTGGGAACTCGATTTTCCGGTCCAGTCGACCAGGGCGAAGGAGCGCAGGGTCAAGCGTATCTGCACGGTTGGTGGCCATAATTACCTGCAAATGAATTAGTGGATTGAAGACGGTACAATATGTGAGGAAAATGGGGGGAAGGGCATTGGGCAAAGTGGTTTGCGGAAGGAGGAAGTGATGGAAGGAGAGGCAGGGGTGGGTGGGGAATTGGGATTGATCTAAAAAATTCGGACGCCACCCAAGACGCGCGTCCCGGTCGTTGATAAACGACTAACAGGGTACCCCCCCAAACAACACACCTTGACATTCGAAGTTTGATCGAACCCATCCATCTGATTCAGGAGCTCCAGCAAGATCCGCTGCACCTCTCGATCGGCTCCGGTTTGCGCGTCAAAGCGCTTTGTTGCGATCGCATCGATTTCGTCAATAAAGATGATGCTGGGCGAGTTCTCTCTTGCGAGACGGAAAACGTCGCGCACCATGCGCGGACCCTCTCCGAGGTACTTTTGCACAAACTCTGATCCAACGACGCGGATGAACGACGCGGTGGTGTGGTGGGCGACAGCCTTGACGAGCATGGTTTTTCCTGTTCCGGGCGGGCCGTAGAGGAGGACGCCGCGCGGGGGGTCGATGCCAATCTGGCGGTACAGGTCAAAGTGGGTGAGGGGGAGCTCAACGGCCTCGCGGATCTCCTGCTTCTGGATGTCGAGGCCGCCAATGTCCTGGTAGGTGACGTCGGGGCGTTCCTGGTCGCCGAGCATCGCGATTGTGGAGTCCGCCTCGGGGGGCAGGATGTCGACCAGGGCGTTCGAGTGGCGGTGCAGGGCAACGGAGGAGGACGGCTTCAGGAGCTCCTTGTCGAGGGTGCTGAGGATGCGGACGATGTAGTTGGAGCCGGCGGTGGAGCCGACGATGCCCGTGTTTGCGTCGATGGGCTCGAGGAACTGGCCGATGATGAGGGGGACGGACTGGATGCGCTTGACCTCTTCTTGGGCGCGGATGAGCTCGCGCTTGAGGTTCTTCTGCTCGTCCTTGATGTAGTCCTCCTGCAGGGCCAGGAACTCGAGGTGGCGCTGGAGCTTTTTGAGGCGGGTGTAGAGATCGGCGGTGGACGCGTTGGCGAGGTTTGCGGCGGACGCGGCCCCCCCAGCGGTGGCCGCGCCATCCTTTGTGGCCGGCGCCGCAGACGCCGTGGTGGGGGTCGTTTTGATGCCGAGCTCTTCCATATCACCACTTGTTCTTTGTTTTGCTCTCAAAGGTTTTTCGATTCTCTCTCCCATTTTCTTTCGTGTTGAATGAAAAGGAGGGAGGGAGAGAGAGAGAGAGAGAGAGAGAGAGAGAGAGAGAGAGAGAGAGAGAGAGACAGAGAGAGAGAGAGGGAGAGCAGGAGAGAGGGAGCGCAGGAGAAAAAAAAAAAAAAACAAAAACCATATCAACACGAGGGATGGCGCCTGCTCCAACCGCAGCAGCGGCCCGGCCGCCGGCAACGCTGCCAGCGACTCCTAACACTGCTTCAGCCACCACCTCCACGACCGCAGCTACTACTACTACTACCCCATCGCAGCGACAGCAGCCCCCTCCCTCCGCGCAGATCTCCGAGAAGCTGCGCCTGCAGCGCACCGTCGCAGACATCGTCGCTGAGCTGATCCAGGCCCAGGCCGACGGGCGGGACGTCAACCTCAACGCCTTGCGCGGTCAGTTCTCCAAGAAGCACAAGCTCGGCTCGAACCCGCGGCTCGTCGATATTATCGCGGGAATCCCCCACCAGCACAGGGCCGCCTTGCTCCCCCAGTTGCGCGCGAAACCCGTCAGGACTGCCTCCGGGGTGAGTCGAAGGGAGGGGCGGGAGTGGTCACGATGTGGACCCTGGTCGCCGCAGATCTTGTTCTTTTGCAGCCCTCTCCAACAACAATGCATACTCATGACCCTACCGTTTCTTCTTCTAGATCGCTGTCGTTGCAGTAATGTGCAAACCACATCGATGCCCGCACATTGCCATGACTGGAAATATTTGTGTGTAAGTGGGTCACTCTTGACGGTCTTACCTTCCCTCGATCTTACACTCCGCACACCCGCTCGAAATCGATTCAGCTACTGCCCCGGGGGTCCAGATTCAGACTTTGAATACTCAACCCAGTCGTACACTGGCTACGAGCCAACCAGCATGCGAGCTATCCGTGCCCGCTACGACCCGTACGATCAGGCGAGGGGCCGGATCGACCAGCTAAAGTCCCTTGGCCACAGCGTCGACAAGGTCGAGTACATCATCATGGGTGGAACGTTCATGTCCCTGCCGGAAGACTACAGGAACTGGTTTATCGCAAACCTGCATGATGCGCTTTCAGGCCACGCCAGCAACGACGTGGACGAATCGGTGCGGTTTTCGGAGCAAAGCCTGACAAAGTGCATTGGAATAACGATTGAGACACGACCGGACTGGTGTTTGAAACCACATTTGAGGTGGGAGGGTCAAGTCTCTTTTGCAATTGTTGCCTGCAAACCCTGCGAATTTCTGATCTCACTTTTACCGCTTCAGTCAGATGCTCAGATATGGATGCACTCGACTGGAGATTGGCGTTCAAAGCGTCTACGAAGACGTTGCACGCGACACCAATCGGGGGCACACGGTCAAAGCAGTATGCGAAACTTTCACTCTCGCAAAGGACGCGGGGTACAAGATCGTCGCGCACATGATGCCCGACCTTCCCAACGTGGGCATGGAGCGGGACCTTTTCCAGTTCATGGAGTTCTTTGAGAATCCCGCTTTCCGACCTGACGGCCTAAAGCTATATCCGACCCTGGTCATTCGCGGAACTGGTCTGTACGAGCTTTGGAGAACGGGTCGGTACAAAAACTACACACCAGACGCGCTCGTGGATCTGATTGCTCGGATCATGGCGCTCGTGCCGCCGTGGATGCGAATTTATCGCGTGCAGAGGGACATCCCTATGCCGTTGGTCACATCCGGCGTTGAATACGGCAACCTGCGCGAGCTGGCGTTGCAGCGCATGCGCGACTTCGGCACCGAGTGCCGGGACGTGCGGACGCGCGAGGTGGGGATCCAGGACATCCACCACAAGATCCAGCCGTCGCAGGTAGAGCTGATTCGGCGCGACTACACGGCCAACGACGGGTGGGAGACGTTTTTGACGTACGAGGACCCGCGGCAGGACATTCTGATCGGGCTGCTCCGCCTGCGCGCGCTGAACCCGGACACGGCGTTCCGCCCGGAGCTGCGGCACCCGGACGGCCCAGTTTCCATGATCCGCGAGCTGCACGTGTACGGCACGGCCGTGCCGATCCACAACCGCGATCCAACAAAGTTTCAGCACCAAGGGTTTGGCACGCTCCTGATGGAGGAGGCGGAGCGGATCGCGAGGGAGGAGCACGGGGCTGTGAAGATTGCGGTGATTGCCGGCGTCGGAACGAGGCACTATTACCGCAAGCTGGGGTACGAGCTGGACGGGCCGTACATGTCCAAAATGCTTGTTTGACTGGAATGATGTTGGACTGCTTTTTTAACGGCAATATATTTTTTTTTTTTTGTGGTTCCCCCGACTCAAAGTCCAAAATCTGCAAGATCGCGCACACGATGTCTGCGCCGTCCGCCGTCGCCGCCGCCTCGATCGCAGAGGCAAAACGGATGCTGCGCCGCGACCTTCGCAAGCGCCTCGCCGCTGTCTCCCAAGAGTCCATCCAGAGGCAAAGCCTCGCCGTGACCGAGCAGATCATCGCCATGCCGTGAGCCTCCGAAAAAAAATAAATAGAACAGCTGGCCGCCCACAGCACCAACTGACTTGCCCTTTTTGCCCTTATCCGCACCACCACCCATTAAAAAAAAAAAAAAAAAAGCGAATTCAAAGCAGCGCGCACCGTGTCCATCTTCATCAGCAAAGAAAGTAAGAGTTTCCGACCCCCCCTTTACCCACCTCCTAATTATCCACCACTCTTTCCCACCAAAAAGACTCTGCGGAATTCTCCACCCGCCACCTCCTAGCGCACCTCCTCGACCCTCCGCCGTCGACGCGCAAGAAGCACACGTACATCCCGCACTGCACGGGGCCGACGCACATGGCGATGGTGCTGGTGCAGTCGGCGGCGGACCTCGCGAGCCTGCCGCTGAACGCGATGGGGATCCGCGAGCCGCCGGCGGGCGACCGGAGCCGGGCGAGCGCGTTGCCGGAGGAGGAGGAGGAGGCGGAGGAGGTGGAGGGCGAGGGCGAGGCCGACGAGGGACGGCAACGAGGGCGGCGGCCGCTGCCGCCGGAGGGGTACGGCGTGGATTTGGTGGTGATGCCCGGGATGGGGTTTGACCGGGAGGGGTGGAGGATCGGGTACGGGCGCGGGTGAGTTTGTGCTGTTGTTCTTTTTTCCCTTTTTTTTTTTTTGGTTTGAGGGTTGGGAGGTTGGGGGTTCTGAAAGCGTTTTTGACCCACCAGATACTACGACCGGTTCCTCGCGGCCTGCGAGGCGTACAACGCGAGGGTTGGGCGGCCAAAGACGTTGACGGTGGCGGTGGCGCTGAAGGAGCAGATTATCGAGGGCAGCGTGCCGCGCGACGAGTTTGACGTGAAGCCAGATCGGTTGGTGGTCATGGAGTGAAAGAGGGACCGAGTGAATGCTTGTACGGGTGTGTGTGTGCGTGCGTGTGCGTGCGTGTGCGCAAAGCGGAGTGGACAACAACGGACGAGCACTGTTCAACACTTTGAGGGAACGTTTTTATCTCGACCGCCTTTTCGGCTCTACGAGAAAAAGTTTGCGGCTCCTGCGTCCGCTTCCATCACACAACAAACAGCGGATCCCGGTCGACCTTGCTCACAACCACCTCGACGACGCCGCCGCTCTCGCCGCCGTCTCCGTCTCCACCCGTGTTGCCGCCGCCAACGACGCCGTTCATCAGCGCCTCCAGCTTGCCGCGCAGCACGCCCGCCAGGTACCCGCGCTCCGTGTTGCTGTGCTCGCACAGCACGACCGCCGTGCCCGCCGCCGCCGCCGCGAGCACCTCGTGGTGCGACATCTCGCCCGTCAGAAACACGTCCACCGACCCGGCGAGACCCGCGAGCACCGACGCCCCCGACCCGGCGCAGATACCGACCGATCGCACCGTCACGTCCGACAGCCGCGCGGCGGTGAAGGGCAGCGAGACACGTACTGTATACGTCATGTGTGCATGTGTGTGTGTGTGCGTGCATCAAGCGTAAGAGTTAGCCTCAAAAAAGCAGAACAAAATCCAAAAAACATACCATGCTCCAGCCCTAACCACGCCTTGACCCTCCCGACCACCTCGTCCAATCCCACGGGCGCATCCATCTCCACAACCCTGCCCGCCCCGGCACCCTCCTGCCCGACCACGGCGCCGGCCTTTACCGCCGGCGCGACCGTCACGGCCCTGACCGTCGCCGACCGGCTCGCCCACTCCTTCAGCTCGTCAAACCCGACCGTCCCCCTGTCACCTCCGCCGCTTAAGCCGACCACGCCGCGCGCCAGCCAGTCGTTCACACCGCCCCAGGCGGCGTCCGCGGCGGTGTGCGGCGACAGCACGGCGACGGCGGCGGCGGCGCAACGCAGGGCGACGGCCTGGGCGGGGTCGGCGGGGGTCATGCGCTTGAAGGGGCGGAAGAGCGGCGGGTGGTAGGCGACGATTGCGGAGGACGCGTAGCGCGGGGCGAGGGCGAGGGCTTCGGTCAGGACGGGGGCGGAGAGGTCGTTTGCGAGGAAGACCAGGTGGCGGCGGCGGCGGCCGGGGGACTGCGGGGTGGGCAACTGCTGCTGTGTGGAGGTGGTGGGCGGCGGGACGATGGATGCGGCGGAGTCCGCGGGGAAGGGCTCGATGAGGAGGCCAACGTTGTCCCAGGAGGTCTCTGCGAGGGAGAGCGGGAAGAGCGCGTCGATGGCGGCGAGAGTGCGCCGCGCGAGCGAGGTTGTTGGCGCCGTTTTGGTGGTCATTATTGGATTCTTTTTCTCTCCTCCTCTCTCGCAGGGGCCAGTCCCCGCTTCAAAGTCGAATCCTTCTGCGCGTGGGCCAATCGGCCTGTGGCAACCACAGCTTGCCCTTGCCAAACTTTCACTTCTGAAGATGAGAGAAACTGTATGTCAGCACTCTACCTCAATCGGTGCGTGAGAATCTGCGCTGACTGCTCTCAAAGCCCAGTGAGCACTTCGGTTTTTGCCACTTCTGGGGCGAGCCTGGACATTCTGTGGTCAAACTGTCCTAAGCTTGCTGCATTTTCCTTGGTGTGTGTGTGTGTGTGTGTGTGTGCGTGCTAAGTATCAGACCAAAATGCGACCCTAATTATTCTCACGAACCTCGTAATCACACAAATAAGGAGGGTGCAGAAGGGAAGAAGGGTTTTCCAAAGTATAATCGGGTCTCGAGCAGGCTGGCAAAGAGCAGCGGGAAGCGGGGAGCGCGCTTACCCCAACAGTTGCACCCACAGCGAATGTCTATCTTTTTTTTTTTTTTTTTGAAAACGTGCAAATAACATTTGGGTCACGTTCTCCAAGCAACAATGTGTAGTCGCGAGGCAACCGTGCCCGTCGCCGCCGTCGGCACCACCGCGATCCGGCCGCCACGCGACGCAGTACCCCTCACGTCCTTGAGTACGCGTCCCAAATGCCTGCAGGGCAACTGGCTGGAGAACCAGCTGCGGCACGAGGACGAAGTCGCGGTAAACACCTGGGGGCTGGGGGCATAGCACGCGGCGGTGGAAACTTAGTGCTCATCTCTCGTTTTGCACCTCCCCCTTACTCCCGCCCCTACCGCCCGCGTTTTCTTCACGCTCACCACAACAACAACACCGGGAACCCTCCACCCGCCTCCTTTTTGCGTACACACCCAATAAAAAACAGGACTTTATTTTCAAGCGTGATCTCGTCCCGACGGCGACCGCCCCGGACGGCAGCACGACCGTCGTCGCGCCGGCGGGCACGCCGTACTTTGACCACCACAAGCCCGAAGAGTCCGGGCTGACTTGGACGCGGCTGTACGCGCACCTCGCCGCGCTCCACCAGCCGCCGCCGCCGCCGTCGTCTCGGCCGCCGCTGCACAGCGCGACCGTGCTGAAGCCGGGGGGAACTCACGCGACAGCCTGCGATCCACCAACTCAGGACCAGCGGCAGCCGCCGCACCACTTTCCACAGAAGCCGCCGATACCGCCGCTCCCGCCGCTCCCGCATCACCAGGCGCTCCTCCTGCCGTTCCTCCCGCGCAACCACAACCACTACCACAGCGCCGCGGCGCACCGCGGCACCCACGCGGTACACCACCCCTCCATCAAGACGACCACTACCGCCGCCTCCTACCCTCAGCCGCAGCCGCACCGTTGCGCGACGGTTGACCCGCCGCCGCCGGCGTCGTGCCCGGCCGGCAACGTGCTCCGCGACGGCGACACGGTGACGGTCCAAGCGGTTGGGGCGGCGGCCGCGCGCACGTCTGCAGCGGCGTGGGAGGGCGCTACCTCCGTTTGCGCGGGCGTGGGCGGGGCTCCGGGGCTGCAACTGACGTACGACGGGTGGACGCGGAGCGGGGGTCATCTGCGGGTGGTTGCGGGTCCGGCGGCGGCGTCGGCAGCAGCATCAGCAGCGGGGGGTGCGTCGACGACGGAGGGCATGCGGTCGCGCGCGTCGTTCCGGGTGGTCAAAGTCGGATCGGCTACTGGCGTGGCGGCTGGGCGGCGGCATTGGGGCTGCGGCGGAGGCGATGCGGGCGACGACGTGGTTCGCTGCGGGGATCGATTCCGGCTGGTGACGACCTGCGCCGGTGTCCAGGTCGGTTTGTTGCTGTGTAGAGGGGGGTTGTTGTTTGGGTGTCAGCGTGGAAAGTGAGGGGGTTAGTTTGGGGCTGGAGCGTCATCAGCGTTTTCGCGTTCTTACCCTTCTTTTCTTTTTCGCGCGTGCGAAACGTGATCCACGCCAGATGGCGCTCCGGCTGCCGTCCGTGTCGCTAAACAACCTGCCTGGCGGCGGCGACGTCAACCAGGCGCCCGTCCTGACAGAGGCTCTGACTGAGCCCGAAACCGGTACGAAAATCGTTCCTTGCAACCTGCATTTCGATGGGAACGCGGACCGTTACCACTAACCCACTAACTCGCCCATCGACACTTTTTTTTCAAAAAAAAAAAAAAAAAAAAAGTCCTCACCGTCTATCCTGCGCACGTCCGTGCGCCGCCTCTTCCGCCGGCGGCAGAGGCTGTCGTTCGCGGAGCCGCTTACCGGATCGAGTGCGCCAGAACCGGGCGTCAGCTGGCTGTGCAGCGGCGTCGGAGTGTGCTCACACTCTTTGGGCTGGGCCTCGTCGAAGGTAGTGGAGGTGGGGTGTCCCGTACCGTGAATGGCGGCGGTGCTGTTGGCGGCGGGTTTTGCGCTGTTCTTGTGCGGGAGCGCGCAAAGGCGGGCCGTGTGGTCGACACTGCCGACTGCGGGGAAGACGGCAGCATTTGGGAGTTTCGTTGAGAGATGTCAAGTTCGTTCACTGCACGGCCCCCAACTCCGCGATTTGGGCTGCAATTGCTTTCAAGTGTATTATACGCCTTTCCCCAAATCAAACCATTCACCGTTATAACATCAGTGAAACATTGCGAAGTATGGCTGTTCCCACAATGTGGAGGACAATATTCAAATTTAAAACAAAATCGTACGTGACGGTCAAGGTTACGCATCGAGTGGCGCCTTGCAATCGTCTACTCTCTTGCGTCTAAAATAGTCGACTGAATTCCAACTAGATCGAGTATCCTGCTGCGCTCGATTGACCTGTGGCCAATCGTTCAAGAAGGGCACATCGGGCCTGGCAACGATCTGCGATCGCCTGCATCAACTTTCCCACCTCCCGGCATTCTCTTGAGAGACCACCGCAGTCGGTCAGCCATGTGGCCCACCTATTCCAAGAAGTGCGATTGGAGTCCCCATCAAGTGGCGGTGACGAACACGTTACTGATTGAAGCGACAAAGGGCTTTTCCAGGTCTCGCGAGGCCAGCTCCTTCCGGGTACTCCTGGAATGAAATGGCAAAAAGCGCTGCCGCTGGAGTGAGGCGGTTGACGCGATGAGGAATTCTGCCGGTGTGGCTCTGTGATGGACACCGGAGAGCCCGGCGCACCGGATGCATTGGACGTCACTCCAGGTGTGACAATCCACGTGACGTAAATTTCATCCGCAAAAGCCGACATAAGGATTGGCCACAGCCCTAGCACGGCCTGTAGAGCGGCATGAAAGGCGGGGTTACAATGAGGGGTGCCAGGAAACGTTTCAGGAGAAGCGGCGATCGCAGCGCACACGTCAAGGGCGGCGACCGGAGGAACTGGAAGTGGCGAAAGTTCGCTAATGGCAAGATGAAGGCGAGACGCAAAGAGGGAAGAGAGTGCACGAGATTGATGGTGAGGAACGGGTGAATTTGCGCGAAGGATCTGCGTTTCGTCCCAGTTTTCAGCTGAATCTAAGCGCACCAAGTGGAAAAATCAGCTACAAATATATACCGCGACTTTAACTCACGGATTTTCATATGAGCCTGCGTGATGGAAAGGATTTGAAAGCTGGCAAGATCCTTGGGGTCTCTTGACTCTGCGCGGATGGCCGTATCCATTAAGATGGCGTACTCGACGGCAAAGTTCAGGAGCAGCTCGTGATAACAAACATGTCTCGAGGCTAGAGTGAATACGCAAGTCCACAGTTGATTGCTGAAATCGGTGTTGCGGGACGCAATCTGAGTTGGAGTGGAGAGTCGATTCGTGTCGGCTCCATGTTTTACCATTCGATTCGCCAACCAGCGTCCGCGAGCACTGGAATGCTGCTGGTCTCCGAGGACGGGTCGAAAAGCAACGATTATTCGACGGAGAATCGGTGTGAATGGAAGGTCAGCAGCATTAGGAAACCAAGATTCGGCCGCGCTACTCCGCAAAACAGGATCTTCGAAAAACGACGGTGTGGAAGACTGCGGTGCGCTGCTCACGAAAGAAATCTTCGTACTTGGAGGGGTGGTGAAAGCACTGCAGGATTCCGACCTCCGCAGGGCTGTTGTGGAAAGCACTTTGGCGTCACATGCTTGAGCTTGGACGTATGAGCGCGGCACTTTGCATTCGTTGACTAACCACTCCTTCACATTTGGATCAAGGGTTTGCGTGAATTTGGTCAGGCCACGCCAATCCGACATATGCGCGTTTAATCGAAACCAAGCGGGGACTCGTCCATCATCCAAAAAAACTCGAACACACCGCGTCTTTCCCTCTCGAAGCGCCACCGCGAAAGCGGCGCACGAGTTTTCCGTAGGGTTTACACGACCATCTTCCAGGAAAACTTTCAAAGCATCAACTTGGTCTTTACGGACAAGTTGGCAAAGTATGCGCAGTGAGTCGATTCCTGGAGTGAGGCAATCCTTGGCCTTGAGAAGGTGCCTTAAGACTGCAGGTTCATTCAACGCATCAAAGAAGCAAGTGCGGGCAAGAAACGAGTCCTGCAGCTGAACGTTGTGGCGCATGAGAATGCTTTTCACAATTTCGGGGTCTTTACAGTTGATGGCAGTCTTCAAAAGAGTCGTTCGCTCGAAGCTTTTGTCCAGCAGCGATTCCCCGAAAATTCGAAGAAACAGATTCAGGCGGCTCGATCGGATGCAACCAATCGCACTCCGTAATAGAATTTCTGTGCTAAGGCTGAAGGAAAATTGAAGTGGTCCCCGTTTGACGCCGTGCGAAGAATGGTGAACATCCGTCGGAGTCGCCTTGGCTTCGCGCAAAAGTTCTTCCACAATGTGGGACTGCCCGCGAAGGCATGCATCAGCGAAGAATATTCCTGACTCGGTAAGGAAGCACGCTATGTTGTCACAAAGATTAGCGATAAACATTCGTGGTGCTGGAGTTCCTATCAATCGGAAGAAAGTGTCGCAAACAATAGTAAAAAGAACTGTCCCAAGTGCGCCACGCGTCGACGAGAATTCCTGTTGCCATCGAGAGTATTCATCAAGCAGCAAAGGTTTGTTGCGCAGGGCCTCTGAATCACGCTCGATACATGACACTATCGCGAAAACAACCCCTCGTAGTACTGTCTGTGACTCTTGGAACTGATCAGCGGATAATCTGTGTTGCGAATGGAGGTTCGCAACAGTCTCCTGAGCAGATAAATCAACAAGTGCGAGGTAATAGAAAGGGTGAAGTGAGTGGAAGTTGATTCCGGCAATGGTCGGCCCATAATTAAATGGTAGCGGCAGCTCGTGGAAGGATTCTGCCCTGTGATTCAACAAGAACCGTGTCAGATGGCGGTGTATGAAGGCATATCGAGTCGGTGGAGCGCAAATAGAGGGAAGCAACGGCTCTAATGGCAGTAGTGAGTGTTACGGGGCAAGGAGAAGAGTGTAAAACGTACCGTCGTCGACGCACATGCTCCATGTTGGTGAGTCTTGACCGAGTTCTTGGCGCGGAAGGGGGAATGTCTGGTCGTTGCTAGTTTGAGCCCCGCAACTCTCTTCGTTGCCATGGCTACAGCTTCTGTAAGCAAAGACGTCACCAAAGAGCGCGCCATAGGGACTAGTCATTGCTGGCTCGTTGGGCCAGATGGCATAGCGATCGCTGTCATGCCTGAGTGGCGTTTGGGTGGGACCATGCTGATTGCGATCGGGGTCATCTCCATGAGAGCCGCAGACGCCTTCATCACCGGCAGCACCCGCAAGGTTGTTGGTAGAGTCAGAATAGCGCAAGAGGCCTCGGAGGCGACTCAGATCGTGGGGATGAAGGTAGAGAAGGATCTCTTCGGCAACGGCACGGTTGAGGTCGAGCAGAGGGTGGTTCCATGTCATGCACGCGATTGCGATTGCGACAAATGATCGGGAAACAAGTAGCCAATTGATGCGAAACCATGTACACCGCCGCAAAGACGCCGTAACTTGCTCTCATCAACAGTTGTCAGAGCCGGTTTCTTCGACCTGCTCCTCCCTTGGAGTGAGTTTTGTTGGGTGCTCTCTAAAGTAATTGGTGATTATCAGCTTTTGTTTTAATTTCATTGATTGCTAATAAACTTTCCTGTCCCATATTTTTATTGTAACTGACTGAAAAAAGGGATCCGTCTTTACATCTACATTGACAAAAAATGCCTTGATGGAAGCCTCGAAATTAAAGTGCGTGGGGGATTCAGTTTCACTTCAACTGTATCCCATTCAAACTTCCAACGCCAGAAATTAGAAGAATACCTTTGAACAGTGAACAGCCTTCAGAAATTTAGGGCCTGCAGTGGACAAATTCTGCAGAATAATTTAAATGGTAAGGCCAAACACTGTGGTAAATTGGCAATTGCAAGGTAGGGCTTGAGCCATTGAGTGAATTTAGACCAAAAGACCGAATTTCTTTCTGTTAATATCTGTGCTCAAGTGTTCCGACTGTTGCTTCAACATGGTCAATCGGTGATCAAACATTGACAAATATAATTTATTGGACATATACACATCCAATAAGTGACAGAAGAAGGGGCAGAATTATTTATTGGCCAGTTATGTTGGGACTCAGGAGAAATAGTGTTTCTGCAGGTTTCAATCTATCCATCAGCAAACAGTTTATGACATGTTCTTAATTTCCTGACATTTCCGTGTCATAGCACTGAATTTGTATGTTTGCGCCCCCCCCCCGTGTGTTGATGTGTTATTGTTTTGAATCAAGAGAAAGCAGATTGCCGTGCAAAGGTGCAGCTCTCAATGACTGCCACGGGTGCATCCATCCATCCATTCGTCCATCCACGATTCCATATCCCGGATAACAAATGATCCATACTTGTGTTGATGCACAAGGTTGGCGGGAAGTAGTACGTGCAGGGCACGTCACCCAAAGATTGAAAAAAAAATGGAGGGAGGGGTTTCTCCCAAAGGGACACGTCAGTGCGCGCCTCTTGCCGCTTTGTGTTTGTTGTCGTCGGTAAACAAAGTGGCTCTCTCTCGTTCAGCCACCAGTGGGGAGCGCAATTGGAGAGCAGCCTGGCCTTGCTGAGTTCCAAAAAAGGAATAAACAGTAGAGTAAAGTTCTCCCAAAATAAAAACAAACCAAAAAAAAAACAAAAAAACGAGACTGCGAAGAAAGAAGAAAGAATGAAATGGGCGACAAAAAGAAAAGAAAAAAGAAAAGAAAAGAAAAAAAAAAAAATCAAAAACACACACAGATATTCGCTTTGCTTCCAACAACCTCCCCACACCCACACGAATGGCTGACGCGACGCTCTCCTCATCCTCGGTGCCCGCGGGTCCTTCGTCACCATCCACCTCGGCACAGGCGTCGCCGCCGCCGCCTGCGTCTTCGCTGCCATCGCCCCCCTCCTCCTCTTCCCAGCAGCAGCAGCAGTCGTCTTCCTCGCCGTCCCTTCCTCCTGTTTCGTCCCTGCCGAGCGGTGGCGGCGGCGGAGACTCTTCCTCCGCTCCGGACACGAACACGCAGCAGCCCCCGACCGCGGGAACAGGCTTGGCTTCGACGGATCCTGCCACATCCTTGCCCACCAACGCGCCGTCTCTGACTGCTACGCTCACTGCCACCACTGGCAACTCCGCAATCACGAGGGTCCAAACAACCACTGTTGGTGCGTTGCTTGATTGAATCAAATTTTGGTCCTTTGTGTGTGTGTGTGTGTACGCGTATGCGTGCGTGCGTACGTACGTCGGAAAAGAAACGCGCGAATCAGTTGGGGGCTACCTTGCCTTGCCCAAACCACATGTTGTCTGGTGGCGAGATTTGTTCTGACTGTCGCATGAACCGACACCAACAAAAAAAAAAAAAAAAAAAAAGAAGAAACCTTGGTTCCGAACATCCCTTCCTCACTTTCTTCTTCCACTTCAACCACCCTTGTTTCGTTACCCACAGACCAGCCGACCCTGTCTGGACCAACGCTTGGCGCTCCGCCGACCACAGGTGTGAGCTCTCAGTCGAACGACGCTGGCGATTCAAACTCGAACTCGCGCTTGGTTGCTGTTCTGGCTGGGACCGGTGCTGGAATTGCAGCCCTTATCATTGGAGGAGTTCTTTTGTGCTGGTACTTTCATCGACGAACGGAGAGGCGCGAGCGGCGTAAGGCTTCTTCAGAAGAGGCGGTGAAAAAGGCAAACATTGCGTTCTATGGACGTCAGAGCCCAGCACAACCCTTCGCCGCGGATGGCAGAATTTCTCCTATGGGTGCGCTGAAGCGCCCGCGAAGGGAGGACCAGCTGGAAGAGAACCGCGGAAGCGGAGACTCTCATCAAGCATCCCCGGCGCCTCTTCTGCGAGGGTCGGGAACTTTACAACGAGCTGAATCGGATGCCTCCTCAACTGCCGTGTCGAAAATTGGCCCATCCACGCCTATGCGCCAGTTGTCGCCCACCCCGAACGAACTCCAACATCCTCGCAGCAGCTCATCAAACGACTCAGCGCCTCCATTCGCAGAGGGCTCGTCGGTCAGTGGGTCCCCAGGAGCTGCACCGGCAGAGTTCCTGAGTTCAACAGCAGATGCTCCTGTCAACGGGGCAACGTCAATGCCTATCGCGGATTGGCATCTGCAGGCTTATCAGAACCAAATTCTTTATGGTGGAAACGTGAGTTCTGTCCTTTTGATCGGAAACAGATTTTTTCTTCGAAACTAATCTGTCTGACAGCAGGACGCCGCACTGTACATGCCCGTAAGCACTGACACTGGCGGTGGCGTGCCGTCACACAATGGTGTGATGGGCCAGCCCCTGTCGTACCAGGACCACCCAGCATACCAACAGGCGTTCGCCGACTACTACAATTACTATGCTGCACACTTTGCCTCTGTTGCTGCCCAACAGCAACAGCAGTCTCCTGTACTCGTTGGAACCTACCCTACTTCACCTCAACCCTTTGGAGGTTACACGGCTGTCCCCTCAAGCACGTCTAACGAGTCGGATGGAGCTAATAGCAAAGGCAAAGGAAGATCCATGGCATGAGTCTAGACTTGGAACCGCCTCCTTTGTGCGTCTTCATACATACACAGGAATGTCGTTCGTAGGCAACGCCTAAAATTGTTGTTCGTTTAGAATAATCTGCTGTCGATCAATTCCCTTCTTCTTTCTTCTGCATTTCCATGTATGCTGTTGGGTCTCAGTTATTTTAACAGGCTTATTTCGCCGTTTGACACGCCGTTTTTAAAAGCCTGTTACCTTGTTTTTCGCGTTGCCTCGTCTGTCCGCAACCCCTTCCCCGTTCCCCCTCCCTACAGTGGTGTTCCAGATGATCACGAACTCTTCTCTCTCCCTTTCGTTTCCTCCTTCCGATTCTCTTCCTCTCCCTCCATTAAGTATTTTTGATGAAATTGGTGAAGTTCCCCACGGAAGCTTCAGGTGTCGCAATAAAAAGAAAAAAAGAAAAAAAAATAAACCACAAAAAAATGGCATCCGATTCTGCACCCCAGCGTTTCCCCCACGCACCCTTCAAGGATGAGAGAAACCTAAAAAAAAAAAAATTTAAAAAAAACCTTCATAGCATTTTTTTTTTTGTTTGTTCCTTCTTTCCTTGTTGTTTTTGTTGTCATTTGGTTTTTTTTTTTTAGTCTTCAATCAAAGTTGACGACGCGCAGCAGCCCCGGCAAGCTCACAGACTGGCGACACAGCGGGCATTCCGCCTGTGTTGTTGATTTTTTTTTTTGGTTAGTTAGTGCATGCGTTCCCACAAGGTTGTATCTGATGGAAGGGGAGGGTTACCTTGTTCCTGCACCACTCAGTGATGCAGTCCCAGCAAAACACGTGGCCGCACGAGGTCGCCGTCGACGCCTTTCGCGGCTCCAGGCACAGCGTGCACTTTGCCGGCGGCCGCCGCCGCCGCGCGACCCCTCCTCCTCGGGGGCGAACCGCCGCTGCCGACTCCGCCTCGGCCGCCCCTGCGTCGTCTGATTCGAGCTCAGTGCTGGCGAAGGGGGGTTGGTTTTTGGGGCGCGACGGGCAAGAAAAAAAGTCAGCCCTCTCACTATTGCCAACAGCAAAATAGAAATACGAGAAGGGAAAAAAAAAGAAGGAAAAAAAAAAAAAATAATAACAAACTTACGCCCCAGCCGAGCCGTCAACCTTCACGTCTTCGCGCTTGGTGTACGCCTGCAGCATGAGCCGCGCCAAAATCATCAAGCCTAGGACCTCGTATCCGACGCTTTCTTCGCCTTCGCGCAGTTGCCGCGCGGCGACCTTTTTGTTTCGTTTTTTTTTTTTTTTTTTTTTTTTTTGATCGTTTTGAGGGGTAGGGGGAGTGCGCGTGCCACGCGAATGAATCACTTCCTCCTGCACACAAACGAAAAAAAAAAAAGAAAAAAGAAGAACACCGTCGTACATAGGTAACCCCCGATATCCTCTTTGCCACGTCGTAGTAGCGGCCGGTGAGGTAGAACACGGCAAGGTGCAGGGAGCTGAGCTGGTCGTTCACCAGCCACCGGATGTTTGATGTTTGTTCGCTGACGTAGCGCAGGATTCTAGCCACGAAAGATTGGTCGGCTACGTAAGGAAAGGTCAGATAGTGGACCGGAAGCCCAAAGCGGGTGACGTGGGAGAAGACACGAAACTGGGTTTGACGGCCTGCCCTCTTGCCTTGATCCATTGAAGAAGGCTGTCGAACGAGTACGATGCGAGGAGGTAGAACACGATTTGGCCGAGCCGGCGCTGGCGGGGTTGGGCCGAAAATCGGATCCGTTAAGCAAAAATAACAAAACCAAGTTAGAATGTGAATGCCACATTTGAGCTTTCTACCCCAGTCCCCACGCGCGGCTTCTCACCTTTACAGATGGTGGCGCCGACTGCGGGTCCACTTGGATAATGTCGCAGTATTCTTCGCCCAACGTTTGACTGCCTATCCGAGACGGGGGGGAAAAAAAATTAACGTCAATAATCTAAGAATTCCTGCTGTCCAACACCGTACTCCTCGACCCTTTCCGGGTCCTCCCCGTAACCCCGCCTCATCCAAGCCAATTCCACTCTTCTTCCTCACCGGCCAGGGTGGTGAGCCCGAGGAACGCGGCGTCCGCGCCGAGGCGCAGCTCCTTTTGGTGGGCGACGAGCCAGCGGGTGCCGAAGAACGAGCGGGCGAGGGATTGCAGTGCGTCAAAGACCTGGTGGCGGTAGAACTCGTCCTTTTGGTGGGCGCGGACGATGTCCGGCTGGGCGGCGGCGGGGAAGGCGGTGCTGAAGCGAGGCGGGGACGGGGGCGACGACGGCGGCGGTGGCGAGGACGCCGACGCCGACGCCGACGAGGGCGCCGACGGGGACGAGGGCGCCGCCTGCTGCTGCGGTTGGAGCGATCGCACTTGCGGCGTGGGGCCGGCAGCGCGTTGTTGTTGGTGTGGTAGTGGCGGGGGCGGGGGCGGGGTGAGAAGGGAAGCAGATGTCGATTGAGGTAGTGATGGTGGTGCTCGTGCTACCGTCGGCGGAGGGGGCTGGGCGGACATGGCAGAAATGGGCGCGGACCGGCTGATTTCCTGCAGTGCACGTGACCACCAGGACGGTGAGGTTTGTTTTTTGTTGTGTTCGCTGCGCCCATTCGACCGACATTCGACGGTGGTGCAGACGCGGCGCCTGCCCGACGGGAGAGAGCATTGACTATAAGTATTGCTCGGCCCCCCCCTTGGCCTGTGCGTGCCCGAGCGTGAGCGTAGTGCACACACACACACACACACACACACACAACACACATACATGCACACACTTGGCGAAAATGGCGCTGCAAAACGCGCGAGCTGTGTGTGTTTCGCACTGCCCCACCCTGCCCCTGCCCCTGCCCGCTCGGCCACCCGCCCGTCAGTCCTCCCCTCTTTTGCTCCTCGCCGCGAGCTCGTCCTCGCATGTTATAGTAGAACCGTTCCTGCGGACGGCTCTTAAAAATGGAACCAACGAAAGAAAGAACGAAAGCAAAAAGCCAAAAAAGAAAAAGATGGCGACAACCGCCAGCTTCCCCGTCCTGATCGCAGCCCTGCGCCGTCGCGTTGACGCGCCAACCCGCGCCGTGCTGCTCGCCGTCGCCCTGCCCCTCGCCGCGCTCGAGGGCGTGCTTGTGCCGCTGCGGTCCGAGCTCATTGGCGCCTTTGTCGACCTGCTCTCGTCGTCATCATCCTCCTCGTCCTCCACCTCCCCATCCGTCGGCACCGCCACCGCCGCCACCACATCTGCCATCGCGTCCGCCACCGACGCCCTGATCACCCGCGCCGTCGGCCTCGCCTTGGTCACCTGGGCAGTCAGCGCCGCTAGCGCATTCGTGTGGTCAGCCGCCGCGGCTTGGTGGTGCAACGTGAAGCTGTCATTTTTTGTTTCATCGTGTGGCGCGCGCAACCCTGACTCCACGAATTGCAACATAAACCCGAAAACAAACAGAGACTGTCGCGCCAGTACTATGCTGCATTCCTCCGGCAGGACGAGGCCTGGCGACAAGCTCACCAATCCGGTAAACTGGCTTTGGAGTTGAGGTACATAGGCTTTTTTTTGCGCGGTGCGCACACTGGAACTGTTGTCATTCAAGTCTTTCCTTCCTTTTAATTGCAGCGGGATATCGAAAATTCAAGAGGCAGTTTCAGACCATCTCCGAACGACGGTGAAAAGCGTCGCACTCTTTGCTCTGGGCCTCTTTCTTGCTTTCAGGACCGGTTGGCAGCTGGCTGTTGTCGTCTTGTGTTCGTTTCCCGTTGTCGGTAAGACATTCAATAGCTATATCCCGGTCTAAACCTTTCCAACCCCGCCGGCACTCCTTCACCGCTACCCACAAGGCCTCATCCTCGCAAACATGTGGAAGCAATGCCGCATCTTTGACGAGCGCATCTACTCGTCCTACCTGTCCGCCGCATCCCACGCCGCCGAGATCCTCGGCGCAACGACGACCGTCGCTGCCTTCAACCTGCAGGAATCCGAGGCCGCGCGGTACGAGGCGCACCTTGCAGAGGCCAAGGCTGCGTGCGAAAAGAACGCGGTCGCTGCGGGAGTCGGGTGGGGCGCGTACTCGGCGTCCATGTTTGCCGCGTTTGCCGTCGCCTTCGGGGTCGGCGGGTGGCTCGTGTCCCTCAAGATTATGACGCCGGGAGAGGTGCTGAGCACGTTTACGCAGATAGCGGTTGGTATGTGCTGGCCTTCTTTTTTTTTCTTCCTTTTTTAGACCGTTCGCCTGCGCCAAGCTTCGGAAAGTAATCGAAACGGAAACCTAGGCATCACTGCGATTGGTGACCTCAGCTCACACTTTCAATTCATCGCCGAGGCGGGAAGCTTGGGGATGCGTCTTTTCGAGGTGATTGAAGCAAAGCCCACGATCGACGCGTCGTCGGAGGAGGGCCGCATCCTCTCGACGTTTCGAGGCAAAATCGAGTTCCGAAGCGTTGTGTTCCGCTACCCAAGCAGACCTGACGCTCTTGTGCTGAAAGGATTCAGCCTTGTCATCGAACCGGGGCAAACAGTCGGCCTCATTGCAAAGGTTTGTGAAGAGGCGCCAGGGAATTCCCGATTTTGGTTTGTAATAACGCGCTTTTTGTACAGAGCGGGGAGGGCAAAAGCACGCTTTTCGCTCTGTTGCTCCGTCTATACGATCCAGAAGGCGGCAAAATTTTGGTGGACGATGTCGACATCAAAGAATTGAACGTGTCGTGGCTCCGAAAGCAAATCGCATACATGAGGTACTCCTGACAACTTTGCTGTTTCGAACTTACACCCACTCTCGCCCCCGACAAATCCCACGCTCGACAACCCTTCCACAAGCCAAAACACAGTACTCTTCGACGGCACAATCGGCTGGAACCTCTCGCTGGGCCACCCGTACTCGTCCAATGTTCCGCTGTCATCGATCGAAGCCGCTCTCGATGTCGGGGACGCGCGCGAGTTTGTCGAGCGCCTCCCGGACGGGTTGGAGACGGTGGTGAGCAGCACGGCGGCGCAGTCAGGGCTGAGCGGGGGCCAGCGGCAGAGGCTTGGTTTGGCGCGGGCCCTCGTTGGCGATCGGGCCGTCGCACTTTTGGACGAGCCGACAAGGTGAGGCTCTTTTTTTCTTCGATGTTTTTTTTTTCTGCCTGGAATTCACTGGCCGTACAGCGCTCTGGACAAGCTCACCGAGCGAAAAGTCACTGCGTCCTTGCGCCAAGCCCTCAAGGGGAGAACGGCGCTGATTATTTCACACCGCAAGGACGTGCTCCGAGACACTGACTTGGTGGCGGTCCTTGAGGACGGTCGCTTGGCTCGGGTAGGAACGCCTGCAGACATTTTGTCAGAGACCTCTTCCTCGTTTCAGAACGATGCCGGATTCGGACTGGCAGAAACACTGCTTCGCGCCGAGTCCAAGATGGAGGATGACGGTGGCTTGTTGGGCAATGACGGTGCGGTTCCGAGAAGTGTAGAGACCGCGAGAGTCGTGGAAGGAACTGGAACAGAGTCCACGGAGACGAACGAGGCACAGCTCGAATCGTCGTTGGGATCGGGCCGGATAGACTGGCCGTTTCTCTTCAGGCTGGCGGCGCCCCACTGGAAGTATATCAGTGCTGCATACGTTGCGTCGTTTGTTGAAGGATTTGTGAGTTTGTGCGATTTGGTTTTCTCTGGGGTGGTGCGGGTCGTTGAAATGTCACCAACCAAACACACTCTGCTTCACAGCAATTTCCGCTCGAGGGATACTTTATTGCATCGGTCGTGGCGTCCTATTCCATACCTGACACCGCCGACCAGTTTCGCGAGACGCTGAAGTGGTCTTTAGCGCTCGTCTTGCTCGGGCTAGGCTCTTTCCTGACTGGCCTCGTCAAGCAAGTTGGCTTTGGGTTTTCCGGCGCGCGCATGACGCTGGAGCTGCGCGCAAAGCTTTTCAGGGCGATGCTCCGCCAGGACGCGTCCTTTTTCGCCTCCACGTCCTCTTCCCCGCAGCCATCGTCCACCGCATCGCCAAACTCCACATCCCCCAGCAGCGCGTCCCCTAGTACGCCCACCACCACCACCACGACCACCACGACACGCAGCCGCGCCGCAATAACCACCGCGGACCTCGAGCTCCGCCTCGTCGAGGACGCGCGCCTGATCGACCGCGTCCCGGCGCCCTACGTCTCGGACGTCATCATGGGCGCCGTCAACACGTCCGCGGGCCTCGCGATCGCGACGACCACGTCGTGGCGGCTGACGGCGGGCCTGCTCTTGGCGGCGCCGGCGGTCGGCGCGGCGGTGTGGGCGCAGGACCGCGCGGTGTCGATGCTGCGGCCGGCGGCGCTCGCGGCGGGCGAGGCGCAGCTGCGGTACGCGCTGCAGACCCTCGCCGGAAGCGGGGGCGCGGCGACGGCGGTTGTGGCGCTGTCGGCGCAGGAGCGGGTCGCGGCGCGGTACGACGCGCTGGCGCGCCGGGCGCGCGCGTGCCAGGTTCGCGACGCGGCGCTCGCGGCGGCGTTCGGCGGCGCGCTGCGCGAGTGCTTGGTGTCGACGTTGGCCGTGTACGGGCTGGCGTACGGGATCGCGGCGGTGGGCGGCGGCGGCAGCGGCGGCGGCGGCGGCGAGGGGATGCGGGCGGAGGATTTGCTGCGGGTGGTGACGACCATGACGCTGACGGCGGTCAGCAGCGTGCGGCTGTTTGGCGAGGTGCTCGGGTCCGGGGCGCTGCAAGGGGTGCGGCGGTCGTTTGGGCGGGTGGCGGAGATCCTCGAGCGCGTCCCGGCCATCGACGTTTGGGAGCTGGGCTGTGGTGCAAGCGACGAAGGCGCGGCTGCCGCCGCGGCCAAGGACGAAGCGCGCGGCGGTGGTGGCGGTGGTGGCGGGAAGGGTGAGGTCGAGTTTGACGGCGTCTCGTTTTCGTACGCCGGTAGACGCAATGCGCCGGCCATGCGAGACGTCAGCTTTGTGATTGAAAAGGGCCAAAAGGTCGGAATCGTCGGACCGTCGGGCTCCGGGTACGCCAATGTTTTCTTTGAATCTTGCCTCTGTTCCCTGTCACATTTCACTTGTCTCTCGCTCTTTTTTTTAACGCAATTCTCTCCCAACTTTCTGCTGCGCCGCCACCTCCCAGGAAATCGACCATCCTGCAGCTCCTTCTGCGACTCTACGACCCGACGTCCGGCGCGATCCGCGTCACGGGGCGCGACATTCGGTCGCTTCCGGTGTTGCGGCTGCGGCGGCGGGTGGGATTCGCGGCGCAGGACGCGGTGCTCTTCCACCGGAGCATCGCCGAGAACATTAGCCTGGGGCGGGCCGGGTGCAGCGCGCCGGAGGCGGTGGCGCGGGCCGCGAAGCTCGCCAACGCGCACGAGTTTATCGAGGCGCTGCCGCAGGGGTACGACACGGTCGTTGGGGCGCGCGTGAGTTTTTTTTTTCTTTTTTTTTTTCCTTCAGTTTTTTGGGCTCCTAGCACCACCGAACTCATTTCTGGGCGTCGTCGACAATAGGGCTCGTCGCTATCTGGCGGGCAGATGCAGCGCATCGCGCTGGCGCGCGTGTTTGCGGGGAATCCCGACATTATCCTGCTGGACGAGGCGACCAGCGCGCAGGACGAGGCGGGAGGGCTGCTGCTCTTCCAAGGCATCGATCGCGCGGCGGAAGGTGCGTGGCGGGTATATCATAAATTCAACCCCTTTACATGCTTTTCTCTTTCCCGGCGGCTCGTTCCGTTTCCAACCCCCCTTTGGATGGAGAGGTGGGGGACCACCAATGAGAAACACTAACAATGACATCAACAAATAACGCCAACAAAACGACGACAACCAAACGAAACAACCAATCCGAGCAGGAGGCAAGACGGTGTTCATCGTGTCGCACGACGCACAGGCCGTCCGCGGCTGCGACCTCATTGCGGTGATGCGGGAGGGTCGGCTGGTCGAGATTGGCAGCCACGCGCAGTTGAAGTTGGGGGTGGCGCCGTCGTCGTCGTCTTTGTCTTTCCCGTCTTGACCGTCCTTCTCCTCCCTCCTCCTCTTCTTCTTCCTCGTCCTCTACTACCGCCGCCTCGTCGAAGCAATAACCCTGCTGTTCCAAACAACTTCTTCAATGACTACTTGAATGGTAGCGGCGACAATGTAGCTCGGGCAGTTGTTTTTTTTTTTTTTTTTTGGAAATGTTTCCACTGCCTACTCAGCTGTTCACAATCTCCACAAAATGTCCCCTGGCACCTACAAGAAGAGGCCCACATGCTGCTCTGGCACCCGCCTTACCCGGCAAATTTTCCACATGAGGAAACGAATAAAGGAGTAAAATTTTCACTTTGTTTTTGGTTGTTTTTTTTTTTCGCGAATTCGTGGAGTTAGTATTGTTCTCTTCACTTTTTTTGTTTTGTATTTATTTTTGTGTCTGTTTCGCTGCAAGAATCGTTCCAGAAAGTGACGCGATCTTCTCTCTGTCTCTGTCGTTTTTACCGCCTCGATCGCGTGAGAAACAAAAGGAGAGAGCGCGCGAAAAACCCACACCTTGCTCCAGCTCGAGCCCACCAACGACCGCCCCACCAACGCACCAACCCGCTCACCCACGTACCACCACCAACTACTATAACAACGAACGACGAACTACAGCAACAACAACAGCAACAACAACAGCAACAACACACAGACCTCTTTTTGACCCGCGCGCGGCTGACGCTCCTCCCAACGCAAACACACACACACCCACACCCACGCGGCTCTCTCCTAGCTCTCGCTCTTCTTCTGTTTCTCAACTCTCAGTCTGGTCTGGCGGGGGATCAATATCCCTTACTGCGGCGAGGATCGAGGGTCGAGGAGGGGAGGGTGGCCCACCTCTGTCGCTCTCTGTCTCTCTCTCTCTCTCTCTCTCTCTCTCTCTCTCGTTTCAAAGATCCGATCGACCGCGCAGCAGCAGAAGCAGCAAACACCTCTGATTGAAAACGGATAAAAGAAGGAAAGAAAGAACGATAGAAAGAAAGAAAGAAAGAAAGAAAGAAAGAAAGAAAGAAAGAGAGAAAAGAGAAAGAGAGAAAGAAAGAAAGGCAGACAGACAAAGAGGCAGACCGACAAGACAGACAGACTTACACACAGACAGACAGAGCAGACTGTCCCCTCCCACAGAAAAAAAAAACGAAAAAACTGTTGGAAGGTTGACCGACCCCTCCCCGCCTTCCCCTCCCACCCTCCTCTCCTCGCCCACTTCGTTATCGGACCCTGCGCACTCCCATCTCATACTCCATGCCGTCACCCCCCTCCTCGTCCTTCTCCTCTTCTTCCTCCTCCCCCCCCATCCCACTCCTTGCCTTCCCCCGACAGTCTGGCCCCTCTAAACCTCACTGTCCCGACCAACCCAGCTTCTGCGTCTTCCTCGGTGCCTGATCTTCCCGCCCGCACAAACCCCACCACGGCCACTACTCTGCATCAACAACACCTGCCACTGCTGCAACAGCTGGCCACAGTCTCTTTGAGCTCGTTCCCGTCCTCGCCGGCCTCTCCCTCCTCGCTCTCAGTTGCCTCCCGCGATCCCACCTCCGACCCTGCCCAGTCCCACCAGCAGTACCTGGACGAAGTCTACGGCCTCGAGGAGGAAGCCGTCGCGGACAGCCGCTCTTACTTTCAGTACTTGATCGCTTCGTCTTCAGACAGCCTCGCTTCCGACACCATGGCCACTGCAAATGCTAGCGCCGCCGCTGACACAACCACCACCACCACCACCACCACCGCGGCCGCATCCCCCACTACCATCGCAGTTGTGACCGCCTCGAACCCCGCCTCGGCTCCGCTTCGCCTTCCTAACCTGCACTCGGCCCGAACCAGGCCGGCCACCGCCCGCCACATTGAAGACCTTGGCGATGATGATGACGACGAATATGATGAGGACGAGGACGACGACGACCTGATGGACAACATGGTTGGAATCGCCGATGACGACGAGGACGATCTGGAGGACGAGGACGACGAAGATGAGGACTACGACCAGGACGATGAAGAGCTCGAAGATGTCCTCGAAGACCAGGACGACGAAGATTACGATGAAGATGGGGACCTTGATTCGGAGGCTGGCGCTGATAGTGTCGACGACGAACGGGCGAGGAAGGAAAAGGAGGAGGAGATGCAACAGCAGCAGGCCGAGCTGCGCAAGCAGATCGTCCTGATTCAACAGGATCCAGAAGTGCCCAGCGCCGAGAAGGCAAAGAAGATCCAAGAGTTGATGACGAGAGCCTGGGCGACCAGGGTCAAGTCCCGATCTTCAAAGTCTGCGTCCATGTGCAACAAACTGGAAGACAAGAAGGGCAACTTCCACGACGTTACCGACGCTGACATTGCTAAAACATATCATGCAAGTACCGATTCACCGTGTTAGTTTGTCGCAACTTTCTCACCGTCGGCCCGACCATTTCCTGCACAATAGGATAAGCCCAACAAAGTTCTTGGCTGTAAGCACTACCAGCGATCCGCCAAGCTCCAAGCTCACTGCTGCGGAAAATGGTTCACGTGCCGCTTCTGTCATGATGAGGTTTCAGACCACAATATTGTTAGGTGGGTCAACTCTGGCGGAGTGGCCCAATGCAGGCTTTGAATTTGGGGAGCTTTGTAAAAACAATCCCTACTCTTTTCTCCCAAATTTCTGGCAAACGCCCATAAAGGAACCTTACGACTACTATGATGTGCATGCATTGCTCAACCGTCCAACCGGCGGCGCAAGTGTGTGGGAACGAGGCCTGCAACAAGCAAGTTTCGAGATATTTTTGCAACGATTGCAAGTTATGGGACGACGATCCCAATAAGAATATTTATCACTGGCAAGTAACGTGCCACACCGCCGAGTGCGCGCTGACGGTTCCTTTTTTTTCCCTCTTGCTCAGCCACGACTGTGGAATCTGCCGCATTGGAAAGGGTCTTGGTGCGGACTACTTCCATTGCGAAAAATGCAACGTGTGTATGGCTATATCGCTGAAGCGACGCCACAAATGCATCGAACGCAATTTGGAGTCGGATTGTCCTATTTGCGGCGAGTACATGTTCACCTCGACCACCACAGTCATATTTATGGTAGGGACTAGTTTCTCTGTGCTTGTTGGAAAGACACCTGACGCTGACAAATCAACGCGCCCGCTATTAACACCATCAACAGCCTTGCGGCCATTGTATCCACTACAAGTGTCATCAGGAATACATCCAAACCTCGTACCAATGCCCGACGTGCTTCAAGTCCCTTGCTAATATGAGCGAATACTTCCGTCGCATCGATGCCATGCTGTCACAACATCAAATGCCACCGGAGTACAGCCTGACACACTCTTTCATCTACTGCAACGACTGCGAGAAGAAATGCTACTCCAAATTCCATTTTCTATACCACAAGTGCATTCACTGCAAAGGCTACAACACCAAAGTCTTGCAGACAGTCGAAGCAACTCGCGAAGACGAAGACTTGAACGTGACGCTCCTCGCGTCAACGTCGCCAACGTCCAACGCCGCTCTCATGGAGCGATTGGTTCGAGACTCTTCTACCGCCTCAACTTCGGGAGGAGGGACGACAGCACAATCTCCTTCGGAAAACGAGTCTCCCGAGGTTTCCGGTTCCCCACCCACGGGCATAACAGATCCTGTGCACCCGTCGACGGCAGGCGCGCCGTCGACGGGTGCTGTTGTGTCGCCATCTGTTGCCGCCACCACCTCCGCCATCTCAGTGAACGACTACTCGGCCCAGGACGGCCTCGCTCTGACCGCCGCCACTACCGCGACGACGCCGGTCGCGACTACCTCCGCGAACGGCTCGGCGTCAACGCTCTCGACGACGTCCGTGACAGAGGCCGTTGCCATCGAGTTGACTCCTGCTACTTGCTCGGATGTCCCGGTCGCCACGGTTGGCCAGTCTGTCCCGTCCATCTCGACCGAGACGGCTTCTACTTCCTTGGAGACAACCTTCCCCGCTTGGCAGCTTTCTTGAATCCTTTTTTCCCCTGCCTCTTCTTTCGCCGGTTATTGCTTCTGGTGGTGGCGGAGACCTCCCCAACGTTGGATATCTGTTGCAAAGAAATTAATCAGCTCTTTTCTCACGACCTCTCTGTTCGATTGCTTGGAGCTTGACGTGTCTCAGATAGTGCCAGTTTTCCTGCTTTCTTGTTTGCTTTCCCTGCCTACTTCTAATTATGTCTTCCTCTCAACTTACCTTCTGAATCGTTTCTTCAGTGACTCCATCCATCTTTTCACCGACCCCCACTCCCCTGTGTTCCTCTCAAGCTCATTCCGTCACCATTGCTCTGGAGTCTGTGGTTCTTTGTTTCCTCTTTCATTTCTTACATATTACAAGTCCCTTTCCTGATCGGGAAGACGGTGTCGCAGTTTTCTTGCACTGCCCCCCTTATAGCTTCGATTTCTTGAGGTCGACTCTTAGGTGCTTTTCTACTTTTCTCGAATCTGCTTAAGTTTTAGCTAATGCTCTTTTTCTCCAAAACACTGGTGTTTCTGTGTTGTGTTTTTGTCGTCGTTGCTTTGTTGCTCTCCTGACGCGAAGGAACCCCTTTCCCAACACCCTCCTTTCCCCACTATTAAACATTCACTTCAACCTTGTCCCAGATGCTCGCTTCTTCCAAGGTCGCCTTTCTTTTTTTTACTCCTTTCATCGTGCCTTTGTTTGTGGCCGGGCTTTTTTCTCGTTTTTTTTTTTGCAATTGTTCGCCCTCCCGGCTTGTTTGTTGCCGTGCTTGAGTTGGTTCCGTCCCTACTCCCCCCAGGCTGCCGCGTGCCTACTGTTTGTTTCGCCTTGCATGATCATCTTATATTTTTTTCTTCCCCTTTTCTTTCGTGGTTCCTCTCAAAACCCCACCTCCTTCCCCTCCTCACAGCCTCACTGCTGCACCCCACATCCCACATCTAGACAGCACCCTCCTCCCCTTTTCCTCTTTCCCTCTCTGCCCCTCTCCCTCTGTTCTGGCTCCTCCTCTCCTTTGCCTTGCTGCCCCAGACCCGTTCACTCCCATGGCTCGCCCTCCCCTCCTCAGCATGACCATCTCTCCTCTAACACTTCCCCCCACCCCCCTTTCCCCTTCCCAATAAGAGAAAAAAGAAAGAAAACAAAAAACATTCAGCTCTCTATGAGTTCTGCTGTTTTGCTGCTGGGTTGGGCTCCTCCCCACACCTCTGCTTCCCACACACCCTCTGACTTTGTTCCCCCACGTCTCAATAAACGCGATTCGCACGGAGTGACAAACCGCTTCTATCCTCCACCTCCCCAGCACCTTTCGCAGCAATCGGCCACTTGAATGTGGCCGATTGCTGCGAAACACGGGGGTGGGGGGGGGGCGGTGGGAGGGGCGGTGGGAGGGGCACTCGGGGCCGAAACCAAAAGGTTGCTGCAACGACTTTGTCCTGGCGACGTGTTCGGCACTCTCCTGTCGAGTTTTGTGAGAAAAGGATCTCAGGGTGGGGAAGCCAGCTAGGCCCACCTAAATTCACTTTTGAAGCAATGCCCCTCTGCGGAAGTTTTGGGTGTGGGCGGATGCGGGCTCCAGGTGTCTGCGGGAAGCGGAAGCAACGCCATGTAGCGACCAACTCTGCCACACAAAAGCATACACCGCAGACCCAGAAAATATCTACACAACGTTTTTCAGGCGACGCTCACGGAAATTCACGAGGGTGCCGTGACTGCAAAATTGAAAAATTGTGTGGTGGTGGGGGGCCAGGGTCAGTTGGCACCTCTCCTCGGAGGGAAGATAATCGGCACAGGAAGCAAAGTTCTCAAAGAGGCCGCCTTAATTTCGCCAGCGGACTACTGAAAGCAAATCGCCCTCCCGCCATCTTTCATTTCCCTTTATTTCTTTCTTTTTTTTTTTTTCTTTTTCCATTTCCCTCTACACTTGTTCCCATTCAGTAAAATGCGAGCAACCCACCGCAAACGCTTGCCTTTGTTTTGTTCAGGTGCGTCTGTCAATCTGCTCATTTTTCTATTTTTTTCCCAATGTAATTTTTTGTTTTTTTGATTGCAGTGGTCGCCCTTTTCGGTAAAACGTTTTTGGGCGTCCAAAGTGGACCGTGACATTTCTGAATTTGCACACGTGTTCTCATTTCGTGTGAGCGTCGTTCTCTGTGTTCGAGGCAGCGGAACAGCGCAGAATTTGTGCCTACCCTAGTCTCACTCAAGTACAAGAGAGCTCATCGTGATCTAGGGGGGCATTATATTTTTGGTCTCAAGTTCGATGGTAAATAATAAATAGGAAAGCCGTAAACTTATCACAGCGAGAAAGAAAAGGTGGCTACTGCCCCAAAAAAAAAAAAAAAAAAAAAAAAAAAAAAAAAGAGGAAGAAAGCGGAGTGTGAGAGATTCAGCAGTTGGAGGAGGCCGCTGCGATTTTTTGCCATATCCCCCCTTCCTAGCCTCGAAGGCTTTCATGCACCAATGATGATGCAATTCTCTTCCGCGATGCTGTTGCTATTGGGGTTGCTTTTTTGAATATTCTGTGTGCACGTACTAGGGAGGGCAAAATGCGGGGCGTGTTTGGGTGCAGAGACACCCGAAGACACAATTTCGTTCGGGCGGAAGCGGGCAACAATGCAAAAGGGCGACCAAACTATGCATAAACAAAACATGCTTGCCAGAATCCTTTATGCGGTTTGGTGGCAGAGGAGTCAGACAGACCCCGAGAAGGAGAGAGCGAAAGAGAGAGAAAGAAAGAGAGAGAGTGAGAGAGAGAGAGAGAGAGAGAGAGAGAGAGAGAGAGAGAGCGAGAGAGAGAGAGAGAGAGAGAGTGACAGACAGAGAAACCTTCGTGGCGCAGGACATGAACGGCCAAGGGGATCCGCCGGGCGCAGCACCGGCTGCAACGAGAGCCGAGCGAGGGCGGCGGACGCCCTGCCCCACCAAACCAAGCGCAGCGAGTATAAAAAGCAAACGAATACCCTTCATTCCTCACACAGCAACCTAAATAACATACCGGCACCAAAACCCCCAAGCCCAAACCCGCACCACTCCGGAGCTCAACAAAAAAGAAAAACCCCCCTCACCCTCCTCACAAAACCATGCGCTTCTCCCTCGCCACCGTCCTCGCCCTCTTCTGCCTCCTCGTTGCCGTGGCCGCAGTCAGGGCCGCCCCCGTCGCGCCGCCGTCGGCCGAAAACGACGCCGCCGCCACCGCAGACGCGCTCGAGAGACGCGGACTGTTCGAGAGGGCAAAAGGCATTGGCCAAAGCCTGAAGCAGAAGGGCGCCGGCCTCGTTAACAAGATCAAGTCCAAGCTGCCGGGTAATTCACCTCCTATGCCCCCTTACTGTCTGTACCACCGCTCTTCGTGCTCTCATTATTATTCGTCGTACTGCGCGAAACCCCGCTTTCTACATTCTCTGACCCAACTCTCCCGGGCAGGAGGCCGCAAGCACCACGGCCACCAAGGTCACCACGAAGGTCACGGCCACGAAGAGGCCGCCTACGCGCCACCAGAGAGCTACTAAATGCAAATCCGACCCGCCAACTCCTTTTTTTTTCTTCTTTTTTTTTTTCCTATTCAGCAAATTTTTTCCAACAAAATGCGCAAACGCGTTTGTTTTTCCCGGTACGCAGGTCCATCTGTGCTTTCCTTTTTTTTTTTTTTTTTTTTTTTTTTTTTTTTTTTTTTTGGTGTCGCGGTTTGTATCCGCTGTCCAAACGTCATTGGACATACAACGAGGGAGGACACTTTTTCCTTCATGGTTCACCTTTATTTTCGATGGAGCGCCAACACAAGTTTGGCAAGAAGGAAAAAACAAACGAGTCGGAAACAGGCAAGCATCTATCAAAAAATAGGTTATCCGACGAGGACCAGTCCGGGCGGAAGTCCGCCCCTCCAGGCCGCTTCCAGCTCTCGCCGATCCGCGTCGCTTAGCCGCGTCCACCCGCCGACCCACACTTCAGGGGCGGCAAGGATTCGCGCAGGCAGGGTCCCACTCCTCACCAGGCACGCGGGGGTGATGGAATAATGTCTGGTCGAAGTGGTAGCGGTTGCGCGCAGTGTTTCCAGGGATGGAGACACGCACGCGGAGCGCAGAGTGCGCTATCAGCGCACGACACGTTCGGCAAATAGCGCGGCCGGTTCTGCAGTGCACAAAAATTAGAAGGGAGGTGTGGGGTTCTGGGGGGGTGGTAGAGACAATTTGCAGATAAAATTACGACTTACGAGGCGTGCTCCACCGAGTACACTGCTTCTTCGTCGTCCTCCTCTTCATGTCCGTTTCTACCAGCCGCTAAAAGATTCGCCAACCAAAATTCGACTGTTCCCTGTGCTGGCAGTGCAGCCGGTGGCCCTGATACAACCGGTTGTGGTGGCATAAAAAGTGGCCCGTTCGGCGCGCGGTTTTGAATGCCCATGTGCCCGTAGTCAAATCCTACCATTGGGTAAGCAAAGTCGAGCCCCGTCAACGGCTGGTGCAGGTGAGGCTGAGGGGGTGGAGGAGGAATCACTCCAAGACCCAGGGGCTCCATTGCCTCCAGTAAAGGGACTGGCCTGTTCATCTCGACTGCGACTCGAGCTGCCTCACCGCGTTCGCCCGCATGGCCTATTCTTGGCAGAAATCTGTCCATTGGCCCCGTTCTCCGCGTTCCCGTGGCGCCGCTAGTACTTGCATTGGCATCTCGTTTATGTGCCTTAAACGCCTCTTCTCGCTCTGCTCTTTCCTTGATTTCTTGATCGGACAATCCCAACTTTGGAATGACCGCCTCCACCAATGCCTTCATTGCCACTTGAGGAGTCGGAGTACCCGAAATTCCTTCTCGGCACTGCGGGCAGGTTCCGCGATTCTTTTGTCGATGTTTGCGAGGTGGAGCAGGACCCGTCGATGGTGAGCGTTGTATCCAATCGAAGATGCACGGTCCACAATACGTGTGGCCACACGGTGTGATGGTGTGAGGTAGGAGAAGAAGATCGAAGCAGATGGGGCAGGTGAGTTGAGAGGTAAGAGTATCTCGCAGGAAATTTGTCGCATTTTGGGTCTCAGTATTGCCGCTTGCGCCCGTTCGATTGCCTTCGCCTTCGTTTTCCTGAATGGCGTCAGCGAGTGCCGGGCTCTTTCTACCGACGTCAGGGGATTTGCTGACAACGTTCCTCTTCGTTCCGCCGCTGCCGTCAGGGCGATCGTTTCCTCCTGTCTCTGCGCTGCGAATCGGATCGGCTGCTCGTACAGTCTCAGGTTCGTCTTCAATGGTAACGACGTCCATAACGGACCCTTCCACACCCTTATCGTCAGAAGATGATCCAGCATCCGCGACTGTACGATTTGCATCACCGAGACTGCTGCTGGAGGAGCTATACGCGGGTGCCTTCCCTTTGCTGTCTCTCCACCGACTCGCAGATCTGCCCGTCCCAGCATTGTCGCTGCTTTCATGCCTGGCAGTCGTGGCTGCAGCATCGCTTTCTCCATAGGTCCTAGCCTTTTTCGTAGGCGACAGAAGAACGACGGAGTCATCTGAATCCGAATCGCACAAATCCACGATGGCCACTGGGTACGGTTGGGGTCGAGGCGGGGAATGCATGTGCGTCTTCGAGGTGGACCCAGCTTCCCCACCAGGCGCAGCCCTTGTTGTTTCACCTTTGGCACGGTGGGCGAGGGACCGCAAAGATTTTGCACTTGCGTCACTTATAAGGCCGGCTCGGTGGAAAGCTTCCATACTAGCGGCGGCAGCCTGAACGTCTGAGTGCAGCTGAGGACATTGGGGAGGTGCGTGTGACCTTTTTGCCCCGCAGAAGCAGCAGAAGCTACCAACGTCACTGTCGATGTCAGTATGGGAAGATTGTGACAAAGACACTCGTCCTGGTATCGGGAGAGAATCGGTATTTGAAACGGATTGTAACGACGATGTGGAATACGCGGTACCAATTGTGCTTGAACTTGAGATGTTACTGCAAGGCACACTGGAGTTAACGTCCATCGAGTCCTTACGATAGAAACTGGCCGTTGATCCAGACAAGGTTCGTCCAACCTCTATGGGGGCCATCCGAGGCGTCACCGACCTCCTCCTCTTCCTCCGCCTCCTCTCTTCCTCAGCACCTGCTGCTTCTTGAGATGGTCCACATTCGCTGTCTCCAGAGATGTGGTACTCGAGTGGCAGTTCCACTCTATAGCGCAAAGGGGAATGATAGCCACTTCCCCTGAAGGCCCTCGGGGCAAACTCAACCACGTCTCCGTCCCGAAGTGGCACGGGCTCGTTCCTAGGTAAGTTCCGACCATTCAGACTGGTGCCGTTCGCACCGCCATGGTCGACTATCCGCGGTAGGTGGAGGTGAGCAGAAACGAGTGGCGCAAGATCTGTGGTCGAGTCTCGCAACGGTAACGGTTCCTGGGGGGGCAAGATTGAAGCGTGACGGCGGGATATGACTAGAGTGCGCAGGATGAGGGTTGCTTCTTCCGGAGAACGGCCCACTACTATAGGGGCCGGCGGGGTGGCTGCAGAACCTGTGCCAGCAGTCGTTGCCGTAGTAGTGGTTTCTGCTTGCGGTGTTGGTGTCGTTGCGGCCGAGTCTGTCGCTTCGGTGCTGTTATTATTATGATGAGGATGATTGAGAAGGGGCAGGCGGAGCGACTGGGCGTTGGTGGCCGCAGCGGCAGCATCGGCAAGGGCCTCCCACTGCGACCGCGAGGAGGAGGAGAGGGAGGAGTGCGGGTACTGCCGGCACCGCTGCTGTTGCGGGCGAGGAGGAAAGGGCTGGTCGGGCGGGACAAGACGCAGCATCTCAGAACTTGCACAACGACCACCACCAAACGTGCGCGCCGCCCAAAAAATAAAATAAATAATGACTTGGCGGCGCGTCCGGCTGAAAGAGACAAATTTTTGTGATTGTAATTGGTGGCATCGGGGCAGGGGGGCGTGGAGATGATGCCGAACGAACAGCTGATGATTCCGGGACGCCACCGTCCGCCAACCACCACCACCACCACCACCTCCACCACAAGAGCCACTGGAACGAGCAGCGCGACTACCACCGGCCTCGAGCATTCTCCTGCTGCAGCGGCCGGCTCCTCGTTGAACCCCGCAGCATTCTCATTCGCATCCACTGCACCAGGACGCGGTGAAACTGCCGCAACTATTTCCCCGCCAGAGGTCGCAAATCTCGAGGCGTCCTACGGCATCGCGGAGCGACACCCCACGACTATCACTGGACAGCTATCAATGCAGCCGCCCCTGGAGGCTCTCGCAAAGATGCCCCAAGCAACTGGTGCATCTCTTTCTGACGATCATCCCTCCTTGCCGCCCCGATCACCTGGAAAGCTTCTCAAACGTAATCCACATCGGCGACTCTGCCTGTCAATCCTACGCAATCATTTCGTGATCATACCAATTCCCGGAGAATATCACTTTTCGCCGGGCTTGACAGAAAACAGCCGACCACTCAGCGAATTGCCCAGGGTCCGCTCTGCAGGAGACGGCCTCCTCGTGTCATTCAATGTTCAAACGGGCAAAAGAGGACGAGCGAAATCACCATCTGAAATCTCAGAAGGAAGTACAAACAGTCGCTACAGAGTTACCTTAAGACCCATTTCGGAACTGTCAAGCTTCGCAAGTCGGAAGAAGAGCTTCTGTGGGTGGTTCGAGATCTTCGGTGTTCTTGGTATATTGGACTTAAAGGAAGGACCACATCTAATCGTCATCGTCAAGCGGCGCTTCTTGGGCAAATTAGAAGATCATGGCATTTACCGGATCGAAAAGGTGCGTAATCAATCAAAGAGAGGCTTTTACAACCATTGCGTGTAAAAGACTGCGCCCTGACGTTTCTCTGCTCCGAAGGTTGCCGTCCTCCCATTTGAGGCGGCGGAGGCCGATTATTTAATGCACCAACTCTCAGAATCCAAACTCTCATCTCTAGAAGACGTTTCGCGTCCGTTTGCACTTCCAACAAACGCATCCACACCTGCTCTTGATTTCACCACCCTCGCGACAGCAGCGGCGTCGGCGTCCCTCATGCTACCCTCTTCGTCCATGTCATCCAGCGTTATCAATATTCCTCAACACTCCAACGCGTTTTCAGCCCCCCCATCTCCCAAAATCGAGCTTGAGGAACCTCGTTCTAGTTACGTTCTGCCCCTAAACGACATCATTTCTGGCAAACAAAGCGCCCTGATTCAAGGCAATGAGGTCAGTAAAGACGAGAACTTGGATGAAGATGACGACGACGACGACGACACAAACGAGCGAACACCCGCTCTATTGAAGCCACAACTAGATCGTCAGCGAAGGCGTGCAAGATCGATGTCTCCCTTGCGGCCGTTCTACGCACTCACTTCTACTATATTTGGAGGCACAGGCTTCACCCCTGTTGATACAAACGGTTCTGAGGATGGACACGGTTCTCGTGATGGATCTCCACTTCCGACTGCTCCCTCCTCCCCTCCTTCGTCTTCCTTGGCTTCACAACCGAACGCTACTATTACAGAAACCAACCGAGCAGGGGCGTCAGACGTTGCTGGATTTCTGGGTTCCTCCACTTTTTTCACGTCATACGACGACGATATCACGAGAACACTGCAGTGGAAAGTGCAGCGCCAGGAAGAAAAAAGGCGGATGCGGGACGCGGCATTGTCGTTAGGTGTAGAAGGTGGTGCAAGGGGAGATGAGTACGACGAGGACGAGCCGTTGTGGAAGCGGGCAGACTCGCGCTTTTTCTGGAACGAAAATATTTCGGCACCCTTGATAGAAGCCGATGTAAGCCATTGCTGTCGTCCAGTTTCTCCAGCCTCTTTCAAACGCTCTCCCACCCCTATTATTAGGCCCATCGGTTCATCCTCCCGATCATGCAAGGCTTTGTACAAATCCAACCAAACTGCGTCATCCACCACGACCCATTCTCGTTTTCTCTGATCTCACGTCGGTCTAAATACCGTGCTGGTCTCCGATATGAACGCCGAGGGGTGGACTTGAGCGGCCGTGTGGCCAACTTTGTGGAGACTGAGATGATTGCGTCATCAAACCTTAACGGCGCCCGGCACGCTGCTTCCTTTGTTCAGATCCGAGGCAGCATACCGCTCTTCTGGGGTCAGATCCCAGCACCCAACGTGCTAAACCCGACACCAATACTGGAAGATTCGGACGACAACAACGAAGCTGCGGCAAGGAAGCATTTCTCTGAGCTCGAGGACTTGTATGGGCAAGTTCTTGTCGGTGAGATTGCCTTGTTTTCACGATTTAAACTTCTCGCTTTGCTGCCGCCATTGGCAGTCAAACTAATTATTACACCATCAGTGGACCTACTTTCCCTTCACGGACGAGAAGAACCACTCGGTTCCCGCTACCGATCTACGATCTCTCGCATAATACAATCAAACTCGAGCCCCACAGCCCTTCAGTACCGGGAATTCGACTTCCACGAGCAGTGCAAAGGGCTTCGATACGACCGCGTCAGTAACCTGGTTCTCATGCTCGAATCGGAATTTGCTGTTATGCAGTTACGTTCCACCTGACGACCATTCATACGAGCAAATTACATCAATAATTTCAATTTTCTTTTGCTAATACTTTTCGTTATCGATCCTTCGGGCCAAATTAGACACTTCTGGACCGCGGGCGATCAAATTATATGCAAGCAGAAGGGCGTTTTTCGTACGAACTGCTTGTGAGTTGGCAATTCTTCATCCTGTCCTCGCTTTTGTAGCCAACCATTTACCATACAGGGACTGCTTGGACCGAACAAACGTTGTCCAGGTAAGGAAAAGTTACAGTGCGAACCTTCTTGGCTCATTTGATTTTGATAAAGAGCGCATTGGCGCGATACGCGCTGAACTTAATTTTATTTCGAATCGGTAAGACGGATAGCTCCGTGTTCCATTTTAGCGAAATTGCCATTTCTTATAGTCGACGCATCTAGGAATTCAAGCGCACCCGGAGGACGACGTTGAGACGAATGCCGTTTTTGAGGCAATATTTAAAGAGATATGGGCAAACAATGGAGATTTCATCTCCACTGCCTATACAGGTGAAATTCCGTTTCATGTTTCAGTAAGTGTGCTAAAATAGTCGGCCCTTTTAAAAAAAAGGAACTGCTGCATTGAAAGGAGACTACACTCGTACTGGAAACCGGAACTTTCGCGGGCTTCTGAATGATGCCTCCAACTCGCTCACGCGGCTGTATGCCGATAACTTTACAAACAAGATGCGACAAGTAAGTCTAGTATCTGCGCTCTCGCACCGAGTTGCCAACCGCGCCTCCTTAAACCGTTCCTCATCGGTATTTCCTTGAAAGGCCAGCATTGACGCCTTTCTTGGTGTCACAAACACCAGTCTGGACCCCCCACCCTCTGCGATTGCAGCGCCGACACCCTCTGTCCGCTCGGCTTCTGGACCAACATTAGTGTTGGACGAATACCCACCACTGTCGACACCCCCGCCACCTTTGGTTCCAACCGAGCTCCTCGTGGAGCCCTCCATGGAGCCTGCGACAAGGTCCCGTGTAATCCCGGTGCGCTCATCGAGTGCAGTGGCGGCAGCAGCGAGCCGTTCGGGTAGCAGTGGGATCAGCGCAGGCAACGAGGATGGTGGCAGCACCACACGTGCGAAGCGCTCGACATTTTTTAGTGGGCTTGCGGGGATTGGGACGTGGGGGATTGCACCTTCGACAGGCAAGGCCCAGTCAGGGGGTGATTCTTCCTAACGAGCCCTTTGATATCTTACGAATAACAATGGGATGCATCTCGCTTTTTATTGGGCACTGAGGACTGGAATTGCGTCTTCAAATTTATTGCACCGTGATCTGTGGGTTCGTACATATAATTACTGTCAGCCCAAACGAACCTCGGTAACGGGGTGCGGCTTTCTTTCGTGGTCCTCAACACGGGAGGTTCTCATTAGGTGCTGCGAAGAATAGAGAATGGTCACACAGCACGAGGGATCCTCTGATTCACCAACTCACAAGAATCAATTCAGAATCGTTGGAATCAAGTCTTGGCTGCCGCGCAACCATTTAAGGATATTTACAGTAAATACCCCAACCACGCCGGACATAGTGGAAGCAGAATTCTTCATTTGGTTGGAGAACACTCCAGCTGCCAAGCCTAAGCTCTCTTCCAACCTCGTTCGAATATTTTCAAGCGCACAGCCGCTTGAAAATATTCGAACAACGTACAGTACATACTTTTGGCAAACCTGCCTCATTTTCCGTCTTAAACTGTCGATTCCGTGTTGCCACTTGAGTTTGTTTAGCAGACTACAATGTAGTCGGATAGCTCCTGTAAGGAAGGTCATGGCTGCTGGCCTTCATACTGGAGCTTCTCACTATATGTATTCAGCTGCTGAGAGTATTCAACAGATTTCGTTGGAGTAGCAAAATCTCGAAGCCAGGAAATGATGGCTGTGATTGGTTTTGGGCCCGGCGTCTTAACAGTACCTATCACCAACCGTCTGCAATTGGTTAATGAGTGCTGCGGGTGGGCCAGAACAATGCTGAATGCCTCTCCGGAAAAATGCAAGGAAATCGGCTGCCGGCGATGTTGCGAAGTTGGTACCAATGATGTGCCCATCTCTTCTTCACTCCTCATTTGTAATGATCGCTTCGCATTCACACACAGATGCGTCAGTGAGTGCTGGCGCAAACGAAATCCGGGCATTTCCGTAAGGCTGAGTAATTCAGGCACGGGCGAATCGTTTGTTCCTGGATTACTTATAATGTTTTATTTGCAATCACAAGTCGTCTTTAAGAAGGTTTCCCGCGAGCATGACCTTCTCTCCTGGCTTGAATGCCGGCATTCCCAGATACGGGCACGATGCACACCGGAAAGCGTCGCCGAGGTAGCACTTTGAAGAGAAGGAAACAAACTGTCATCAAACGGCTTTTACTTTGGCAAGGAAGGACGCCGAATACTCACGCTTCCGCAGGACGAGGCCGGGATGGGCTTCCTGGCCTGGACGACCACAACGGCGGCGGCGTCCTGCTTGGCCTTTTCCTCCTCCTCCTCGAGCTGCTCGGCCAAGCCGCATGAGCAGTCCTTGCAAGCCTTGCGCTTTCCGTTTACTGTCGTGCCGCAGTCGTCTGGCGCGACCGGAACAACGGGAGCTTTGCGGTCCTCCTCGTCGAGGAGAAGATCGTCATCCTCGAAAGCACTCGCACCATCCTTGCGGAGAACGGCGTCGCCGACGTTGTCGACGTCGTCGTCCTCGTCCGCCGAAACCACCCACACTGCCTTGCTGGCGCTGGTAGGCTTTGAAATAGCAGGTGTCGCGGCCGCAGTTGCGGCTGGCTTCTTGCGCAGGCGCAGTGGTAGCGATGCCGCTGCGCCGACTGCGTACGACGGCTTCCTCCCTGTTGCATAGGCTGCGGTGCCATTCGGCGCCTCGGCCACAAGGGCAGCGTCGACGAAGCCAGCAAGAAGTAGGCTTGACGAGAGGGGTGAGCTAGCGGCTGAGTTGCCGGCGGCAGAGGGCGGTGCGCAGCGCAGGTGAAGAACACCTCCTGGGAAAAGGCTTGCAGCCAGTGCGGCGAGAGTGGATGAGGACGGGTGGGTTGGGGCTTTCGGACCGATCAAGCCGGCAATGACCACGGCGAACTTGGACGAGGGTAAAGAAACTATGTGTGGAACAGTCGTTCGTGGGGAGAGAAGAGCAAGGTCATTCTGTCAGGATGCAGAGAAGCGGCTGCGAATGAAGGAGGGAGGACGGAAGGTACGGAATTTGAAATGAAATAACTCAACTCTGATCGATTCGGTCCAGTTGTTCAAACGAGACAGAGCCGCCAGGGGCAACAGCGGAACTGAGAGCGGCATGTGCAGCCTGGAGATCGCCTGCAGATGCTTCGGGAGAGCCGACGAGGAGAACATGCTGGCCAGGGGATGCGAGGGTGCTCCAGTGGGGGAGGTCGATCCCCGCGACAGAGCCAGAGCCAGAGCCAATAACGGCGGTGGCGGAGACGGCGGCTGGTTTGGTCGGTGTGTTAGCGGCGGCTGGCGGTGCTGGCGGGGCTGTTGCCGAGGGAGCGGGTGGAGGCGACATGTTGGATATTTAGCGGAATAAAATAAAACTTTCTGCCTGTCTGCCGCCCTTTGGGGCATCAGATCGCATCTTCAATTTCAAATCCATCCGCACGTGGCATCGCGTCACGAAAAAATGTTCAACCTCCCAAACCGTGAAACTTCAAAAATCGATTTCTGCTCTATTTCGTTAATTGAGCTAATTGAGCAAATTCAATGGTCTGTCTCTGAATCCGTTGAAATCCGGCAGCGAGGCGATGGTGGAAGGCGGATGGTGATCGTGGTCGCGAGAGGGCGTGACAAGTCAGGTGTGTGATCAACTTCTCTTTTTTTTTTTTTTTTTTTCACACAGGGGCATATTCCAACACTCCCCCTTGCACACGCACCCTTCCTAGACTTCAAACAAAGCCCTCCAGAGGTAAGAAACTGGGGAAGAGTGCACTATTCTTCGGACACACCACTATAACTTGCAATGAGCATGTCTTTCCTGGCCTTGTCCGCAGTGGCGCTAAGCTTCAATCTCTTAATTCTGATTTCTTAACTTCTCTCTCTGATGATTTTATGGATTTTCCTGAAACTGATGACTCTCCTTCTTTCGAGCCTGTTGAGCCACCACTTGACTCTTACCGTCGATTATCCAACTCTCCTCCTGACGGTGCTCCCTCCACTCGTACTCGCCAGCAACTGCGCCAGGCTTCCAGGGGGGGACAGCCGCCATCATCATCATCAAACTCCTCAGATCAACCTCCAACTCTTCCCCAAGATATGGAAGACGATAATAATGATGACGACTATGGTTGGAACCCTGACACATTCGCTGTTGTCCTAGGTGAAGATGAAGACGAACCTGAAGAGAGCCTGGCTCCAACAGCAGACCGCATGGCAGCATCCATCAACACTGAACCAGAACCTGTCATTGAATCACCACTTCCACCATCTGTCATTGTCAACATCAAAGATGCACCAACTGGACTTTGCAAGCTACTTGCAAATCGAACAATCACTCGCCATCTCTTGTGACTCTACCTTGCATCAGCTAAACCAGAACCATACTTCCCAAAGCGCTTCCCTAAAGAACCAATCCACCAATCACAACTCCCACCAGTGCCACGTTCCCACAAGGAAGCCCACGCATCACCCTATAACGAAGAATGGACTGCATCTGAGCTTGAGGAGCTTCACTCTCTCATGGACAAGCACAAGGTCTGGGAATGGGCAGTTCTTCCTCCTGGCGAACGCGCAATGTTCTGCAAATGGGTTTATGCCTACAAGCTCAACCCCTTTGGCTGGCTGAAGCTATGGAAAGCTTGTCTTGTCGCAAGTGGAAACACCCAACACGAAGGCATTGACTACACAGACACCTTTTCTCCTGTCGTCCAGATCCAGGCCATCCGACTGTTCATTGCAATCAGCCTTGCTTTTGACCTCGAGTACCACAGCATGGATGTCAACACAGCCACCTGTACGCTTTCTCAAAGAAGTCATCTACATGCACGAACCAAAAGGCCATGAGCGATTCACTCCAGATGGAAAGAAACTATTCTGCAAACTCCTCAAGAGCCTCTATGGACTCCATCAATCTGGACGAAACTGGTTCCTGACCCTTCGCAAGTTCATTGTTGAGAAACTCAGCTTCAATCAATCTCTTGATGAGCCCTGCCTCTTCTTTCAAGTAGACCCTCAGCAGCAAATGTTTGAAATCATCTTTGTTTTTGTCAACGACATCAATGTCATGGCCAACACCCCAGCTCTTGTCGCAAAAATTGAGGATGCTTTTCGTGCTGAGTACAGCATGTCCCTCAAGGAAACCACTGTCAGCCAAGTGATTCGCATCCACCTCAAGCGCAACACCAAAGGCATTTGGATGGGCCTAGATGAATACACCAGGACAATTCTCACTGAAGAGAAAATGTGGGACGACCTCGATATTGCATCAACTCCAATGTCTATCACCTTTATGCATGATGAAACCTCAATCGAACTCAGCGAGGGCGACTCAAGCTGGTATCGATCCACACTCATGAAAATTCAATACCTCGCAACACAACTTGCCCAGATATCGCATTTGCAACAAATGTACTCTCCCATTTCCAACTGAAGCCACGAGAGTGCCATCGCAATGCACTCCGCTGCCTGCTTCATTACCTCCGAGGCACCTGGGACTATGGATTATTCTACAGTCAAAGCCACAAGCCGCTACGGCACTTCACAAACGACACCCTTGAACCAGCTGCATACACTGATGCATCCTATGGGGGCGAACCTGGAGACCGCACATCACGCACTGGATATGTCTTCTTCCTCATGGGCGCCGCCATCTCTTGGGTCTCACGCAAACAACATCGAGTTTCGCTATCCTCCACGGAAGCAGAATACTACTCACTTTCTGAAGCCTTCCAAGAAGCATAATGGCTCCTAGCCGTATTATCAGAGTTGCAACTCCCCGAACAGCAGCCACTACCAATCCTCGAGGACAATCAATCTGCAATCGCACTAGTGCTCAACCCTCTCACACATGCTCGCACAAAACACATTGACATACGTGCTCATTTCCTCTGACAAGGCGTAGCCACTGGAGAGATCACTCTACGCTACGTACCAACAAGCGACCAGATCCCAGACATTCTCACAAAACCACTCTCGACATCTCAGCACCAGCAACTGACCTCACTACTTGGCCTCCGACCCCGCTCTGACCTTTTGAACACCCTTTCGGTCGAAGCCTCAGACGCTTACGCACGCTTTGCATAACGGGTGCTACACCCATGGCCATCGTGCGGGGGGGTGTTAGGCAGAACTGAATGGTTTGCAGCAAGAGGCACAAGATGGACCCGAACCTATTGTGACTGTCAGTTATTGTTCTCACAATGCCCATGGGAGAGCGAGCCACCGCTGTCAGGAACAGGGCAGGACAGGACAAGGCAGACAAGGAACTGAGAGGAGTGATGATTGTATTGGAAACAATAATTCACTTGAGGGATGGGACAGGTCCCCCATCCCCCTTTTATACCTTTTGAGAGTCTTCCTTGTCAAGACTCAAAGAAAGTTCCAGAAAGAGCAATTAGTAATACAATGATACCAATGATACCAATGACAACAAGATAAGTCAGGAAAGCAAAGAAGGGTCCAGAAGGTTCCACAAGGTTCCATGAAGGAATGTTCTAGAAGGTTCCAGAGGTTTCCAGAGGGTGATTCATAACAACCGCCAATGCAGACCTGGGCACGGCTTGCGCTGATGACAAATACTCCAAGTATTAAGTGGAACGGAAACCTGGTGTCAACAGTTTTCCTCCTCCTCTGCTCAAGCAGATAATATAGGAGAGGTTTTTACCCTGTGCTGGTCACGCTTGCCTAGCAACTATGACAGCGTGTATATCATCATGTATCAATAATTCATAACAGAGTTTTTTCTCCTTTCTCTCCAAGTTGGGGAGAAGGACCACCCACAAACACACATTTCCACTTCATTCACTCCTTCCACTCACTCACTCTGAGTAGACTGTTTACACCTTTGACCCTGGGATCTGGGCCAAGAGTGAAGGAAAGCAAATAATAGGCTAACTAACTTTATTAGGGGGTGTTCAATCCCTACTACTTGCCTAGTCCACAAAGTATCCCTACTGATTGTCTAACAGGGGTCTCAAACACAAAGAATGAACATTCAGAGGGACAATCCTCTGAAGGAACAGTGCGGGAGCACCAATAACTCAGATGGCTGTGGCCTGGTGCAAGGGCACGCCCTCGGGCACAACACAACCACAGAATAAACAGAGAAGAGGGCAGCAGGGGGTTTTATCTTGCAAAGAACCTATTCTCAAACACAACAGGAGAGGTTAATAGTGACAGGTCAGACAGGGCAAGACCCAGCACCCCTCGTCATGATGGTCCTGCAGGAACCTCACTGTCGCCAGCAACCAGGGGGAGAGGGAGAAGGGAGTCGACTATGTTGGGGTCGGGAGGTCTCTAGTTGGGAACTTGCACGCGGAAACACTGACGATTGAGCATGCGCCGCACCCAGCCGCAACCACTCAATCACTTGTCCAACAGGCTTTATCACATTCACAATCATACTCACACCTCACTCTCATAGCAATAGGACTGAGGCAGGCACTAGTAGATCAAACTCTCATGCGAATAAAATCCCCAGACTTTATGATTGACACCTCCGTGTGGTCTCACATGTGTGTTTGTGGGTGGTTCTTCTCCCCAACTTGGAGAGAAAGAGAAAAACTCTGTTATGAATGTTCATGCCATAATACTTGGTGGGCGAGTGTGACTGGCACAGGGTAAAAACCTCTCCTATGTTATCTGCTTGAGCAGAGGAGGAGGAAAACTGTTTACAGCAGGTTTCTGTTCCACTTAATACTTGGAGTATTTGTCAACAACACAAGCCAGCGCCTGGATCTGCATTGGTGGTGGCTTGCTCTTCCCATGGGCATGGTGTGAATGATAACTGACAGTCACAATAGGTATGGGTCTGTCTTGTGCCTCTTGCTGCTAACCAGTCATTTCCGCCAAACACTTGTAAATGCTTATCTCTTATCTTTTCCTCCTTGTCAGTGTTGTCTTGTCATCAATTTTTCATTCCACCTTCCTTTCATTTTTCTTAAAGCACATTTCTTCCTTTCTTCCTTCTTTTCTTTTCTTTCTTTCCTAATGGCCCCCTCCTATAAATAGCTGCCCTGGGAGGAGCAGCTTCATTAATCCCAACTGTCTTTACAAACCCAACCTTCAATGAGTGCCATTTCAAAGAAATTGGATTTGTTTCTCTGAAACCCCCGTTCCCCCTTCCCTATGAACCACCTATCACACAGCCTGAGACGCCATTCATCAGGTTGGACTCTCTGCACTCATGTGGAGCTGGTATTATGCCAGACTCCTTGTAGTTGACCTTTTGTCGCCCTTGGGGTACAACACTATGTCGACCTTCGCTTGCGCGAGGGCGGAGATAATGAATAAAACTTGTGTACGGTCGTCCACTTGTGGGACGGTGGAAGATAAGAACGTCCCAAGGGATGGTTGAGTAGAGTGTAGCGGGATGTCACATTCCTTCTACTTAGGCGAGCACCGCCGCCAGACCATAAGGTAGTAGTTCTATGGGTGAGTCCTAGTATAGGTTGGGCTGTAATTCACCGCTGCTAGACATTGCAGCTAGATTCGATACAGAGATCTCATAACCTCCCTCCCAGCAGTTGCAGTAAGAAGACCGTGAAATCCACTTTCGCTGTATTTAAATGACAATGTATTTATTAATCGTAGTTCTGTCCTTGCATCTCAGCTACGACAGCCGTAGCGTGGCGCAGTGGCAGAGCAATGCCCATTGCGCTGCTGTGAAGATGATTTGCGGGAATTCTGACTTGTCATGCAAACTGACAACGACCCGACAACCCTGTGTCTCCCGGGATCCCTCCCCAACCATGGCTCAGAACGCGGACCACCACATCAATCGCCGATAAGCGCATTCGCCAATGGCGACAGCCAGATCGTTACTCCAAGACCTTATCAGCTTGCCATTTTCGAGCGGGCGAAAGTCAGTGCATTCAGTTTCCGTTCCCGCTCTGAAATGCCCTTTCGACACAGTCGGAAAACATCATTGCTGTCCTGGATACAGGGTCTGGGAAAACGTTGATTGCCGTACTTCTGCTCAAGCACGCTGCTTTGGAGCGAGCGACATTGGCTCTGGCCGAGCAGAAGAAGATTTCCGTGTTCCTCGTCCCAGCGGTGCCTCTCGTTTATCAACAAGCAAATTACATTCGCTATAACACAAACCTGGTGGTGCGACATTATTACGGCGAAATGGGCGTGGATTCTGTAAGAGTCTCATCACATCGTTTTAATCTAACCGAACCTCAGTGGTCCCGCGACCACTGGAGGGGTGAGCTTTCTGCTGCAGATTGCTTGGTGATGACACCTGCCATACTTGAAAATATTCTGCGAAAAAGCTTCATCGCAATGTCGAAGGTAATGACCCGACTCGCGTGAGTGCAAAATTAACCGGTACATATGCAGATCGATCTCCTCATCTTTGATGAGTGCCATCATGCACGAAAGAACTCAGTTTATAATCAAATTGTATCCCTTTATTATTTGAATACCCCACTGCAGGAGAGACCCAGACTCTTCGGAATGACGGCCTCGCCAGCATCAGCAAGAGCGGATCTCTTGAATTCCGTCAAGTAAGCCTTGCAACTTTCGGGAAAGAAGTGACTGTGCCTCATGTATAAACAGGCAGCTGGAGGCTAATTTATGTTGCAAGGCAGTAACCAGTGACAAGTTTGACAGCTTAAGTACAATTGTTCGCCGACCACTGGAAGAAACGGCTGAATATGCCCGGGAATACCGGAGCGCAGACTTTCGTGAGGCAATAATGCCATTTTCAAACTCGACCAGCTCTCTGGTTCGAAAGATAGTTACAGGGGCACTATCTATAGCGGACGAACTTGGGGTGTGGTTTGCCGTGCAATATATAGCACTTGCGCTGGCACATGGCCAAAATAGCGGAACCGCCGTAGGCGCAATGGTGATGGATGACAACGACTTGTTAACCAACGATATAACACTTGAAGGTGCGGAACTGATAGATATGGAGAGCTATGAAGAGGTGGATGACTACGCGCCCGTCGCGGACTTCGAGGCCTTTATTAAGGAGAAGTTCCACGTTGAATGTATGAAACCTGATGACGTGGATGCTTACTGGACGCCACCCTCGACAAACGTACTATCCCCAAAAGTGCAAAAGCTTATTTCAGTCCTCGAAGGGTATCACCCCCAGGCCGAGAGTTTTTGCGGTATCATCTTTGTGGAAAAACGATGGACTGCGAAGCTATTGGGATCTATACTTAGAAGTGTAACAACCCTCAGTTTTTTAAAAATCGGGCTGTTGGTCGGTCATGGTTACTCGAATGGACTCAAAGGCATTGACTTCTCAATGCCGGTCTCAAGACAGAAGGAAACCGTAAAGAGTTTCAAAAGTGGAACCATAAATCTACTGATCGCAACACAGGTAACTGGACCTGATTCGGTTCGAACCGCCAACAAAAATGAATATTTTAGGTTGCCGAGGAGGGTCTTGACATTCAACCCTGTGTTCTGGTCATTCGGTACCCTGACTTCTAAACCCTATACTCAAAGCTGACCACCTCTTCAGTTTCGACATGTTCAGGACCCTTTCTCAGTATATTCAATCGCGAGGGCGAGCAAGACACCAAAATGCCAGATACATTCTGTTGTTGGCAGCCGATGATCATGAGGCCTCAGCGTCTGCCAAAGCGATGCAAGACGATGAACAGACCATGCGTAACATGCTAATCGATCGAGATGCTGGCGACGGGGACGACTTAACTCATGAGATCGACCCGAAATCGCTTGTGTATGTCGTCTCGGAGACTGGTGCCAAGGAGTCACTGTATTCTGCCGTGTCTTCCGTTTACCATTATTGTGCTCTCTTGCCCCAAGACTCGAATGAGCCCCTCCAGCCAATTTTCACAACTGGACCATCTTTGGCCGTCTACCCCAAAACGACTGTCGATTGGATCACAAGCGTGAAACTACCTCTGAACGTGCCCGCTATTTGCCAATACATCACAGGACGAAGTAGTGACAGCAAATCCACATCAATTCGGCTTGCTTCCCTGGCTGCAATTGACTCCCTGCATAAAGAATCACAACTTGACAACCACTTGTTTCCAGTTGGGCGCAGCAAAGAAAAGCATACTCCGTTTGAAGGCCAAAAGCCGATGGACGAAGTGGAGGAACTTGTTGAGCCATTGCCGGATGAAAACGCCATATCCGATTTCGACGTCACGGTCCCATCCTCGTTTTGTTCCAATTGGGCCGATCGTCGTGGTTGGTTGATTACAATTAAGTTGAAAGATAAAGACGACACTGGCCGCATTCTAGAGTTTGGAATGCTATCGCCGTTCGAAATTTGCCTGGACGGATTGGGCACCTATTCAATATTGTTTGGGTCTGATGAAAAGCAAGTTGAAATCACTATGCTCCCGAGACCATGCAATATTGCCGACCGCTTCCCATTACTTCCTCCATTCCAGAAGGTTTTCTTTGGCGCCATACTTCGGACTAAGCCAAATAGTGGTTTTGATTTTGTTTTCATGGTTGTTCCGCTGAAGAACTGTGGTGGCATCGTCCATATCGCGCAAGATTTAGACCCAGAAGATCTAGTGGATTGGAAGATGCTAGCCGATTTATCCAGCAGTTGTTGGTCAAGAGACGAAGTCATCCAAGCTGGTTACTTTCGAAAGGAAGATGAGGAACCGGTTGACTTCCTCAAATTATTCGAAAAAGTCGGTCAACAACTTATTGTGGGCGACAGGGCATATTATAATCGAATGTACCGGGTCACGAAGGTTTTAGCCTTGGCGACCCCATTGACATTCGGACCTTCTGGTTTCGATTCTATCTCCGCGTTTTATAGAAAAAGATTGCGCGTCACAGAGAAAATTAGAGACAATCAGCCAGTGCTCCAGGCGACAGCGTTGCCCCACGTCTGGCAAAGTGGACTAGGAGAATCAAGTTCGGAAAAGAAATTTATGTATCTAATACCTCAGTTTTGTACACCATACCCATTGAGTTGGAGCTCTATGATATCGTCTTCGTTGTTTTTCCCTCTTATTATTCAAGAGCTCTGGTGTCGACTCATGACAAATGATATCAGAGTCTACCTTAAACTAAGCGATGTCGTTTCTGCGAGTACATTTCAAACAGCTTTTATATCGTCTGCGGCTCGAAAGCCGCAGAGCTACGAGCGGTTGGAATTCCTGGGAGACTCATTCCTGAAGATGCACCTGGCCCTCCACTTATTTGTCCACCACCCATCGAAGCACGAAGGACTTCTATCGACGGCACGAACACGCCTTGAAAGAAACACCAACTTATGCAGGCTTGGTGTGACCCACGGCTTCCCGAGGGCAGCCCTCGTGGAACCACTTTCTCGAAAATCGTGGTATCCCCCAATGTTTACTAGATCTATTAAGTCGATTTCCAACAAGACTATTGCCGATATCGTGGAGGCTGTGATAGGGACATGCATCGTGGATTCAGGGACTGGCGGAGGCTGTCGCGCCGTATCTGCCCTTTTCGGTGAAGAATATCGTTGGACTATCCCTGAATATGTTCAACTATTTCAGTCTCACTTAAACGTGACAGAGCTTGTGTTAAATGATGACAGCGAAAATTCTGGGAGGTCCTTAGCGGTTAAAGTTGATGCTGTGTTCGGTATTATTGGATACCGCTTCAAAAATCCCCTTCTTCTAGCCGAGGCCTTCACCCACTCATCGGCCGTTGGAATTACTTCTGCACCTTGCTACCAACGTTTGGAGTTTCTAGGTGAGGGTTGTTCTCGACAGCAAGATCTGAGTTTGTTTCAGGCGACGCCGTTATTGGGTACTTAATGTCGAGACTTCTCTTTTTGACATACTCCCATATGAATCCGGGTGATTTGAGCGAGCTGAAGTCTGAATTAGTGAGCAATCAGTTCTTGGCAACGGCATCGTGCCAACTCGGTCTCAGTCGCATGATGGTCCACGTTAGCGCAGCGTTGGCGTCTGCTCTGTCGAAGTTCACAGAAGAGCTTGAATCTGTTCTGAAAAACCCTGATCATGACCGTTATTTTTGGCGAAGCCTCCCTAACGCGCCGAAGGCTGCCGGAGATGTTTACGAGGCAATCATTGGAGCTATTCTTCTTGACTCAGGAGGAGATCTTCAAACAATCGAAGGCATCATGAGAGAGACGCTGCTGAAGCCTTACCCGCTGTTCGAAAATAAACAGCCCGGAAAAGTCATCGGCGTCGTTGCAGACCTTCAAAGTCGGTTCGCTGCGCTTAAGTGCAGAAAAGTTTCTTACAGGTGAGGGTTTAGAATGAGAATTCAGTTAACAAATTGGGCAATTACCCCCGCAGTCTTGATCATGTGGAGGACCCAAAATCATTTTCTTATGTGATAAGCTGCCATGGGGAGACGGTAGCGGCGGCATCTGGTGGTTCGAAGCAAGAGGCCAAAATTGCGGCATGCAGAGCAGCAATCTGCGTAATTAAGGATGGGTTGCCACAGTGCTCCTGTAATGCAGATTCCTCAGCGATTCGCGCACCTTTGGGCAAGAAGGAGTTTGTTGATCCTCAGTCTGAAGCGGACGACTCAACCTTTGTCGGAGTCGTTGCGAAGAAGGTGAAGCTGAACACGAGGGAAGGGATCCTATCCGACGCCGATGACGAACTTCGTCCACTGCCCTTAGGCTGTGGAAACCAGGAGACTGAAGTGGTAGAAGTGGCGTGAATGCGGTATATGCGTATATATGGACGGAAGTCAGGAAACGGTTCGACGTGGAAACAGAATGTTCGATTATTTGAGAACTTCAATTTTTTCCCTCAAAACCACCACTCTCTAATCATTCGCTTGAATCTCCCCTGCGGAGCCACAACTCCCGTGAGGGTTTCGCGTTTACTTCTCGTTGTAAGGAAACAATCAAACGAGTAATATTGTGCATTTCATCCAAAATTGCATGGGGGTCGGATGGCTCAGAATCACTTGGTACAGCGTCTAGTGGAGGGGAAACCACAGCTGAAGCGGTGGTGGCCTCTGTCGAGAGGTTTCATTACAGTCATCCAGTCGTCACAAGCACACCTGACGCTTCTGTATGGGTGTTTGCGGCAAGTTCGTTACGCCCACCGCGTCCGCCCCATATAATAACGAAAAAGGGTGAAAAGGAAAAAAAAAGAAAGTAAGGGGCGCGTTGCCGATTTTTGATGAAGTTTTTCAACAGCACGCTCCACACAAACATTTAGACGCCCGCCTCCTGCCTTGATTTCTCGACAATACCAGACAAAATGTTCCTCTTTCCTGCATCCGCCAGAGAGTCGGTCCACCAACCCACCAAATAAATTGTCGAAAACAAGACGCGAATCAATGATAAGCCCGCGATAGACCACAAGAGGAAGGTGATGTAAGGATTGACGGATGAACCAGTTGCAGTCGGCTTGTATATGTAGTTGCTAGTCAGTAAGTAAACCAGCAGTCCATTTGAAAACATCCACAAGAGCAATGTGTTTGTTCGAAATTCCTTGAAAAAGTCTTCCACATCTGGTTTAGGGCCAACAAGTGCACGGTTAAATAAACTTACCATCATCATCAGTTTTAGTAGGGCCGCCATCTTTACGTTCTCCAAGTTTGCTGGCTTCATTGACAAGCTTTTTCCTGTGCTCCTCCCAGAGCACATCTGCGTCACCATCGTCCGACGGAAGTTCGACAGTTACGACTTGCTGGCCCTTCTCGTTCGTCTTGGCCATCACGGGTTTAAGGTCCGTCTCAGTGCTAATTCCCTTAGTGCCCCACGAGACGTCATGCAAGTTGCAAACTATTAAGAGCGCATCTTCAGCGTAAGGATGTCGACGACGATTGCAGCTTACACGCGTAGACCATAATGATGTTCACGAATGTGGGAACCATTAGCAAATATTGGAGAATACAGGTAAAAACATGCCAGGGATCTAAGTGGAGCAGGCTCGAGAACAGATATAGCCCAAAGCTGGACCAAAAGTTTAGCTCTGCGAGAAGAATATTCACTTGGCCTACGTTGAGAGAGTGGATACCACCATATCTCTAAAAGCGGGCGTGCGTCTCACGTAATCGGAGAATCCGCTGACACCTCGGTGGTTGAAATCGCTGTTGTTGTAGGCAGTAATTGACCGAGCGATCGTCCATCCACTCATAAACAGCATCATACACATAAGGAGAGCGAATATAACTGCAACTGAGTTGTATAGTATCTTGGCTGCCTCTGGCCTATTCCCCATCGATGCAATGAAAATAGCAATAAGGCTTCCAAGGTACACGGCTGTGAGTACACCGAAGACAGTCCCGCCATGCGGGTAGAACGGATCGTTTGCAGTCTCGACTGCACCTCCATTGCACGCAGCAGTTTCCGCCGTTGATGAGAAATCAAACAAAAACTGCAAAAGATAATCAGTGCTGACACGGCATAATGTCCTTCTTACGTGAAACGTGAGGTACATGTTAGCAATCATAAACCAGGAAAACAGTAAGGTTATGCAGTTATACAGAAATTCCGCATATAAGAGCCCTTTGCGTGCGGCAGTGTGAGCAGATCGAGAGATGCGCATCCAGTTGAGAGTGGCGTGAAGTTGAACGAAGAAAGCACCATTCAACCAGCGTCGCCGCTGCTTAATCAAATCCGACAAAGTAGACGGAACATCGGTCTCAGCGCGAGCGCTTTTCACATATTTGAGAAGCCATGGCTCAGATTCTTTCATAGCCAGTTCGAAGCAAAGAATACGGTCCTCAGCTCTGTGATCTGCGTTAGAGGCGCGTGCAAGCAGGAGAGCTTCGACTTTACGTACAGGTACATATTTGCTTCCCGAACATCGCGATCCTTCGGGTTTTCGCCTTTAAAATAGCACTCAAGTGGCTTCCCTTGCAAGGCGCGATATCTGTACGCGGAGAAAGCGCCAGGGAGCACGGAAATATAACCAAAGACTGATTCGAGTGGTTTGTCCAAAATGTTGGACATTCTAGCGAGCGTTATTACCGGCGCATTCCCACCCAAATTACTCACTTGTACTCGAAGTTTTGAATTGCGACAATGGGGTTAATCAGTTTTCTCCATTGTTTACCAAGCTCCACTGTAATTTCTCCACAGGCACCTCCCACACGAGGGTTATTCTCGAAAGCTGTAACCTTCAGTCAAATCCACAACGCGTTTCTATGTTCTCACCTCGGTAAATGTGGAAAAATGACTCCTTCGTTGCCTTTGTGCCAACATCAATCAGGATGCATACCTCGGGATCCAGCTGGTCGCAAACTGCCTTAAAAAACCATCTTTACAGCCGAGCATTAGATTTGGTCGTCGCAGCAAGTTTTTACCGGTGGGAGTTGATTTTTTTCGCATTCTTCTCTTTTAAAAGGAAAATAGTCTGGCACGGTAGTAGTGAAAGGCCATCTCGAGCCGAATCGGTGGGCTGACGAATGACTAGCTCCTTGGTGACCGTTATTTGGTTCGTGAACTCAAAGACGTGGGCTTTCACATCATGTCCATTTACGGATGCCTTGGCCAATCCATCCATGTAGATTCCGATAACCCGCATCACGTTTAAGGTGGTCGGGTTGCACTTCGATCGTCCGTCTGACACAATGCAAACAACGATATCTTTCCACCCATCCTTTGTCCATCCGGCCACTGAACCGGAGCACAGCCACGCAATGTTCTTCATCACGGCAGTGAAAGTCTTTGCAAATAGCACATCTTCCTCATTGTACCTAAAGATGATGTCAACTCTCAGCAGATTTGCATTGGGACCGACATTGTGATAACAACTGCAATCTTCGTACGTCGTCCGAGTATTTTGGCACGAAGGGAATACTGCTGACTGAATTCGTCTGGTCCCGTAGTGACTGCTGTGTACCTTTCAAGGCTTGAGTTGCATTTCTAAAGAACCACCAGGGGTTACCTCAAATGCGAGAATTCCCTTCCGTTTGGGCCATTTCCGTTGAAAGGCATCTCTTTTGTAAGTGAGTGGGCAACTGGTACTTCGATCACAAAATTGCCGTCGTCGCTTAGGGCGATCTCCTTTTTCACCATCTTCGTAACGATGCGCCGAAGAGCGCTTGACCGACCATCCCCACCCCCTTGCTCATACTGCCCCTCCAAGGAAACTCCTTGGAACGGGGCTGGGCCTCCAGGTGCGTAGTGCTGTTGGGATCCGGTCGCATACGGCGACGAAGCATGATGAGGAGAGTAAGGCTGGGAAGGGGCAAAGTTTGGATGGGAGGGTTGCGACGATGGCTGCAGCGGTGGAGGTGGCGGAAACTGGCGTTCAGAGCCGTCGATGGCTGTGTAGCGGTAGTCGTTGTTCATATTCGGCGGTGTTTTTTTCTTTTGCTTTCTGCTGGGTTTTTTACTCTCACGCACAGCCACTCCGACAGCCACTCCCAAAAAAAAGAGTCGGTGGCGTTCCCTTCAGTTCACCGAAAACTGACTTGCTTCTTGAACTTGCAGGTTCTTGTGGTCAGCTGCGTGACGACGCGAGCGAAAGTGAATCAGCGAGCCGCCGTCCGTGCCAAGGCAGTCAGGACTCACCTGGATTCGGCGCCGCTTCATACATAGTGATAACAGGGTCTCGACTGATCTGCTCAAACCAGTCAGAAAAAACAACACCAAGGGCATCTTTGAGTTACCTCCGTCCATTCTCCTTTCAATCCAATGAAATATATCCTTGTTGTGTCAGCCCCGGCGTTCGATGGGAAATACAAAGTGAGGTTTCGGACATTGGTGAACTTGGACATCCGCGTTGGGTACTCGGGGATGGGAACTGTACTAGTTGATGAGCTTTGAAGTGAAGTTGAGTCGAGAAGGTCCCAAGTTCCGTCCGGCGGCTGGATCGACTCCACAGTGTCAAAATCCACATCCTCGCGGTTAATATACCTATCCCAAGTTTCAGTTGCTACAACCCAGATGACATTATACCACCCACGCTTTCATAGAGGTAGGATTGAGCTCACCAGAGCCCCCAAGTACAGCGATCGACTTCAGTTTTACATTTGCCGTGAACCTAGCGCGTGGTTAGAGTCGTCGTAAGATTGGCGCGGTCCTACGGGATGAAGAAGATGAGCTGTTCATCGGCGTCGGATTCTACAAACTTGGGACGTGAGAAGTTGGTAAGCCTGGAGCCAGATACGGTGGAAACCATGAAACATCTAAGATACCTTTGACATATCGAATCGATCACCCCAAGGTTTGAATATCTTCTTCCCAGCCCCATCGACCGATTCATTTAAAGTGCGAATGAGATCGACGTTGATCACTTTGAACAAACTTTGGTCGAGCCCCCTGAAAGTGAGGACGGCTTGGGTAAGTCGATGGACATTCATCTGAACAATTGAGAGAATAGATGGAATGCTTCAATGCCCATGAGCAGCGTTGTGATGTTACCTGTCGGGTCCGTCCTCGTGGTCGTGGTCTTCATGGCCGTGGCCGTGGCCATGCGAATGGCGATGCTCGTCGTGGCAGTGTGACATTGATGAGAGCACGTGACAGATCTTCAACGGATTTCCTCTTTCGCCAAGCGATGGTGAGACAAGTTCGCTCTGCAATCTATTTGAAACTCCGCCAAAACTTCAGCGCGCTAGGCCACGGCCGTATTGAAACACAGCAACACAGCACAGTGAATTGGGAAAGAGTCGGAGCGATCAAACTTTTATTCGCTCAGTCGCCGAACCTCCGCCGCCCAGCCCCTTGAGGGTTCAAGGAAAGGTTAGGTTCCCTCACACCCCTTCCCCTTCAACCTCTTCCTCTTCTCACAAGATCCACAGTAGATCACCCTCGCATTGACTACTGCCCCTGGGAGTGATTGCAGGCTTCGATATCATCATTGCCGAGCTCCGTCTCAGCAGCCACGAAATCAGTCTTTGGCCTCATTTCGGTACTCACACCTCAAGAACGAGATACCCATAGTCCACACCTGCCCCGAGGCCGATGCTCACTGCGCTACACAACGCTCGCGGTGGCATTTACCCAATGAATGGCGGGGCTGCCCAACCCAATCCGGGAACTTCGAACTCCGTAACGCTGCTGAACGTCACTATCAAGGGGCGATGGAAGATTGTCAGTAATCTTTCGACCTGCTGGTTTGACGCTTGTTGGATTTTAACTGATCGACACCATCCAGATTGATACTTTGGGGAAAGGCGCTTTTGGTGAAGTTTACCTGGCTCACGATCTCCAAGTTGGAAACCAAGTCGCCATAAAGGTCGAAAGCCCTAGCTGCAAAAAGCAAGTGCTCAAATTGGAAATAACGGTCATGCGAAAGCTTCAGGGTATGAACATTGGAAGAATAGCCATGCTTATCAAGTAAAACATTTGGCAGACTGCCCTTTCATTGCCAGGCACATTGCTGCTGGCAGATTTCCATGGCCTCATAATTCTACCCACCCTATCCACAATCAGGAATCGCCTTCCTCAGAGCATCCAATCTATAGCTACATGGTCATGGAACTCCTCGGTCCAAAGTGAGTCGTGCGTGGTCGCACCCCAAACTCAAATGGCGAAGCTTGTCAGAATTACGGAAGAAATGCCCAAATGGAAGATTCAGCGTTGCCACAACTGCGATACTCGGTCAGCAAATGGTTAGAGCGATCGAAGCTTTGCACGAAATTGGCATCATCCACCGCGATATAAAGCCAGGTGAGAATCGAAGTAGCGAGGCCAATATGCCTGACTTGGCAAAGGAAACTTTTGTATGTCGGTGCCGCCTGACGACTGGCAGATCCGCCAAACGTGCTATCTGATTGATTTCGGGCTTTCGCGAAGATACCTCAGTATGAACGGCAAAATTCGCGAGGTAATATAGATTCGCTTGTAAAACTTAGTTTTCAACTCCGAAAAGGCTCGCGCGAAAGTTGGCTTTCGTGGTACAGCTCGCTATGCTTCAATCAACGCCCATCTTGGCTTGGTGAGCACGCCTTCAATTATTCAAACATTTAATTGATTTCAAGGAACTCGGCCGAGTCGATGATATGTGGTCACTTTTCTATCTGATAGTGGAGTTTCTGAAAGGCCAGCTTCCGTGGAAAGGAAAGGAGAAGGAAAAGATTGGCGAGCTTAAACAAAAACTCACAAGCCCTGAACTGATTGCCGGCCTCCATCCATCGATCACCGCGTTTTACGACCACCTGTGCACACTTCGATACCAGGACGCTCCAAATTACGACTATATTTATGACCTTTTCTCCGCCCTGCTCTTGTCCTCCGGTATGCCAAACAATGTGTCCCTCGACTGGGTCATTCCGACTTCTCCTACACTACCCGATGAAATCCCACAGTTGCTGTCGAATAGGCAAATGGATCGTTTGGACGAAAACATTGTGTCGGGCGCATCCGACAAGAACGCTGAGCAGTTGTCCAAAGAGTTTCCCCCACTATCGCCAATACCGGAGGGCGCTCCGAAGACAAGCACTGATGATCCTGACACACGCGAGATTTTCAAGAAACCATCCCAGATTTCGATCTTGCGCCACGCGGGCACCACCTCATTCATCTCAAACCCTTTCAGACGTGAGAGATTGCCGAACGAGCAACTGGTCTCGGAATCAGTACTTCCAATCGGAGGTATCAGCATTGATGCCACACACACTTTTAGCCAGTCTCTCTCTACCAGCAATTATCGCAGCGGCGCGAGAGGGGAGCCGGGGCAGTCTCCACCACATGTTGGATCCGTCACGAACGACTCGAGCGACCCTGTTCCGATTCTCGTGAAGAAGGAGCGAAATAGCCGAATGGTCGAACGACCGAGCTCTGTGGGTTCAGGATCATCTGGGCCACTCGGCGGATTCTCTCGCAACGGTCTGGAGCTTTCTGCAACTGCTGGTGCAGATTGGACAACAGGGAGCCCAATTGCATCACACCAGCTTGCTGAACCTGACAACGAGAGCATCCCTCGCTTTCTTACCCATCGCCATCGGCATCGTTTGTCACTGACGCTGGCTGGCGATGACGATGATATTGAAATGGACACGGTCGACTTAAAGGTAGTGTACAACTTGTCGTTTAAAATGGTCGCTTACTCTCACTACCAGTCACCGCCTCCTTTGCCATTACGTCCGCCTCACCCATCCGAATCAGTGGGACGGCCACTTCTTGAACCCAGTGCTTCTCGTTCGTTCACTCCGACGTATGTAGTTTCTCAGAACCAATTACTGCTAATTCGCACACAGACCACCCTCCTCGCAGCCTCCTCTTGTGAAGACGCCTTTTCGAGCACGCCGGTATCAGAAAGGGTGAATGAAGAATAGGGAGTGGGGATCGCGACAATCGCCATCGGCCTCTGCATATACTTTACTTTAAAAACCATTGCAACCCCGCCTCCCTTCCGAGTAGCCAAATACAGATGATGAAGCTGTTCAACGTGCTCTTGTTCCTTTTGCACCAGAAAAGAATCGTTGCAGCTACGTGCTGGCTAAAATAAAATTGCTTGTTCTTCGTTGCTACGATTACCTTCACAATACGTGGGAGATTGGTCTTTCTATCGTCCCGGCACACAAAATTCACAATAGTGGAAATTGTCAACGCGTTTACCCCAACAGTGTGGCCAGGAATGGAGGGGGCAGGGGAAGCCTATCAGGAAGAGGTGGACTTTGACTCGATTTTCCTATCCGAGAGTCCAAGAGTGCTGGAGCAGGATGTGAAGATCAACGAGGCAGTCAACCGAAAACGAGGCCTGCGTCACAAATATCTCAGCGGACCAACAACCTCGACCAGCCCCGCAAGAAATTCGTCGAAGAGAATCACCTGGGGTTTTGAATCTACATCGCCGAAAATCGACCTTCCTACTGAACAGACATCCGATGAAATAGAAGGTGGTGCTGCATTATCCCCGTCGGTGTCAGACGAGCATGGAGGGAGCCTACTGAATTTGCGGGCGGGGCCTATGAAAGACGGTGGGCGATCGAGCCAGTGGCGTCTGTCGACACGAATCGACGCGAAAATCACGAAAGCTGCGGCCATTGCGGCTGTAAATTCTTTTCTACCGACACCTGCAAAGAGCGATAGATCCGAACTGAAGCCCTCGCCAAGCGTGAAATCCAATCTTCAAGAGCCAGACCATCAGCAGCAGACCGCTCCGGAAAACATTCCCGCGACGTCGACTTTGAACCCAACCGCTCAAAGGCCGACGGGCTCACAAGTCGCAGCCCCCGGTGTCCCTCCAACCCATTCCTTCGTTTCAATCGCGCTCGCAGACCAGCATTCACCCTCGTATTCAATTAGCGCCGAAAACTCAGCACCTGATAGTTCTGTGCAGATTACGGTTATTCCGTCAGGGCCAGGTGAATCGGATTCCAAAGCGAACGACGCAGTGTCGGTAATGCAAACACCATCCCGTCAGACTTCCCTACCTATTCCATCAGAACCTCACCAACCTACACACCGCCAAAGAGAATCTATTTCGCTTGATGTTCGAATGGGCATGAGTCACAGCATTTCCGCCGTTTTTCATAGGCGTTCCAGCTTTGCGCGATCTTCGATGGCGTCAGGTACATCGCACAGTATGGTCACAAGCCCACAGTTCTCTCAAGTTTCAATCGCGGAGCTGGACGAGGACCCTAACGCCATCAATGCAGCGCCTGCAGAGACGTCGGTCAGTCCATCGAACCCGGAAAGTTCGGCGTCAGTGCCAACCGCGTGGGCTTTGAATCGGGTCTCACCGGCGGCTCGACAAGGCCTCAAAACTCCACCTGACGCGTCGACAGACGAAGTGAAAGGGCCGGCGATTCGTAACCTCAATCGGGAGTCGAGCGAAAAGAGGGAGCTCAATGAAAGCTTCGGATTTTCGAAATCAGGCGAGGAGCCGAAGATTGGAATTGGCGGGTTGAAAGACAGTGGAGCAAAAGAGGGCGAAGAGACGGTCGAGGAATCCACAAATGGCTTCAAGCGCCGAATGTCTGCAATTCTCCTTCCCACAAAGAAAGCGCCGAGATCACCCCACCACGTCCAAGCCGCACTATCGGCCGCTAGGACGGAGTCTCCGAAGCTGGTGCTGGACGGTAAAGTTCATCCGTGGACACAAACGTTCTTGGAACAGGAGCTGGAGGAGGGTTATCGTGCGTACAGTTTTAAACGCTCCAAAGCAATGTGGAGAATGGGAGCGGCATTTCATCTTCTTCGCAGTATAGGGATTGCAGCGTACCATCTCTCAATTTATCCTCGGGATGCAGCAAAATTTGAAGCGTTCAAAGTCGAAAGAAGCAGCCAATCAAATCTCCAAAGTTGCAATCCCGGCTACGCATGTTTACCGTGCGAGCCAGGAAAGCTGTGTGGCGAATATAGCATAGCTCTTGATGGAATTCTATTGCTTATTGGGTGCATATGTCCCTTCGCTGTGGAAGTGCTCTTCCCAAATTTGATAAATCCCGCCAGCTCCCTCGTTCAGCACTCGCACACGATCGCCGGAATTATTTCACTTTTGGATGCTGCGATCATCTCTCTTCGCCATTATCTGATAGAGCCGAAAACGACACCGTTCAAGACCTCTCTGTTTTATGTTATGAACATTTTGGGGACTCTGGTGTTTTTGCGGATACGATTCTACAATGCCTTGATCATATCGCCGATATTCCTGTTGATTTATTCTTCGGAAGCATTGTTGGCAAATAACTGGAACGATCCTTTGTTCGATAGTCAGGGCCTGGCATTGGGCATTTTCAGCTTGTTCGTTGCAATCCTGATTCTAATTGCGGCCTCGTATGATCACGAAAGGAATTATAGAAGCCAATATGTTCGGTCACGAAGTTATCTTGACGCAAACGCCAATCTTATTGGGCGACTGGAGGATTTATCGAGAAACTATAAAACGCAGGTTGCAGATTTTGAGTCCCCGTTGGAGAAGGCAATTGCAAGCATCAACCAAATGCGAGCGGACCACGAACTATCTCATCGCCACTACACACAAATGGGACATATCTTGACGTTTCTGAACTCCAGCGACTTGATGACACCAGATATCCGAAAACAATTGCACGGCGGCCTCACGGGACTGGATGAGGAAGGAGAGGTAAGGCTCATTCGATTTACGTTCCGCTCAAATAAGCAATCCATTCGCACAGAAATGGCTCTATTCCAACCTCTACCGTGGTGGCACCGCTGGCAATCGACGGAGAAGCACAATCGATCCAAAAGAAATGACTCAATCACCTTCGATGACAGCTGTGAGCGAAGAAACTCGTAAAGTTTCGTTTATACAACAAGGAGATCAGGCAAAGGAGCCGGAAGCTAAGACTGCAGGCCTTTACACGGATAGCCGGTTCAAACGACCTTTGCCCCCAAGGCATGGGTCGGTGAACGTCATGTCGACTGACGCGAAGCGTCGACTCTCCACTGTCGCGACGGCATCTCTTCCATTCCGTAAACACACAAATCTTCAACGTCATCTTTCCCTAATTTCCACTAACGAATGGTCCGGAGACGTCGCTTCAAGTTTGCCAAGCGTATTTGGTGACCTTTCGTTTTCCGAGACGGGCGACTTGGATGACGAGTCACAAGCTGATCGAGACATTTCTCCCAAAAAAGTCAACGCCTCTCCGTCGGTTCAGCACATACCCAACGTTGATGAAAATTCAATGACAAAACGGGCAGTTGATGCCGCCTGCACCGATCCATCACCTCAACCCGCCTCTTCATCTGTAACAACCAGTAATCATAGCTCCGCTGGGCACATTGCAAGCCCACCAAATGACCTAGAAGACCCGACTCGGTCAGTCAGCGACAGCGAAAAAATAGTTGAGCTCCTAGAGAGTGCGGATTCGTGGAATTGGGACCTATTTACCATGGACACGGCAACATCGGGAAGGCCGCTAATAACTCTGTCCCATTTCCTATTTTTACGCTCGAATTTGTACGCGATTCTACACATTCCCGTCGAGAAATTTCTGAAGTTTGTAGAAGCAATTGAGAGTGGATACCATAGGGAAGTTCCATATCATAATGCTTTACATGCCACGGATGTCCTGCATGGTGTAAGCTATCTGCTGGCCTCGTGCGAAGAGGTTGTGCCGATGGGAGATCTCGAGTTGATGGCGTTGTACACAGCTGCTGTAATTCATGACTACAAGTGAGAAATTTCGATTTCGGATTTTGAGCTACTTTTTTTTTTTTTTGAGCTAACCGATAACACCACCGACATTCAACGACTGTCAGTCATGTAAGTAACTGCATCATTTTAGACTGCTTTCTCCCCTTCTGAAGACATTTTTTTCCTGTTGGCGGCCCTCGTCGAAAAAATTCATTCAGCCTGGAAAAAACAACAATTTCCTCGTAAACACGCTGGATGAAATGGCCCTCTTGTACAATGATCGATCTGTTCTCGAAAACCACCATCTTTCGACGGCTTTTCGAGTTCTTATCCAAACAGAGCACAACTTTTTGCAACATTTGTGCAGAGATGACTTCAAGCAAGTTCGAGAACTCATAATTGAGCTTGTTCTCGCGACGGACCTTCAAACACAGCACTTCGCGATTTTGAGCATGTTCAAGAACAAGGTTTGTTCAATCTGTGAGAGGCGGAACGACTTAGGACACTTTCCACCATAAAAGGTCGCTTTGTCCAAAGCCTTTGATCCGTACAACAATGACGAGGATAGGAATCTATTGTGGAAAATGATCATAAAATGCGCCGGTACATTTGACTACTTGCAAAAGCAGCAAACAGGCGCATTTTGTAAATTTTCATTCACAGATGTTTCAAACCCAACAAAGGCAATGCCTCTTTACACTCAATGGACGGAGCGCGTTTTACAAGAGTTCTTTCTGCAAGGCAATGAGACGTGGCCCATATCTCCATTTTACTGACGCCAAAATTCAGGCGACGCCGAGAGAGCTGCTGGCCTTCCCATCTCCCCATACTACGATAGAGACACCGTTCGTACCTTCTTCGTGAACGACCGCTTGATTCTTACTTGCACACATAGATTTCTGTTCCTAACTCACAAATTGGGTTCATCGAGTTCATTTGCGTGAGTACGTGGTGTGCGGTAATGAAGTGCTCATTGTCTCCTGCTGTAGCTTCCACTTTTCGAAGCTTTCGATGCGTTCTATAAGATTCCAATACCTCTGGAAGGTGATTGCCGCTACTCCTTGGCGTTTCCTTCTTAAAATTTATGTGCAAACAAATTTTTAGGAATCCGTTCAAACCGAAACCATTGGATCAAACAGCGTGATGAAGCACAGCAACAGCAGCAGCAACACCAGCAGCCTCAGTCCAACACAACGTCCGTTCCGAAAACTCCCGAGGCTGGAATCCCGTCGAACATTCCCCACTCTCCGTCGCAAGAAACTTTCGATGGAAGGAGAAAAGCAAGCAGCGTTCAGCCGCGGCAACATCCCTGGAGTGGAAACTCAACGAACTGTGTTGCGGAGTGATCATTGTGGTGAACGCCGGGCTGGACTCCTGAACATCACCTGGAAAATTGGGATTTGCTGCGGAAGAGAATCTGTGATTTCTATGTACTAAATAGTATTGATGACTTACTATCAATGAGCGGAGGCCAAAGCAGTTTTCATGTGTAACAATCCCCCTCGTCCTTTCTTGAACAAAAAATGAAAAGAAAAAAAATGAGCACGACTTGCGGGCTGTTCGAGTCCATTACGAGAGAAAGTGAGTTTGCCTCCCAGAGCTACATTCTCGGAGTCCACAAGCCGAGACTGGCCCCCAACACGCTCGCCTCTGGAAATGCTAATTAACATCAGCTTTTGTCAACTGGGAAACTGTCGGCCAGAAAGGGCGGCTTGTTATGCTTGCTGCGGACCCCACTCCAACGGTGAGGTGAAAGGCAAAGCCGCTCGTCTACGAAAACGGCTGCCGCCGCCGTTTCCAAGCCATTTCCGCACTGCTACATGCACCGCCAGAAGCTAAGGGCTCCTGCAAGGACCAGAGAACGGCTCGATAGGTCTCACGACAAGCCGCTAAAAACGCTTCTTGTTTCAGATCAAAAGCGAATTCTTTTCACATCCTTCATTTTTCAGCTCGGTCCCTTATGTGTTTCATGTTTTCTTACAATCGTAGCGATCACCAAAACATCTCTTGATACACATCTCAATAAGAAAGACCTGCAGCTCCCTTGTGCAAATATTTTCTTTCCCGACAACCAGTCGAAGCAGATTTGAGGCTGCCCGCTCAGTTTTCAGCTGGGAATCAGGTGCAACGGTGCATTCCGCTTGCGGAAGAATGTGAAGAATTTCTCCAATGAAGAATGCGCACTCTTCGTCACAAATCTTCTCCAGCTCGGTCTCCCTTGAACTTGTCCCGTTCAATATTTCGATGAGACCTTCGAGTAAAACTCCGGTGTATAAGTGGGTCCACTGAGGAAGCAGTAGTGCTAGTTGAGCAGGCAATGCTTTCAGCTGAAATTGCAGACGCAGCGCCGATTCAGCTGCCTCGATAGTTGAGCAGGCGATAATAGCTTTGCCAGCGCTTGCAAGAAGGCAAGGCAGTCTTAATAGCACCTTTCCAAAGAAGTCCACCCATGCAGCCGCGAGGCGTTCGCGATAGTCGGCCTTCGTTGAGTTTAGATCCCAAAGGGAACCTTTAAAGTGCAATTTAACATTGAAGCTGGCCACAACGCAGCGGCGCTCACTGATGTACAGGATTGCCGTTTCTTGCACCCTCTGAACAGTTTCTTCGGCTCTTTCCGATGGAATATTCGAATCCAGCAACCGAGACAGCTCGTTCAATAAGTGATCGAAGACACGAGATACCGACATCACAACCGCATTAGGGACACACACGTCAGCCTCTATCAGAGGGAAAGACTCCAAAACCAGTCGCACTTGCTCAACGAATCTCGCGCTTCGTTTGACATCTTCACAGCGGGCTGTATTGAAAAGCGCATCTGCGCGTCACGCCGAGTTTTAATTGAACTTCGAGGGAAAGTGTTTTATTTCAGAAGGCGCAGCTTACCAATGCGTGGTTCGTCAAGTATTTTTTGAAGTCGCACTGAGGGGGCCTGTTGCTTCGATACTGGCTTTCTTCTCTTGCGATTGGGTTTCTCAGCCTCGCTTTCCTTGAGTTGCGTCTCTAAGGCTGCCACTTGTTCCTCCAGTTCCCTGGCAGCGGCCTTGAGCCGAATGTCTAAATCGTTTAACATTCCAATATGCATCATCTTTCTACGCTGAGCGTAGTGCGAATACCTTGGAGAGCAGTTTGGAGTAACTCGTCCGCACTGACGACCGTAACTGAGGTTTGGTTAATGCTCTGAGGGTCAAGCTGGACCGGGCAGCCGGCCACGGTGCCGCCCTGACTCAGCACCGTCGCGTGAAACTCTGAATGGGTCCTCAAGGATCAGAAAAACCTGCTTTCCCAGACCCACCACGTTGGCACAGTGACTTAACCAGTAAGGGACTGATCCGTGGGCTTCAGCTTGAACAGGGCCAACGCCTGGAAGCTTCATAGTCAGGCGAGAGCGGTTGCGGGATCCAGATGAGCTTACCACCAGAAGCTCAAGAGTGGACGACGAGGACGAAGAGGACCGTGAGGACGCTTCTTTCGAGTTGGCTCCAACTGGGGCGCTGGGTGGACTCTGCTGGGCTGCCATTCTGCGGACACGTCAGTGTTTCTCTGCGCCACCACCAAAATGTTTTTTTCTTTTGAAAACTTTTCGAAAGCCAAACCGGACCCTTTGTTCAGGAGACGCCCTTGTATAAGTACTGTTCGACCAACCGCCCCGCTTCCAAATGAGTAGCATCGTTGCAATTGCTGACTCTGCTTTGGCTTTCTTACCTCCGAGTCGTCGGCAGGCAACCCAATGCCGGGAAGTCAATGAGTGCGATTGACCACAATTTCCACCCACGATCTACCGCCTTGACGGGCAGGGACATAATTAGCCTTGGGCGCTTCTTCCTCTGGAACACTCAATCGATATGGTTGTCCTTATTTTTTTTTTTTTTTTTTTTTTTTTTTTTTTTGGCAAGGATCACAGAAAGTGATCCTTTCACTTTATTGAAGGAAGTTAGTGGTGGCGAGCTCTTACAACTCAGATGAATCAACCGTTCCTCGCGTGTAATTCGCCGAGGATTCCTCGACAGTGCAAGATGATCGCTTCGCGCCCGTTACCCCCTCCTTCGATGTGCAACCCACTCAGACAGTCAAAACAAGGCGAATGCTGCTGGATACAAAGGGCTCTCATCCCAAGAGAGAACACCAACCATCCATCAAGCTCATCCGCCGACGACTGCAACCCATCAGTTTCCCCACATTCCGACCTCCTTTTTGCCCAAGCTCACAAATTCCGATTCAGAAGGCCCATCGCGCGCTACGCGACAGGCCGATCAGAACTTTGTCAAGCCTTGGCTGGATGGCATTCCCATGTTTGCGAAATCTTGGCTTAGCCCGTAGACGTCTCCTTGGCTCTTGTAATCGTCAAAAGTTGCGAACTCTTGGCTCATTATCATGGAAAGTCGATCGCTTTGCGAAAGCCCCTGAAGGGCCGTCGCTGACGGACCATTCAAGTTGGTGGCATTTTGAGACTGATGAAATGGTAAGCTGCTTCCGCCATTGAACACAGCTGTTTGGCCGTTTTCGTTGCCCGACGTATTGTCCACTGGATAAGCCCTTCTGCCCGCACCGGGCGCAGAGCCGAGGGGAACAGGACGAATATAGTTTTGAGAGAATCCTACTCCGGGTACACTCATACTCAGACGAGAGTCTTGCGTGAGCATCGAGTCGATTTCATATGGGGTTTTAAAATACATCATATCTGGTGGTTGGATAGGAAGCGGAGGCGCGGTTGCATCACGAAATGCGTTCTTCGCTGGGAGGCCCCGTGATGCTGCTGCCAAAATGAAGGGCGTACATAAGCAACCTCACAGCCAAAGAATATCACAATACCTTCTGGGAAGACTCCTAAAGTGGCACGAGCGGCGTCACCGGGAAGTCGACGAATACGGTCGAGCCCTCTTCTGGGCTTGATCAGCTGAATAGCTGACACGTGCATGTTTGAGAGTGGTCCTTCCACCAGCACGGAGTGTTCCTTAAATACCATAAGGAGCTCGTACCACAACGGATTCTTCGATAAGACCTTGGGATTTCCAAGAAGACAAATTCCATATTTCGCTCTAGTCAAGGCTACGTTCAGACGCCGAGGATCTGACAGGAAACCAATTCCAGACTGGTCGTTCGACCGGACGCACGAGAGAATAATGAAATCTTTCTCGCGGCCTTGGAACGCATCGACGCTCGCGACTTCCACATCTTTGTATAGATCTTTTTTCAAAGTACCGGCCATCTGCATGTGATTAACAATGTAGGCACGTTGGCCTTCGTACGGAGTGATGACACCGATGTTGAAGGGGTGGACTCCGGCTTTGAGGAAGCGAGTTACAATTTTTTCGCAGTTCGCCGCCTCGGTCCGATTCAAATAAGATGTGCCTGAAGATGACGCCTCCTCAGGTCCCACTGAGCCAAGGAAAAACATGGGCGAATCTTTGTTGGGCCACGGGAAATCGACGGTGGAACGACGGTCCGCAACTGTGACGCCATTCTGAAGAGACCCTTCGTAGAACATGTTTGAGGGGAATTCTGACAACGCAGGGTGCATGCGGTATTGCACCTGCAGGCGAATCGGCCTATGCCCGAGAATAATCAGTCTTTCAAATAGTGACTGGGACAAGCCCGCCTTCGCCGCCTTTCTGTTCATTATGACGGGGCCAAGTTGATAATGATCGCCAACAAGCACTGCCTGTTTACAGCCCATCACGAGAGGGATTAAGCACTCAGGCTCCGCAGCTTGAGTTGCCTCATCGATCAGGACAGTCTTGAATGTGAGCTTGGCTAAGCGAGGGTCTCCAGCTCCGACGCATGTCACACAAATGACGTCGGCGTTCTGCAATATCTCCCGTTCGGCTTGCCGTTTTAAGCTCTTATATCTTCGCTCATCGTGGTGGTTCAGTTCGCCTTGCTCATTTTTCAGCTTGATCAGGTTCTGTAGAGTTACATTCGAATCATTGTTTGCGACTTGCGCGTGCAGGGTGAGGAAAGAGATCGACGAGGCAGCGTCTTCCCTTGATTTGGCCATAACTCGAACCACCTTCAGTCCCGTTTGATGTATTTTTTCCGTCAATTGATCCACCGCAACGTTGGATGGCGCGCAAACCAAGACTTGCCCTTGATTTATTGTAGCTAGGTGATAGACGATTGTCGCCGAGGTTACCGTTTTGCCTGTCCCAGGTGGGCCCTGAATCAGACTGAGAGGTTTTTGAAGAACAGCCTTGACAGCCGAAACTTGTGAGTGGTTCAAGTCAGGAAGGTTCGGTGCGGAAAATCGTTTCGGCATCTTGATAGGCAATGTAATTTGCTCCACCTCATGGCCAAGCAATTTGTGATAGAGATAGCCGGAAACCGAGCTCTCGTCTATTGCAAACGTTTTCATAGCGCTTTGCATTCTACTATATGGTCAGACCCAGAAATCACCTTTGTTACACATTACCGATCGAATGAAGTAGACTTCCACACGAAATCAACAACGAAGTCGTGAGTGCACTCTAACGGGGCATCGCTTCTTTTCAACTCCAAGGCAACCTCGTCAGAAGCCGCTAAACACAATGTGAGTTTCCAAACAACCGAGTCATCCAAGCAACGACATACTTGAGCTTTTGATAACATGTCCTCGACTTTCCCAAGGAGCTGCAAGTTCTCCTTTGTAACGCAAAAGCAATTCGTCTCCCGCTGAAAGCTTGATTTCCCCGTCGCTAATCTTGGTGAGTTTGAAGTATGCGATTCGTTTCATGTTCAATCCTTGGTCCCAACGAACAACAACATTTTCCTGAGTTTGAGCCTCCTTCAGCTTCCGGTCGTGCTCTGCTTCCATAGCAACAAGCGGGCCAAAAATATTCTGGTACTGATAGGCGTCTTCATACCTGAATGCACACAAAAGGTCAAGATAGGTACACTAACTGCGCAGTAGAGAGATTACCTTAGCAGAACTGAAGGAGCGTCGTCGTCATCTCTCCGTTCTCGATTTTCCAGATCCTTGAACACCGCAGTGACATTCTCCTTCCAGAGCTCCTCTATCGCGTTGATCTGAGATCCATTTACACGGCGGGCGCGAAGCACCTCTGCGTCTGTGGGAACATATACCAACCAGGGCAGAAAAGATCGATCTGATATTAGCGGTAACCACTGGCTTGCGTCCCAGTTCGCCTCCTTCGACGATGTCTGCGCGTGCTGCCTGCATGACCATTGTAGCAATTCAGTAAAGACGATAATGGAGAGTGGCAGTAACTGACCTGCAGAGCAAGACGACAACAGTCTCCTGCTTCGCTGGTATGAAGCCAAGCAGGAAGACGTTTCGTGTTGCGCACACATAGCACTCCAAAATAGTCTCCCCAAGTGGCCCATCTGGATGCAAGCAAACCTCCTTATGTTTCGCTTTCACCAAGTGGGTAATGATATGCGACCCGGAACTGCCAGCACGCGAATTGCAAAACCATTTATCGCAATGGAGACATTTCACAACTGATGGAGGGGAGTGGATTCCACAGTATCTGTCTACTTGTCAGCGGGGTAATGGAATCAGGCTACATACTGGCAGGCGTGAGGTGGAAGCTCTTTCACCTCCACCGACGCGGCCGCATCGTCATCGTCTCCGTCTGCATCACCCTCTAAACGACAGAGAAATTGGAGGTATTTTGAGAATCTAGCTCCAGCAAACAACTATACCAACCAAGATCTGGCTCCTGATCTTCCCTTCGAGATGTCTGTGAGAAGGACGATTCTTCGTCATCTTCCTCGTCTTCCCCAAAATCTAGCTTAGCTCCAGATCGCCGCGACTTCGTCTTGTGGAACTGCTGGGACTGCGATTGAGAGAAGTCTGTGGATGTCAAAACATCATCTTCATCATCGTCATCCTCGTTGTCATCGTCTTCGTCATCGTCTTCTCCGTCCCTAGTGCTGTAGGTCTGCTGCGATACTGAGAGATCCTCGTATACGTAGTCGTCTCCCTGAGTGTCAGGTCCAAAGTCAAAAGCCCCGGACTGCGATTGTGACTGAGACTGCGGTTGGGACTCAGTTGATGATGTGGACTCAAGGCGGCTTGTTCCTTTGCTGTTCCTCATTTTTCCCTCTTTTCTTTCGTGAATTTTCGACATGTTCCGTTGCACTTCGCTGTTGCCCAAGGCAGGAACAGCCATCGGAACCCAGAGGTGCAGAATAACTGCACCGCGAGCGAGCTCCCTCCTCCACGATGCAAGACCCCTGAGGAGCCTCACCGCACTTTGTCAACGCCCTCGATATCCAGTGTCGCAGCTCTCCAATTCACACCGATTGGAGCGCGTACGGTTGGTGCAAACACCTCCGTCCTTGAGCCAACCGATGGAGCCGGGTCCACCCGATTGGTGGCACCGACGGCTACCGAAGTGGACCATCCCCTACCTCGCACTTGCTAGGATGGACAGGCCGGCTGGAACGCACTTACTGTTTCTGCCATGCGCTTGGTCGATCGGGATGGCAACTTACGCATCGATTCTTCAGGAAAGCAGCGCACTTGCTGCACAGCAGGCTTTGGGCACGATGGGTTTCGAGCTTACTTTATTTTATATCGGAGCAGTCGTCATGCGAGGTGCAGGATGCACGATCAATGACATGTGGGATCGGGATTTGGATCAAAAAGTAGGTTAGAAGGAAAAGACGGAAGGTGACCGTGTTTCGCAGGTGGAAAGAACGCGTTCTCGACCTATTGCGTCAAACCAAGTCACCCAGTTTCAGGCTCTCGTATTTCTCGGAGCTCAACTTTCGGTTGGCTTGGCCGTCTTGCTGCAGCTAAATTGGTACAGGTACGTTTGGAGCCCGCATGATTGCCAAGGTGTGACCCGTTCATCAAGCGCAGCATTATTCTAGGCGCGTCATCCCTTGGTCTCGTTATTATTTATCCGCTCATGAAAAGAATAACACACTGGCCGCAAGCCGTTCTCGGCCTTGCCTTCAACTGGGGTGCTCTGTTGGGTTGGTCCGCCGTCGCAGGGGTCTGCAACTGGACCGTTTGCCTGCCATTGTACCTTTCCGGATGGTGTTGGACACTAGTTTATGACACCATTTATGCACTGCAGGTATGACACTGCCCGAACTCGCCAACAATCTAAACCCAGGTGGTTGGGCAGGATCGAGATGACGACCGGCTTGCGGGCGTGAAGTCAACAGCTCTTCGGTTTGGTGACAACGTAAAATGGTGGATCTCGGGATTCGCTGCAGCCTCGACGGCGTTGGTGGCTTTGGCAGGTTATCTGAACGGGCACGGACCGCTTTTTTACGCTTTTGGGGTCGCGGGTGCGGCTTTCCACTATGGTAAATTGATATGGGGACTTCGAGTCGACGACAGAGCAGACGCGGGAAAACGCTTTCGAGGCAGCAGACAATTTGGAGTGCTCGTTGCGGCGGGCGTGTTGCTGGACATTGGGTGGAGGTTCGTGGTGGACTGAAGTGCTCGTGGAGAGCACGCTCTTTTTTTCTTTCCTTCCCAGATCGTCTTGAATAGACCACAAGTCAATGTCGCGCTTCTTGCTCCGGGAAGGCGGGAGGCGGGAGCTTTTTGTGTTCAGTGTGTGGCCTGCCTTTTTTGTATTTTTATTTTTATTTTTATTTTTTATTTTTATTTTTTATTTTTATTTTTTATTTTTATTTTTTTTTCCCCCCGACTTTTTTATTTCTGTTCAGACACACGCAGATGGCGCCTGCCACCAACAAAACAATAATAATAAAAACACAGTAATGATCGTTGTCGCCCTCCATGGCTTTGGCGCGAACTCGGACGTCATGGACTTCCAGCTCACCGCGCTGCGGATGGCGTACGATCGCTGCTGCTCCGAAGCGACAGCAGTCGCCGGGACTCTCTCCGCCGCCGCCGCCGCCGCCGCCGCCACCACAACCGGCTCCGCTCCATCTCACACCACCGCCCCCGAGCATCCTCTCAAGCCCAAGAAGGCAACAGACACAAACGGGGCCCCCCCTCCCAAGCCACTCGTCGCGCACAGCCCGAACGGGCCATTCGATTGCCCAGACTCCTGTAAGTAGTAAGATCGGACTTCTTTTTTTTTTTTTTTTTTTTTTTTTTTTGTGCCCTTGCTTCGCCGCCTACTACTTGGCCGGCATTCCACCGCGCGCGCTGGCTAACCCCCAAAGCAAAAAAAAAAAAAAAAACAACAGCGCTCAAGTCGGTTCTGCCCGGACCCTTCTACATGTGGTCCAGCAGAAAGGAACTGAACCCCGCGCAGGCCTCGGCCTCCATCGACGTTGTCGTCAACGCCTTGAAACGGCACAGCCCGGTCGACGGGCTCATTGGATTCTCGCAGGGCAGCGTCATCGTCGCCATACTGGAAGCCCTGGCGTCGGAAGGCCGCATCCCCCGGCTGTGGAAGTTTTGCGTGTTCATGTGCTGCCACGTAACGGCAATGCCGCCGGCAACGACGAGGATGCCCGTCTCGATCGGCAGCAGGATCGACAGGGCTAGCGTCAGTATGCTGCCGTTGACAACGACGAGCGAGATGCCTGGGTTGGGGGAAGCTTTAGAAGGGGGGGGAGGGGGGCGGCGGCCGTCCCCGCGCCATCACTCACGCACACACACCCACGTACCTGCCGTCACGAGCGAGCCGCCGAGCACGGCGAGCGCAAACAGGGCAAACAGCGCCAGCGGGACGACGCTTAGGCCGCCCGCGACCGTCAGAAACGTCCGGAACGTGGGGTTCTGGCGGGCCTGCAGCATCAGCACGCCAAAGAGGTGGCGCGACACGTCGAGGACGGCCGCGGTCGTGGCGGAGAAGGAGGTGCGGAGGTTCTGGTTGTGTGTGTGTGTGTGTGTGTGTGTGTGGTGTGTTGTGAGTGAGAGATAAAAAAAAAAAAGAGCCAGCCAATGTATCGTTGTTTACGTGGATGGACTGGTTAAAGTCTTGAGTCGCTTGGGCGCGGGCGACGGCGAGGGCCGCCATCTCCCGCTCGAGCGAGACGGTCGCGGCAGCATTTGCGGCTATTATTGCTCCTGCTGCTGACGATTCGGAACGGGGCAAGGATGAGGCTCGTGAGAGCGAGAGAGAGGGTGGGGGTTTGGTCAGTGCCACTGGGCGTCGGCGTCTGGGCGGATCGGTCGTGGTGGCGGCGGGGTCGTCTGGGAACGGGACGAGGTCCTTTTCGGTGGCAGGGCTGGGCGCGGGGTATCCGGCGGCGGTGACTGCGACGGCGGTGGCATGCACGGTCCTGGGAGTGGGGGTGCGCGGCGAGGGAGAGAAGGTCGGCGGCGGGTCGACGGGGTGGCGGTGGCAGCGGGCGGGTCGATGACGGACACAGAGGAGGCGGGCGACAGCGGTGGGCTCTGCTGGCTGGCCATTCTGACTGATTGAATTGATTTTTCTCTTACTCAGTTTTTTTCCCCTTTTTTTATTGTTGTCCTTCAACACACTCTCTAAATCCTTTCGCGCTCAGCAAGCGTCAAACTCTGCTGCGCGGTACAGCAGCGCCCGGCCCTTCTCGTTTCCAATCGCAAGGAACCCGCCCCCGGGGGACCAGTCCAGGGAGTGGACGTAGCTGAGCGGCGTGCTCGACGTCGGCCAGTTCGGAAACACGTTCAGAGACGGCAGGTGCGCGATCCGCAGAGCGTCCTTCTTTAGGCGGGACGAGAAGACGAGTGCTTGGGAAGACGGATGGAAAGCGAGGTGCGCGATCGAGGTCGTGAGACTGTCGAGGCAAGCGCCCAGAACGATGCCGCTAGTGCCCGAGCCTTGGCCAATGTCAACCTTTTCTTGAATGCGCTGGGTTTGGGGATAGACGCAAGTCAGCTTGCTGCTATGGGATGATTTTTTGTTTCTTCAAACACACTTGTCTGTCACGCATTGTCGGAGTTTGAATGAATGTTCCAAACAGTGAATCATTTGTCCATGCCTACACTCGAGCATGCGAGTCTCGACAGACATCCTTCCAGAGCCACCTGTTGAGCCCAGCGCTCCAAACTCTGAAGCATTTACTCGTAGATTCCGACCGAATCAAAAGAGAAGAAGACTGGGACCCGCTCATAAAAGGAATTAAGGCCAATCGCGATCTCCAGCGAATCAGTATTATTTCCGACATTGGCCAAACGGGTGCGTATTTTCGGGCTAAGAGTTATGTGAAAACACTCTGAAGAGGCTCCACGGGTTCGAAGATCCTGAAGTCAGAGTTGAGTCAAAAGCCTCCACGAGCAAGCTGATTCAATCTGGAAGTCGATCAGTAAATCATCAATCACCTGCAAGAGTGCGCGCCCTTAGATTGCCCGCAGTCGCTCTTCTGTCGAGGATAAGTTGCTTCCTTGCAAGGTGAATTTCCGAATTCTTCTTAATCCCGATCTCAACGGCCAACATCCGTTTCCGTAGTGCACTCCGCGACTGTCTCCAGGGAAGTTACGCCTTGACAGTGCTGGAATTATCGGGTATTAATTTATCGGAAAAAGAGATGAAGATGATTTCTGTCGGATTGTTCGGCAGCAAGTCCTTGCGCGAACTCTCATTGGCTCGCTCACATATCGGAGACGAAGGTTTACGAGGTAACACTTAACTTGAAATACCACAATTCAATTATCTCTGACGATTAACTGATGCAGTCATATCACGTGGCATAAAGGCAGCCAAGCTACTCATAAAATTGAATCTCTCTGACTGCAAACTCAGTTGGCGAGGGGCATCCATTGTGGCAGAATTACTCAAGGCATGGTGCAGATGCGGTTTGTTGCAAGGTATTTTTGCTAATCGCCCAAATGGAAGTAGAGCCAAGCTGTACAACGCCAAGCAGCACAGTGGGAGACAACACTTCGTAGACCCGACCTATCATTATACGCGCATTTTCCCCCACCTCACGTCTCCGCAGAGAGGTCTTCACCGCATGGACAACTGAGTCCTTCGTTTTTGCCAGCACCAATACAGCATGTAAATCTTTCTTGTAACAAAATCGGTGACACTGGAGTCGTGGAACTTTTGGAGCCGCTGGACGAAGATATCGGCCTAACGGTTTTGGAGCTTCAGAACTGCCATATTACAGACGTGGGCGGTGGATTTGTCGAGCGAAAATTACGATATAATAATGAACTACTAATAGTGGATCTGAGGAATAATACCGTGGGTGCGTTCAGAATTTTTTTCGATCCGAAGCACTGACCGCAACCTGCGCAGACCCTAATCTGTTCAATAGAATCTGTTCAAAGCTTTATTTAAATCTGCTCTCGACAATAGTGGTCAATGGGGACCAAGGAAACGTTATCGGGCCGCCTGTACGTTTGCATTTGAAAGAGACTTGCTCATAACAAATTCGGAAGAGCTACCCAGAATGGATGGCGGAGGGGGATCCGCTTGCCTCAACTTACTTTAAGAACATATCCAAGGGCCAGTGGTACGATTGTGGTCATAAGACCCATACAGAGAGCTCCCTCAAGAAACTGAGATTCGGTCCACCCACCCGAGAGAGTGATTGTTCGAAAACTTCGTCCATGAAGTACCGAGTAGGCGCCACAAAGCGATCAACTATTACGAAAAGTGTCGAGCACCCCATTAAGCAAGATATTAGCCCCAAGCATGCTTATGGGCAAAAAGGTTCAAATCTGCTGAAGAGAGCTGCATGGATAAGAGAAACTGAGCATCAGACCGGAAATGGGCGTGTGAGAAAATTGTGATCGCCTTTTTGAAGTTTACCAATTGTGCTGTTGCAGGACAGCGGCGGGCCTACCGCAACAGAGGAGAGTAGACCTTCTTTTTCAGATTCCTCTCCTGGGTTGCCGACAATCTTACCCTTTCACGAGCCAGAGACGGAGATGGCGGGAGAACAGCTCTCTCCCTTGGAAGTGGCACAATTCTATCTAACGAGTGGAGCTGGTGGAAGTCCAACTCTACAAAGAATTCCGCATGTGGGCGTTTCAACAGAGGACTCCGACTCTGAAAGTCTTCTCGGCTCCCCTGTGATGTTTCTTTAAATTTGTGAAACATAAATAAAAGGGAATCCTTATTCGTACCCCTCGCCATTATCAAACCCACACTACCCAAACTATTGAGCCTTTTTTTTTTTTTTTTTTTTTTTTTTTTTTTGTCTTCTCGACGTAGCCGTGGCATGGGGCTATGGGGCTGGGTGATGACAGAGCGAGGTCCAAAATCTCCATGCGGGAGGGGTCGCCGATGACGATGAGGGCATTGGCGCCGCGTTGGTTGCGCACTGATGACCATGCTACCTCCCTTGCTGTAGTCGCAACCGTGCGGAAAAACTCCGGACTTTGCGTGGACGGGTGGGTGGGGGGTGGGTGGGGGGGGGGGGGACTGGTCTACCGTGGCCAACGCGGCACTTCTCGCACCCATGTCGCTGGCGTCCTTAATTGGAAGGAAGACAAACACCCTGGTTCGGGGGGGGGGCGGGGGGAAGGGGAAGGGGAGGGTGTGGGTTTGATGGTGGAGAGGATAATTTGGGGAAACCGAGTCCAAATTGCGACCAAATGCGCATTATTGCCCAGCTTGTCCAGCGTCCTTCGGCAATCAGAAATGCATTCACGCCACCACGACGTCCTGAACCACCAGCTATCATTCAATTACCGCAAGGCGGCCGACTGTGAGAGTAGCCCGTCAACTCATCGTTTAGAAAGGACGGCGGGTCGGTGGGCCGTTGGTGGGAACAAGCCTCCCCCACAAGCCGCTTCGCGCTCCCCGCACAATGGTTCGACTCACGTCGGCGCGCAAGGCGAACGTCGGCGTCCGTATCGACAAACAGCATCAGGTCCATGATGCTGCGAACTTTGGCATCGTGCAGCGCAAAGATGCCTTCGAAAATAATAACGTTTGCGCCGTACACCGGAGTCGTCCTCGCAAGGCGGGAGTGCGTCGAAAAGTCGTAGACAGGAACGTCCACTTTCACGCTGTTGCAAGAACAAGGCCGTTACCGGGCGATGCGAATTATGCCTCGGATTTAATTACGGACGAACGAACCCTTTCTTCAGGTTCAACAGCGTCTCGTACAAAATGTCAAAGTCGAAAGCGTTGGGATGATCAAAATCGTAGTTGTTTTTGTACGCTTCAGCGATCTGCTCCTTGGTCAAGCTCTTGTAGAAGCTGTCCATTTGGAGGAGGACAACCTGTTCTGAGCGCACGCACAATGCCGTTAGAGCGGTGTCTGCAGAAAAGCCGTTCGCGGAACGCAAAACCAAACACGGACCCACGGGACGCCCAGCTGGGTGATGATGCGATGAGATACGGACGTCTTTCCGCTGGCAGAACCTCCGCCGATGCCGATAATGTACGGCTGGCTGGGCTTCCCATCGAGGGAGTACCAAGGAAACCTATAAATGTATTGTGATGGTTGATCTCGAGTGAGGATCCAGCGAAGAGGGCCGAGCGCAACCAAAATCAGGCAGCGTTGCAAGGCAAGTGTGTTACGAAGGCGCATAGATGAAAGCAGGGGAGCGGGATGACGGCGGGAACGTGTGGGCTCGCTCGTGACGCACCTCCCCTTCTCCATTTGCCGTTGAGCGATAAGGAAAAAAAGCAATAGGAAAAAAGAGAAAAGGCAAGATATTATCATCGTCACACAAAAACAAGAAAGAAATGCAATGCGACCCAACCTACGCAGTCGGGGGTGGTGGCGGTGGAACCGAAGAGGTGCTTCCCCTTTCTCTGCAAGGGGAACTGCGCTGGTCTTCCAGCCGTTTTCTCCGGAAAAGCTTCGTCATGATCTGGTCGAGCTCCGAAAATGGGGGCTTGTCCCGTTGAGACTGGCCCTGCTCTCTTGGGTTAGGATGGCCCAGCCTTTGCTGTGCGGAGGGAGAGGAGTGAGGACAGTTTCTTCACGAGGGTGCGCCGCTCAGGCGGCTTTATTGGTTCCTTTGTAAACGCCGAGAAACTTCCATCCGGATCGTAGTCGACCGACAGCGTGTCGCCCACGTTCGGAGAACTTGAGGACCGGCTGCCCCTCATCTCGATGGACGAGGACCCCTCACTGCTTGGGGATTGTATGAGATTCGCGTTGGAGCCGTTCCGCCAAAAAATGTCCTGCAAACCGGGCGGTGGACCCATGTAGCCCCCGCGAGCCCTGCTCATCTGCGTTTCCAAGGCGCATCAACATCGCCCTTCGACTCCGCTTCGGTCGTCGCCGTCGCCCCTGTCGTCGTGGTCGTCGTCGTCTGAGCTTCTCGAACAACAGTCACAGTTTCAGCAGACGCAACAACAGCAACCGGTTGTGCAGTCGCCGCCTTGAGGCGAGACGACAAAAGACCGCGAAAACGACCGCTACCCCCCGCCGGGCGGTGTCGCTCCTGACGCGGGGGCTGCAATCGGGTGATGGCTGGCGGGGATCGAGGCGCCGAAAGCGCTGCTTTTCGGCGCAGAATCCATTTTTTGTTTTCTTGTCAGGCGCCATGGTCTGCAGCAAGTGCGAAAAGAAGGTGACCAACCGATCGGACTGCGCCCGCACCTCCATGTGCGTTTACTAACTGCCCTCCTCCTCCACACTCCTGATAACTACCCACCCACACACGCACTCCAAAAAAAAATAGCTCGGCACGGTCGCCGCCCCCGATCCATGGAAATCCGGCTCCAACAACGCCACCGCGGGGTCCTCGGGCCGGCCCGTCAACGCCAACAAGCTGCTGTCGTCCAAGAACAAGAACCGCTTCGCGCCGTACGAGGTAAAGTGCAAGACGTGCAAGGCGAGGGTGCACCAGCAGGGATCAAACTACTGCCAGGCGTGCGCGTACAAGCAGGGCATCTGCGCCATGTGCGGGGTGCAGATTTTGGACGTTAAGATGTACAAGCAGAGCACAAAGTGAACTGGGGGCATGGCATTGCAAGGTTTGGGAGTTGGAGAGGTTGTGCGGAATTTTTAATTGGATCCATGTATTTGTGATAGAGATAGCCGGAAACCGAGCTCTCGTCTATTGCAAACGTTTTCATAGCGCTTTGCATTCTACTATATGGTCAGACCCAGAAATCACCTTTGTTACACATTACCGATCGAATGAAGTAGACTTCCACACGAAATCAACAACGAAGTCGTGAGTGCACTCTAACGGGGCATCGCTTCTTTTCAACTCCAAGGCAACCTCGTCAGAAGCCGCTAAACACAATGTGAGTTTCCAAACAACCGAGTCATCCAAGCAACGACATACTTGAGCTTTTGATAACATGTCCTCGACTTTCCCAAGGAGCTGCAAGTTCTCCTTTGTAACGCAAAAGCAATTCGTCTCCCGCTGAAAGCTTGATTTCCCCGTCGCTAATCTTGGTGAGTTTGAAGTATGCGATTCGTTTCATGTTCAATCCTTGGTCCCAACGAACAACAACATTTTCCTGAGTTTGAGCCTCCTTCAGCTTCCGGTCGTGCTCTGCTTCCATAGCAACAAGCGGGCCAAAAATATTCTGGTACTGATAGGCGTCTTCATACCTGAATGCACACAAAAGGTCAAGATAGGTACACTAACTGCGCAGTAGAGAGATTACCTTAGCAGAACTGAAGGAGCGTCGTCGTCATCTCTCCGTTCTCGATTTTCCAGATCCTTGAACACCGCAGTGACATTCTCCTTCCAGAGCTCCTCTATCGCGTTGATCTGAGATCCATTTACACGGCGGGCGCGAAGCACCTCTGCGTCTGTGGGAACATATACCAACCAGGGCAGAAAAGATCGATCTGATATTAGCGGTAACCACTGGCTTGCGTCCCAGTTCGCCTCCTTCGACGATGTCTGCGCGTGCTGCCTGCATGACCATTGTAGCAATTCAGTAAAGACGATAATGGAGAGTGGCAGTAACTGACCTGCAGAGCAAGACGACAACAGTCTCCTGCTTCGCTGGTATGAAGCCAAGCAGGAAGACGTTTCGTGTTGCGCACACATAGCACTCCAAAATAGTCTCCCCAAGTGGCCCATCTGGATGCAAGCAAACCTCCTTATGTTTCGCTTTCACCAAGTGGGTAATGATATGCGACCCGGAACTGCCAGCACGCGAATTGCAAAACCATTTATCGCAATGGAGACATTTCACAACTGATGGAGGGGAGTGGATTCCACAGTATCTGTCTACTTGTCAGCGGGGTAATGGAATCAGGCTACATACTGGCAGGCGTGAGGTGGAAGCTCTTTCACCTCCACCGACGCGGCCGCATCGTCATCGTCTCCGTCTGCATCACCCTCTAAACGACAGAGAAATTGGAGGTATTTTGAGAATCTAGCTCCAGCAAACAACTATACCAACCAAGATCTGGCTCCTGATCTTCCCTTCGAGATGTCTGTGAGAAGGACGATTCTTCGTCATCTTCCTCGTCTTCCCCAAAATCTAGCTTAGCTCCAGATCGCCGCGACTTCGTCTTGTGGAACTGCTGGGACTGCGATTGAGAGAAGTCTGTGGATGTCAAAACATCATCTTCATCATCGTCATCCTCGTTGTCATCGTCTTCGTCATCGTCTTCTCCGTCCCTAGTGCTGTAGGTCTGCTGCGATACTGAGAGATCCTCGTATACGTAGTCGTCTCCCTGAGTGTCAGGTCCAAAGTCAAAAGCCCCGGACTGCGATTGTGACTGAGACTGCGGTTGGGACTCAGTTGATGATGTGGACTCAAGGCGGCTTGTTCCTTTGCTGTTCCTCATTTTTCCCTCTTTTCTTTCGTGAATTTTCGACATGTTCCGTTGCACTTCGCTGTTGCCCAAGGCAGGAACAGCCATCGGAACCCAGAGGTGCAGAATAACTGCACCGCGAGCGAGCTCCCTCCTCCACGATGCAAGACCCCTGAGGAGCCTCACCGCACTTTGTCAACGCCCTCGATATCCAGTGTCGCAGCTCTCCAATTCACACCGATTGGAGCGCGTACGGTTGGTGCAAACACCTCCGTCCTTGAGCCAACCGATGGAGCCGGGTCCACCCGATTGGTGGCACCGACGGCTACCGAAGTGGACCATCCCCTACCTCGCACTTGCTAGGATGGACAGGCCGGCTGGAACGCACTTACTGTTTCTGCCATGCGCTTGGTCGATCGGGATGGCAACTTACGCATCGATTCTTCAGGAAAGCAGCGCACTTGCTGCACAGCAGGCTTTGGGCACGATGGGTTTCGAGCTTACTTTATTTTATATCGGAGCAGTCGTCATGCGAGGTGCAGGATGCACGATCAATGACATGTGGGATCGGGATTTGGATCAAAAAGTAGGTTAGAAGGAAAAGACGGAAGGTGACCGTGTTTCGCAGGTGGAAAGAACGCGTTCTCGACCTATTGCGTCAAACCAAGTCACCCAGTTTCAGGCTCTCGTATTTCTCGGAGCTCAACTTTCGGTTGGCTTGGCCGTCTTGCTGCAGCTAAATTGGTACAGGTACGTTTGGAGCCCGCATGATTGCCAAGGTGTGACCCGTTCATCAAGCGCAGCATTATTCTAGGCGCGTCATCCCTTGGTCTCGTTATTATTTATCCGCTCATGAAAAGAATAACACACTGGCCGCAAGCCGTTCTCGGCCTTGCCTTCAACTGGGGTGCTCTGTTGGGTTGGTCCGCCGTCGCAGGGGTCTGCAACTGGACCGTTTGCCTGCCATTGTACCTTTCCGGATGGTGTTGGACACTAGTTTATGACACCATTTATGCACTGCAGGTATGACACTGCCCGAACTCGCCAACAATCTAAACCCAGGTGGTTGGGCAGGATCGAGATGACGACCGGCTTGCGGGCGTGAAGTCAACAGCTCTTCGGTTTGGTGACAACGTAAAATGGTGGATCTCGGGATTCGCTGCAGCCTCGACGGCGTTGGTGGCTTTGGCAGGTTATCTGAACGGGCACGGACCGCTTTTTTACGCTTTTGGGGTCGCGGGTGCGGCTTTCCACTATGGTAAATTGATATGGGGACTTCGAGTCGACGACAGAGCAGACGCGGGAAAACGCTTTCGAGGCAGCAGACAATTTGGAGTGCTCGTTGCGGCGGGCGTGTTGCTGGACATTGGGTGGAGGTTCGTGGTGGACTGAAGTGCTCGTGGAGAGCACGCTCTTTTTTTCTTTCCTTCCCAGATCGTCTTGAATAGACCACAAGTCAATGTCGCGCTTCTTGCTCCGGGAAGGCGGGAGGCGGGAGCTTTTTGTGTTCAGTGTGTGGCCTGCCTTTTTTGTATTTTTATTTTTATTTTTATTTTTTATTTTTATTTTTTATTTTTATTTTTTATTTTTATTTTTTTTTCCCCCCGACTTTTTTATTTCTGTTCAGACACACGCAGATGGCGCCTGCCACCAACAAAACAATAATAATAAAAACACAGTAATGATCGTTGTCGCCCTCCATGGCTTTGGCGCGAACTCGGACGTCATGGACTTCCAGCTCACCGCGCTGCGGATGGCGTACGATCGCTGCTGCTCCGAAGCGACAGCAGTCGCCGGGACTCTCTCCGCCGCCGCCGCCGCCGCCGCCGCCACCACAACCGGCTCCGCTCCATCTCACACCACCGCCCCCGAGCATCCTCTCAAGCCCAAGAAGGCAACAGACACAAACGGGGCCCCCCCTCCCAAGCCACTCGTCGCGCACAGCCCGAACGGGCCATTCGATTGCCCAGACTCCTGTAAGTAGTAAGATCGGACTTCTTTTTTTTTTTTTTTTTTTTTTTTTTTTGTGCCCTTGCTTCGCCGCCTACTACTTGGCCGGCATTCCACCGCGCGCGCTGGCTAACCCCCAAAGCAAAAAAAAAAAAAAAACAACAGCGCTCAAGTCGGTTCTGCCCGGACCCTTCTACATGTGGTCCAGCAGAAAGGAACTGAACCCCGCGCAGGCCTCGGCCTCCATCGACGTTGTCGTCAACGCCTTGAAACGGCACAGCCCGGTCGACGGGCTCATTGGATTCTCGCAGGGCAGCGTCATCGTCGCCATACTGGAAGCCCTGGCGTCGGAAGGCCGCATCCCCCGGCTGTGGAAGTTTTGCGTGTTCATGTGCTGCCCGGGCCTGTCGAGCGTCGTCGTCGATTCCGCGGGGTCACCGAACGACGACGCGGGGGTCGACAAACGCCTCGCCGACCAGATCGTTGAAAAGTTCACGGCCGTGTTCCCGGACGAGATGAGGCGACTGCCCGGACTGCGGAGCGGGGAAGGCGGGGAGGAGGGAAAGCCGACGTGGAGAATCAACGCGCCGTCATTCCACGTCATGGGAAAGGAGGACACTATCTTGGAGGAGAGTCAGGGCTTTTTCAGCATCTGCGAGCCTTCCGGTCGTAGACAGTATACCCACAGCAAGGGACACATAGTTCCATTCAACGATTTGGGGCTTGTAGATGCGTTTCACGCTTTCCTTCTTCCCTTCGTGTTCCCTTAATAATATGCTCCATTCCCAACCGAACCCATGATAGGGCGCCACCCCAGAACCCAGAACTCCCCGTCACTAAAATAACATGTGTATTCAGAAAAAGAAGCACACCTAGCTGCTCGAACCAATCTTCCGTCAGCAAGAAAAGCGACCGCTAGACAACCGGTCCAGCTCAGCTCCGACTCGCCGCCACCTGTTTACTTCTGGCCTCGCGTTTCCTCTCTCCCAACGCCCGCGAGAAACGCGGCGCCATCCCACTCGGTCGCCTTCCGATTAATCTCGCGCTGTCGGTCCCTCGACACAATCTCCTCCACAACTTCGCCGTCGCCTCGGATGAGCCGCGTTCGACCGGACAACGGGTCGAGCACGCGGCGGATGCGAGACTGGGCTGCCTCGTACTCCTGCTTGGACTGGGGCGCGGTGGAGGTGCGCCTCGGGTGGGTCGCCTGCTGCGCCGAAGACTGGGGCGTCTGCGAAGAGACTGGTGATGTGGCGGTTGAGACCGCTGAGGAACGCGAGCCCTGGCGGGGTGGCGCGGTATCGACGGACAGGCCAGTGGCCGCGGCGGGACGAGACGCACTCACTGGTGCAGACAGAAATGATTCGAGAGAGTGAAGGAAGAGAGAGTTATCGGCCTGCACTGCGTGGTGGTGGTGGTGATGGTGGTGGTGGTGGTGGTGGTGACGTTGAGCGACACTTGTTTCGTTGCCCGACGACTTCGCCTTCTTCTTCAAAGCCTTTTTCGAGTCCTTCTCGCTTTTCTTCTTCTTCGTCTTCTTCTTCTTCTTCTTCTCCTTCGACTTGCCAGACTTTCCTCCATTGTCGTTCCTTCGTTCGTCGTGATGGAGGGTGGAAGTTGCACTGCCTCTCCTGCGGTGGCGCGGAGAGAGTGACCTTGACCGTCGCTCTTGAGCATGGCCACTTTCCCGCTCGTGGCGGCGGCTCGGGCGACGGGACGAGTGGGAGGATGTCGATCGGGATGAGACAGACGAATCAGTCGATGACGACGAGGACGAGGAAGCTGAGCGGCTGGAGCTCGAAGGCTGTTGTCGTTTCCGACCGCGTCCATGGGCATGGTCACGCATGATTTCAAAAACAAAAAAAAAAAAAAAAAAAAAAAAACCACAATACACACGTCGGTTCCCATTTGAGCGGCATATAAACAATGGACATGGAATCAAGGAGCAAAGCCTGCGGCCATCAGCGTGTCAGCATACGCTTTTCTCGCGCGCGCAAGAGCTTGCTGCTGAGTGTGGAGGTGTTGCCTCAGGGACTCCAGGTACCGTCGGTAATTTTGCACATCAACCTGTCTCTTCCTGCAGTCCTTCTCCAAATTCAGCCGGGCAGATCTCGTTGCTGATGCTGGAAGAGCCGCCAGACGGTCCGACGAAGTCTTTGCCACAAATTCGAGGCGGGTCAGTTGCGCTGCCGCGACCGTGATGTTATTTGCTGTATGGTCACACCCGGCTTGCATGACAGCAAAGTTTGGAGGCACAGGACGAGGTACTTTCGGCGCCTCGACAGCGATATCAGCTTCCACAATTTCGGGATTTTCATCTTTCAGCCGCTGCACTGCCAGCTTGGCTGCATTGGCGACTTCTTCGGCATTCCTCTTGACGCTATCATCCCAAAGAGGACACAAGCCAGTCGGGCAAGGCTTGGTGGAGTTGTGAAAGTGGTCATAACCTTTGATGGACTTTTTACAGACGTAGCACATGAGCTGCTGGCATTGGGGGCACTGCATTTTGTTACACCCTACGATACGAAATTGGAGGCACTAAGTTAAGAACTGAATTTACTTTTCTTTCTTACCGTCGGTTTTGAAGAATTTTGCTTTGCAGCCATTGCATTCTCGTAACAGTGCTTTTGTCATTTCTTCTTCGACTTTGTGTCGCACATCCAAAACGTCATCTTTTGCGGCCTCTGGAAACGCAAGTCAAAAACAGCAAACCACTGAAAATGGAAGGCACACCTGCACATGATTTGGGCAAGTGATTTGGTTTGCGGCAAAGTCGGCAGCTGATAGTTCCACAACCTGCGGACTTGCAGTGAAACAACTTGTCCACCGTTGCGTCTGTGCTCATGATGGCGCCGTAGTCACAGAACGGGCACGTAACTAACCCCGATAGCCCAGCCTTGCGGATAGCTTCTTCTTGGCACAGGCGATCATACCCGTCCAAAACCTTCTCCGACAAAAATCGTTCCATTTCGCATCGCGGGAATGGAAACTTGCAGCCAGAGCTGTCTAAGCACATGATCTCCGTCTTTCCTGCACAATCATCAAAAGGAACGTCTGGTGGTAAGTTGCTTACTGAGGCCAATGACGTTTTCTGCTGCTTTTCTCGCGCACTCCATACAGAACAAATGGCCGTCTTGACACTGCGTCATTTGGACGAGGGAGTACTCTCCATAGCAACAGCCGCATTCAATATCTGCCGGTTCATCTGGGTGAGCCATGGGTTCTCCAGAGGCTCCCGTCTCCGTCTTGGCTTCGTTGTCCTGTTGACCATCGGAGATTACATCCGCTGCGAAAAGAAAAGCAGGGACGGAGTCTGCTCAGCGTCGAAGTGTAGTCGACAGGACACTTACCTCGGATTTGTTTCCACAATGCCAAATGCTTTTCGAAAACCGGATCAGTTCCTCCAACCCTTCCCTTCCCTTTCGTGACAGATTTTTTTACACAGCCGAGGTCAGTTTTTAAGCGTTCGTGAATGCTGACGCAGGTAGGGACGAGCTGAAAGGAATTTTCCCTGAACATGTCACGAACGGTACTGTTATATAGGTGGGGGAACTCCTCGTATAAAAGAAAATTCAAGCTGTTCGTACTGCTTTAGACTTTCCGAGGATCAAACGTTTGATGCCTTACCAAGCCTCGTGGTATTGTGAGGTCGCCTTGAACTCGGGGTCCACTTGAGTTGAGAGTTTAGCCTTTTTTTGGCCACCCGGCTCTTCCCCATCGCACTTGCGCTTGTTTGAGGTGGAGGCTGAAGCACGTTTCGGGTACTTGCCATTCTTTTCAAAGATCTTCTCAAGGGCGTCCTGGTAATCCTCGCTTTCGCGAAGTTGCTCGGCAAGCCATTCCGGATCTATCATTCAGAAATGAGTCAAGTCCGAAACTCAGAACGACCATCACAGCCGCACAGTTGCGTGCCCGTGTTACGCGACAAGCGCCACGAATGCGGGGTTTTGGCGGCATCGTGTTCAAGGGGGTTGGAAAAACATGTTCGGAAAAGTTGCTTGCCTGCGTCTGGAAAAAGCTCCGCCAGGCTTGCCACCGGGTCTGGAGGTTCTTTACTCTCGTCGTCAGGAACAACGATCGCCGCAGCTTCGCCATTTGTTGCAGGTGTGGCGGCATCTTTTGGCGCAGCTGAAGGGGCCGGTGCTGGGTTGCTGAGAGCGACTTCAATGATCCAGCTCAGCAAAGTAGTTTCGTCAACGTCTGCTGCGGGGGCGGCGGGTACTGGGGGAACTGGTTTGGTGCTTGTCGGGTCGCCATCGTCGTCTTCCTCCAGCTCCGTGGCAGCAGGTCGCAGTGTGCTCTTGCCCTTGCGGATCAGATCATGGAGCTGGTCGACTTCGTAGTGGGGAAGGATGGTGAGGAGTTGGTCAATAAGGGCCGGCATCTTGCTGCGCCGCGGGTTGCTTTCCCCACAAACTTTGCAATTGACAATTGCAAACGATTCTGGAGGAGACGTGTTTTCTTTTTCTTTGCGAGCTTGTCTCTTTCCCTCCAAAGCTCCCACGGCAAGACGGTCAGTCAGTCAGACAGTCCAGCTAAAAAACCAAAAAAAAAAAAAAAACAAACGGGCTGAGGAATTGGTGCAATCAGGCACCTATAAAACAGTTTGAAATCGACGAGGCGATAGCTTTCCAATAAAAACGTCTTAGGAAAAGCGAAGTCTTTTAACTATCGCCGAAGGAGAAGAGCAAACAGCGCGACCACAGAAATGCCGAGCAGGATGCCGCTTCCCGCATCCAGAACAATAACTCCTAAGAATGTCAGCCACCAAATCAAACCAGGCTCTGCGGCTTGCAAGTAAGCACTCCATTGTGGCGAAGGCCGTCGCGATTCCGACGGTGGCACATCCGCAGCTGCACTGTCTGGAACAGACTTCATTGACGAGGAAGTCGGTGCTCCGGGGCTGCCCACATGGGCCGCCGCAGAGGCCACAGAATGCGACGACGAAGACTGGCCTTGGGCATGGCTCTCGTCAACGGAAATGTTTGTCCGCCCGCTTGGCTCGTTGAGATCACTGGCGGGCGCTGGATGCGTGGCCTCCAAAAGTTGCTCCTTGGCATGCGATTCGCGAAGCTCATGAGCACGGAGAACAGCAGTCCTTCCGAGTTCCCATCCAACCCTTACTCGCAAAAGGACACTTTTCAAAGCAACAATAACGATGACTGCCAGGCAACCGAGTGGGACAGTCTCGAACCATATCCCGATAAGGCAAATAACGAGGGCAACAGTGGCAGAGGCAACAAGAGAATTGAGCGGGGTGCGAGAATCCGTCTGGCCTGCCAGTATGGCAGATCGCGAAACCGATCCACTCGGAAGATGGGCACTGAAGAATGATCCAAACATTGAGGCTACCGCAAGAGCGAGAAGGTCTTGATTGGCGATTGTGCTGTATTGAGATGGAGGGTATGGCACGCGAGTTCCTGAAGGCAAACTTTGCGAGATGGCGCCTTGTTCATCTGTTGCGCAACGGTCCTCCATCGCAAAGTCACTGTACGTTCCAAAGCTTCTAGTGACTGAGTAGGCTGTCACAAAGCAAACAATTCCGATCAAACTGGCTCCTGGCAGCATCTGCAAGACCAAAGATATTGGGGAGACGGGAACTTGCCCGAGCAGCGTCCATGGCATTTTTGGTGGAGGAAGTCCGGCTGGAATGGGCCCGATTATAGCGATTCCGAAGCGGTCTTTCCAGTTGAACAAGTATGCGGTGAAAGCAAAAATTGCGATTGTGAGAATAACGTCACAAATGGGATGAACTTGCTGAGGCTTAGGCGATGGTTGCGGGACACCGGTCTCTGCGGATGCGTCATCCGCTATTTGTTGCCAGCGGCGCGCACGCTTTTCCATCCACACGTTGTACTGCGTCCGGGCAAATATTTCAAAGCTGTGCAAGGCTGAAAGAACTCCAAACGTGGCCACAGCCACCAAAATAGCAGCCAAACTCGTCTTCGGGAGGGCGTTGAGAAGGGCCCAGACCGTTCGGAAGAAGTTAAATGTTCCATTAAACGATGGAACTTTAACGCCAAGGATATACTTGATTTGAGTCAATCCGATGCAAAAGGCGCTGCCGACCATAAATCCAGACACGAGATGGTCGGGCAGGAGTACAGTAATGCGGTTTCCCCCGCCAAAAGCCCACAAAAGAAACTGTAGAAGGCCGACGAGGAAAGATAGTAACATGACAATCGATATGTATGTAGCGAGTGAGGGATCGTCTTGTGAAATGGACTCGAAATCAACCATAGCAACGGGAAGGATCGCCGCAGTTTGTGTCGCGTTGACCTGAGATTGTTCAATCCATTCAAAGGCGGATGACGACGTTTGCGAAATCATCATCGCAATCACAGCAAATGGACCGATGTTTTGGAAGGCAGAAGGGCCAAAGAAGGCATAGATAATCCCGGGAAATATCGCCGCGTAAAGTCCATAGACAGGAGGAAGAGACGCCAAAACTGAGAGAGAAAGTCTTAGTGAAAACGGTGCCAGTGAGAGAGAGAGCGAGAGAGAGAAAGAGAGTGTTACCGGCATAGGCCATTGCCTGTGGAATAACAAGTGTGGCGATCGTTACGCCTGCGGTTGCGTCTTTGGCGAAGAAGGACGGCCTGTAGCGCGGAAGCCAGGCTAGGGAGGCGATGGCAGGTGGACGAGAAGACTGTGGTTTTGGCGCAACAGCAAGAGTAGATGAGGTCAACGTCGCCGTCGTCGTTGGGGCCGCCCTTCGTGGCGCGAGCGGCGTACGCTCGTTGGGAGGTGGTGGCGGCGTTGTCATGGCCAAACCAGTGCAATGCAAACCAGTGGAGAGAGAGAAGTTGTCAAGGTTTGTGTCTGAGAAAGAAATATCGAACAGCCAAGTAAGTGGGCAGGGAGGGCATGATGAAACAGACACACGGCGAATTGCATGATGATCGAGGGAGCAGCAGCAGCAGCGGCAGCAGCAGCACCAGCACCAGCAGCACCAGCAGTGCTTGCTCGCATATCGCGGCTGTTCCTGCAAATGGCCCCGATCGCACTCCTGGGTCGTGAGGTCGCCCTGATTCACCCGAGTGAGAACCACCACGAGCATAGCAGCAACAGCAACAGTAAAAGTAACAGCAGCAGCAGCAGCAGCAGCAGCAGCAGCAGCAGCAGCAGGGAGGACAGTCCGTTCTGCAGCACTGGCCGACTCTGGACTGCGCAACTTCAGCAGGAGCTTCTCAATCTGACTTGCCTGCACCCCGCCGCCAAGCGCTTCCCACCGGCCCGATCGTACATCTATCGGTTTCTTAAACTAGTCATCCACGAAATCGAGTCGGTTCAAAGAACAGATGTGGCCGCCGGCGCCGGCGTTGAGGTCTGCGAAGAACTCATGTCACTTCATCTCGACTACATGGCAACGCCATCTTCTGGTCTGGACGGAGCGAGCGAGCCATCACTCTGCTTCAAAACATACTTGTTTCCGAGGCTCTCTGATCGGTCCCTTGCTTTGGGCAATGGATCGGCGACAAAGTCCGAGTGGATTACCCTCCAAGAAGACGCCGCTGTCATTCGCAACGGCACCACCGGTTTGCGAACCTGGCCTGCGTCCCTGCGGCTGATGGAATTCTTGTCTGAAGCCGAGAATTTTTCGCTTGTATGTGGTAAATCGGTCCTCGAGCTGGGAACCGGTACTGGAGCAGTTGGGTTGGCTTGTGCCAAGAGGTTCGGAGCATCTTCGGTGACCATGACCGATTCCCACGAGTTGGTGCTCCGTCTTGTGAGGGACAACGTCCACATCAATTTTGATGCAGGTGAAAATGGCGATGTGGAGGGAACGTGGGATAATCCGCCCGTGAGAGTCACCAAGCTGGATTGGGAAGAGGCGGAGGACGGCGAATTTCGGCGGTTAATGCGCGGCGACCCGCCAGCGGGTGACGGGGAGGGCAACGTGGATCTCTCCCCGCCCATCGACGTCATCATTGGGGCCGATCTCGTGTTCAATCCTTTACTAGTACCCCCCGCTGGTGCGGGTTCTTCGCGGGCTTTTCGAGGCTGCCCACTTTGAGGGGCGCCAGCTGTACGCCATCATGGCGGTCATGGAAAGGGTTGAGAGTACACAAGAGCTGTTTCGGGAGAGTCTGGAAGCGGCCGGGCTGCGCAGCGAGCTTCTCGGGACATCGCCGAGCTCGCCGTCTACCGAGCCGTGGTTCCGCCACGAAGAAGTTGGCGTGGCCTCGGTCCTGCAGATTCGGCTGGAAAGCGTTGGGTAGTGGATGGGGGTCTTTGAAGCTGTGGATTGTCGGGTTTCATGAACAACCCCAAAACAATACGAAGTGCCCATGTCTGCCCCATCTTTCACTGCCGCCGAGCAGCCGCCACCGCAGCTCCTGTTCCTCCCCGACGAGCTCGTCATCGCAGTCCTCCGTCGAGTGCGGGCGGCCGACCTCTGTCGCTTGGGACGCACCTGTCGCAGACTCCACGCGCTTGCAGACATCGACGAGCTGTGGGCTCCCATCGCGCTGGGCCTGTACCAACCCAACCTCAACCGTAAGCAACAGCAGATCCAAAGCCACTCGCAGCAGGCAAACGTGAGGTACCAAAACGTTCGGCAGGGCCACGAGACAGCGCTTCCTGCGCACCAAAGCACCGATGCTCCTTCAAACGCTGTTGAAAACGCGCCTACGCCAATCGCCGTTTGTGATCCAGTAGCTGCGCCGTCCCTCGCTCTCTCCCTGCCCGCTAGGGAGTTCAAGCGGTTCTTGACGTCCCTCGCGCGCAGCCAGCGATGTTTCAGGTGCGGCGTCGACGAATCTGGCAGGGAAACGGGCGGCTTCGCCGACTCCATCGCCGAAAAGTTCAAGCGTCGCTACTGGTAACAAGTTTGCATTGGCACTTTCCCCCCAACCTCCCTTCCCCCATTTGGCAAAAACATAAACCTGACGGACAACCCACGAGCGCAGCAAGCTCTGTCAGACAACCGAGCTCGTCACCCGCACCGACGCGAAAAGCCGCTACATGCTGACGAACAAGCAGCTCGCTCGCCTTACTTCTGTGACGAAACCGTGGTACAGCAAGGTGCGTTTTTTTTTTTTTTTAGGGCTGTTGTAAACTCTCATCCTATCACCCCACTCCGTTAACCAAAAAAAAAATCGTCCGCAACAGGATTGCAACCTGTACCTCAAGTCGCACGTCGAAAGCCTTGCCGAGCAGAGGCGCGAATCAGGCCTCGTCTTAGGCAGTGCCGCACGAATGTGCTCCAGCATCTCGCCGAGCTCTTGCGAAGGTTTGCGCTTCGAAGAGTGATGGGTTGGTGGGTGGGGGGCGTGCCCACCGAATTTCACCCGTGCCCCCCAATTCCATCCCCGCCACAATGCCTCCCAGATCCAACAACCCTGTTGCACCGGAGCGGCGGACCGCCCGACGCCCATTTCGCAACGGAACCTTCCCGCGCCCTCGCCGGCGGGCGGCACCAGCCAAACCTCGTCGCGGTGGAACCCACATGGATTCTTCCGCATCCGCAGCGGCGCTCTGGTGCCGCTGCCGCCGGCGCCGAGGCCGACAACAGCGACAACGCCTGGGTGTCGCTGGCGGCTGCGAATAGCACTGCGATGATGGAGGTGGCCGTGGCGGCGGCAATGGGGAGGGTGGACGAAATCGACGAGGTGCAGATGGACGAGGAGGAGGAGGAGGAGGACGAAGGTGCGGACGAGAGCGGCAGCCTGTGGCTGTCGCGGGGAACAATGTGCCGCGCGCTGTCGGTGGGCGAGTCGTCGTCGTTGTTGTCGTCGTCGTTGTGGTCGAGCGGAGGGCAAACGATGGATTTGGGAGACATGAATGGCCACGATGCTCTGCCGTGCCGGCTTGACCCAGGTAAACGAATTCCACTCCAACAAGAACCAAATAATTGACGAAAACTCCCCGCCCTCCCCGGGGGAAAAAAAATTTATAAATATTTAGAGAATTCAGTATCGCATACACGGGAGGATCGTTGTCTGGACGGAGCACCGTCGCCAAGAACATTGAAGCGCAGAGCGAAGGCGATGCAGGGACTGAAGGCCGAAGAAATGACGCTCTGCGACTCACCCGTAGTGAAACGGAAGACGCTCTCAAAGTCCTCCCTATTTGTTTTCGCAGACAGGCGCGCGAGCCGCAGCTGCTTCGAGGAAGGAGATGCCATAAGTGACCAGGAGGAGGATCCCTTCCTGTAAAATTCGTAAATAAAATATCTGGGCCAAAAGAAAGGAAAGAGAAAGTTTATTTTTCGGTTTTTCCGCCTACTAGTAGTAAACACAAGAATCAAGAATCAGGTCGGCAGCGGCCGGCAAGTCAGTGCAAGTAGCCTTGGGGACGGATGCCTTTACACGTAAGAAATTTGGTCATACGGGTAGCTCCCTTTTGAAGTGGGCAAAGTAAGCCCGCAGAGCGGAGGAAAATGGGTCAATGGAATAACACTTTCAGATAAATTTTAGAGTTATTTTACCATGCGCAACCAACAATGACAATAATTCCTTGACGGACTCCTCCAATACAATAACATTCTTCATAAACTCGCCGTCCAGGTCCAAGTCCCCCGAAACACCCCCGAGCGCTTGCTGCTGCTGTTGGGGTAAGTCCTTGTCCCGCTTCATCGAGTTCAGCCAGTCCGAGGCGCCACCACTGCCCTCCATTCCTGAGGATTCATGGAACATACGCTGTCGTGTTTGAAGTAAGAGAGTATCGAAGTTTTGGATGGTCGACCGGCGCTCCTCGACCTCTCGGCGGAGGCGAATGAGAATAGAGTACAAGGAGGAATAGGTGGGTCCAAGGAGAATATCGGCAGAGAATAGGTACATATAAAGGAGTGGAATGGGCGCAGCTGCAAGCTGCGTAATGACACCGGTCAAGGCCTTGGATATTGCGGTTAGATCAAAGGGCAGGGAACACCGAGGGGATAACGGAGCAGCCAAGGCAGGTTCTCACCAGGTTAATTTCGTAAGAGTGACTGAAAAAGTTTGCAAACTTGACCATGAATTTTCGAAGCGTTGCATCCTTGCTCAGATCAAGCATCCACTCTCGCAACGGTGAGGTGGCACTGAGAAGGCCACCTTCGAAAGCGCCTTCGGCGGTGAGAACGCCGGACCCGGAGACAGCCGCAGGGCTTGCACGAAGAACGGTCTGCTTCCCATGCTGCCAAGAGGAGCGCAAGAAAACGACGGCACCAGGAGTGCCAGGGGTAGGCGGGACTCCAGCAGCCGTTGGGGAAGTGGGATCCTTATCGTCATCAGGGGGAGGCACGTACGTCTCGACCGGATTTGGATTAAGCGAAGAACCGCGGGCCATAATGACGGGAGGGGCAGCGCGCGCCCGAGGGTGTCGGTTACGGTGCGATCGGATAACATTTTCAGCTTCGGCAAGGTATGCCGAAAGGGACACAGATTCGGGCAGAGCCACGCTTGACGAAGATGAAGAGACGGAGTAAGCCCCGTGGCTTGGGACTGCGGACGCAGGGTTGTCCGCAGGTACAAGGGCAAAGTAGCGACTGACCATTGTTAGGTGGTCGTGGATATCGGTAGATATAGTGGTGACCATCATGTCAGCTGGATTAACTAGAACCGGAGCTGCCGGTGCGGATGCTGGAGACTTCCAGAGTGTCTTCGATGCAGCGGATATTCCGCGTTGAGACGATGGAAGGCGCTCTATCAGCAAAGGCAACGCGTGGTGAGAGTGATGAGATAGTAGACTTTGAAACACGTTGAGCGTCATGGTGACAACTTCCTCCGAGAGTGAATTGAGCTTTGAAACGAGAATGTCGCGAATGTGTAGTCTCAATTCCGAGCCAGCGCTTCCACTGCGGTCGTTCGATTCCTTGGTTCGATCCAGATTCGACGAACCATCCATTTCTTGGTCGTCATCATCGCCGCCCAGCAAAAAATTGCAAAACAGCGCCGAAAACTGGTCCTCCTTTATCGCATCCAGCATTTGGAGTATATAGAAGAGGTGCGCCACAGTAGTACCGTCAAAATCACTTGCACTAGTCACAGTTGATTGGACAATATTATCCAAAAATGTGCTTTTTAGTTCGTGCAACACTGAGGACGTCAAAAGCTGGCTGGGACACCGAATAGCGATGGCTTGCACAAAGTCCAGTAGTCGCATGAAATATTCCATATCCCGACGGAAGTTGTCAAGCGGGGTGCGCTTTGCTTGAGGAGATGCGGTCATATTATTCGCGGAGCTGGCAGAAAAGGTCTCTCCCCATGCAACACCACGAGGTATGCGGGGAGGGAGCTGCGAGTAGGATCCGGCCAATCCTGCAATTGCCATGGACGCAAATTCAGATTTGCTAACGTAGTCGGCGAGATCAGGCGAAGCGAGCTCCAATATGATCAAACAGGCTTCACGAGCGAAGTCTCCACCTCGCCCTTCAAGTGGCAGGTGACTCAGGATGTGATCGAACAATGTGAACTCGTACTCTCCGGTAACCGCCGTCGATGGCCGCTCCCCAGTCGTGTTGATTGTACCTTTCAGTGTGCTCAGGGAGGGCGATGCCGTGACAGCCTGCCCAGCAGCCGCAGATTCCATACTCACGTTCTTAGGAATGAACGTCCTGCTGAAAAAAATGTAGAGAAGCTGGGGAAACTCCTTTATCTTGGCTGATATGGAAAACTCGAGCTGCAGCATTTCGTCTTCGTACTTCCTCTCTTTGTCTGCAAGACACCAGCGAATCAAAGTCAGAGTGGGACGGTGAATCGCGTTCTGGATAAGAATGTTTGCGTCCAGGACCGAGACCAGGTGGTTGAGGAAACGGATGACCTCCCCACGGAAGCCCAGTGGAACATCATTTTCTGAAAAGCGGACGAGCTGGGCCATCATGTCGTCGTTGAGAAAAAGCTCTGTGCAACCGCTTGTTTCGACGCCACCATCGGTAATAGCGTGCTCCTTCCAAAGGATGCTGCCCATGACATCCAGGCTCTTGACGATGTCCGTTTGCCTGACGTGCTTCGTCCAGTTTGAGTCTGTTTGGTAGTCGAGGACGATGGAGTCCCAGGCGTGCTGAAACTTCGACAAGAGGTTCGCGCGATCTCTGGGTCGCTTTGAAAAACCGCCGGTGCTCTGCGACGAGTACAGCGAGCCAAAGGCCGAAGATCGCGAGAAGTTTGCCTTGACCGACTTGAAGAAGTGGATGGGATCCGCGGACGACGGCGCAATCGCTGCGGCGGACGCCTGCGATGCGGCAGCCGACGACGCCATCTTCCTCGCAGGGATTGGTTGCCACGCAGGCTCGGAACGCTTCTGGGCGCTTGATTGAAACAGAAGGGAAAAGGAACAAGAGGCGAAATTTCTCTCAATTTTCCAAGGGGCAGAGGCACACACACTTACACACACAAACGCACACACACACCCACGGAGCAGCATCGATCGTCGCCCCGCCCAACCCCACATTGCTTACCACGGCTGGCGGTGCGAGTGCAAGCGTAGAGTGCCGAGATGGATGCTGTCAGGAGCATGACGCTCGGCCGCGGCGGCGGCGGTGCGGATCCGAACGCCCCCTCGGCCGAACTGTACCAAACTCTGGACGAGCTGGTTGGGCGAAGGTGCCAGACACTAGCATACCAAAAACGTCTCCACAGCGGAAGGGCTTTTTACATGAGCACAGCCCTTATCTCAAGTGACGCTCTGGTAAATGCTAATCAGCAGCATCGTTCTTTCGACGCTCATCCTCTCGCGGCTCCCTTTCGATGTGCATCGATTGATCAAAATCGGCCATTGAAAAATGAAGGTCACCCTCTATGATACCAAGGCGGCCAAAAAGCGAACATGGCAATGGTTCTACCTTGGGTTGAGCATTGGCGCCCTTCTTCCTCTCCAAGACCCTATTGAGTTTATCAAGTCCATGAATGCCTTAATTCTGGAATACGAAAACGAAACCGAAGCGAAGCAGCGTGGGGTATGTTGAGCACACTTGCCCATTCCACACTTGCCCATTCCCGACTTTCTCTGTTAACTCACCCGTTCCCCGATTCAGAAACCAATTTTCCAATCGAAGCCTAAAGGTGGCGCTGGCGCTGCAACCAACTTTCTTGAAACTGGCGTGTATACGTACTTCGAAACTCCACATTTGGTTTGTTCCCTCACGGTTCAAATGATGGGCAGTGTTTGAAACAGCCTTTTTTAGCCTTTTGAACTCGACTACGGCTACACGTTCCAGGCGCTTTGCGACGTACTCATTTCGATGTACGGCAAATTTGTAAATAATACGGAGATGGTATGCAACCAAACGTACATGGACGCAGTCATGAAGGTTGACGCGAAAGTCAAGGTTCGTTAGCCTTCCCAATTCAATCTGGCCTCAAAGCTAAATCTGAGAAATCCTTTGTTATTCTTGCTTCTATAGAAAATAATAACCATAGTGCAGAAAGATCTGGATTCGCTAGCGAGAGTGGAAGTGAAGGCCGAAATCGCATCCTTGCAATTGTATTGATGATCGGAGAATAGAACATCGTTTGCTCCAGTTGTGGCAGTTCTTGTGGCGGCCCAAATATCTGGTGGGAATCACCACCACTTTTCAAATCGAACGTTTGACGAAGGGAATCCAAGATCCTCCAGGTGCCCCAATACAGCCTGCTCAAACACAGCGGGCCCACAAAGGTACACCAACGGATTGGCCCCTCCCCGCCGTTTGCGACAGTCGTTGAGGCATTGGGCCAAAACCGCCCGGTCGACGCGCCCGTGCCGAATAAAAGGGACTGCCCCATTGGCAGCAGTGGGTGACGCAACACGATCAGATGCACTGCCGCCAACGTCTTCGCGGGTCACCATGAAGCGTAAATCGACTCCTGACTGCGGATTCGACGCAAGCGACTCGAGCCTTTCGCGAAACAACAGCTCAGCGGCTTCCTTTGCGGAAAAGAGGACCACGGCGGTCCGCCGCGGGACCGACCGTCCGCCATCGCCGAGTTGCGGCCCGTTCGGCAGCGGCTGTAGCGGGGCCAGAGCCGCGCGCAAGTTCGACTCGCCAACGTGCGTGGCCATTGAAATCATGGGTGTCGCGCCGACGCCGCCCGCGATGAGCACGACGTCGCGCTCGCCATCCTCGCGGTCGTCTCTCAGGTAAAACTCGCCCCCGACCCGGAACTGCGCCGTGTCGCCGATGCGGATCGTGTTGTGGAGCCACCGAACCACCGGGTTGGAGAAGGCCGCTTTTACTGCGAGTTCGATGGTGTTTGTCGTTTCGAGCTGGTGAGGTGTTGAGGTGATGGAAAACCCTCCGACGATCGGGATGTGCGCAGTAAACACTGTGATGCGATACGGGGGCAGGGAAGTTGGTCTGAGCGGTAACAAGCTTGCTACTTACGGTCTATCCACTGCCCAGGTTTGAATGAAAAACGCTTGATCGCATTCGGCGAGCAGTCCAGGATACAGTCGCCCGGGTCCACGTATGTGGGTATGAGGTGGGGGTCGTCAAAGACACCCACCACAGAGAACTTGAACGACTTGATCGTCGGTGTTTCGTTCGTGATCGCGACAAGTTTGACGACGGCACGAACCTGATCGGTTGATATTATTCGCAAGGCGCCGATTCAGGTACATTTTCCAAGCCAAGAGGAGACTCACGTTTTCCCGCGCTTTGGATGCAGTCAAGGCAAGGTGGGTTGCCGAGGGCTTCGATGGTGTAGGGGCGATGGGTGGGGCTTGCATTTTGCGTCTGACTTGCAGGGGAACCGTCGTGTGGACACTCCGAATCGCGAAATCGAACCAGCTTATGGACCCGCCAGCCGGTGAGGCACGAGTGGTTGTCAGAGTATAGGTAGTCCTCGAGGCGGGCGGAGTAATATTTTGGCGGCAAATTGCGTGTCGGAGGGCCAGATTGGTCTGGCGACAAAGCGACAGGACAACGGGCCGCGCTAAGGAAGCAGCGGGGGCTGCTGTGTGGAGAACTGAAGGCTGTGGGGGTCGCGGCGGAGGCGATGGCGAGAATGATAGAAAGAGGGGCGCGATCGAGAGGGCTGAGATGTAGAGTGCGCGGTGCAAGAAGTTGGCCGGGGCTGGCCATTGGGGGTGAGGAGGGGAGAGGCGAAGGAGGGTGGTTGGGTGTGGTCCTTGTCAGACGAGAGAGGCGTGATCGGATCGAGCCTTTCAGACAATTTTCGGAGAAGTGAGCAGATTGGAAGAGCGCTTCCTGCTGCGGCAAAAGGGGGGAATTGGAATTTACCCGGCCGTTCGACAAAAAAAAAAAAAAAAAAAAAAAAAAAAAAAAAAAACCCTCACAACAAACACCACCGAGAACTGCAGAATGCCGTCACCATCGTCGTCCGTTGTCAGCGAGACGCTCGAGCCGTTCCTCGTCGGCACCCATCCCAAGGCGCCGCTGCTCTTCAGCCCCATCAAGGTTGGCAACATGTTGCTCAGGTAGGCCAGACAGCGTTCTGTGCATAAATATGTGGCCGTCTGGGTGCGCTGCCCTGTGATCGTGGCTATCGTGGCCCAAGCCCCTCCCGCTTCCCACCCAAACCAACCCAAACCACCCAACCACAACACATATCCTCCTCTAATCGTCTCCTGGCACCACCCTCACCAGCCACCGGGTTGTCATGGCCCCCTTGACCCGCTCCCGCTCGCCCGGCGACGTTGCCAACGACGTCAACGCACTGCACTACGCGCAGAGGGCCACTCGCGGCGGCCTGCTGATCACCGAAGGCTCCACGTGCTCCGACACGGGCGCCGGGTACGCGGCCGTCCCCGCCTTGATGACAAGGGAGCAGGCCGCCGGCTGGAAGAAGTCGACCGACGCCGTGCACGCCGCCGGCGGTTACATCTTTGTTCAGTTGTGGCGTAAGTCAGACAGACATCCGTTTTCTTTCTCTTCCTTTTCTGCTCCAGCGATCGCTCACTCACGTGATGCTTTCCTTGACACGTGACACGCCACCGCAGACGTTGGACGCATGAGCACGCACGAGTTCCAGCCCAACAAGCGCGCGCCGGTGTCCGCCTCCGAAATCGACCTCATCCGCGGCAAGGCGCCGCCAGGCAGCAAGACGCACGCGCTGACGGTGCCCGAGATCGAGTACATTGTCGGCGAGTACAAGCGCGCCGCGGCGCTCGCGCTCGAGGCCGGCTTCGACGGCGTCGAGATCCACGGCGCCCACGGCTACCTCATCGACGAGTTCCTGTGCTCGTCGAGCAACCTCCGCACCGACCGCTACGGCGGCTCCATCGAGAACCGCGCGCGCTTCCTGTTTGAGATTCTCGACGCCGTGCTCCAGGTCCTCCCGCCGCAGATGGTCGCCCTGCGCCTGTCTCCCGCCTTCGACGCGCAGGGCACCAGCGACAAAGACCCCGTCGCGCTGTTCTCGTACGTCATCAAGCGGCTGAACGGGTACAAGCTGGCTTACCTGCAACTTACCGAGCCGGTGAGTGCCTGGGCTCGCGGGTTACCCGCGAATATGTCGGGGATGCTTCGTTGTCTTTTTCTGTTTCCTTTTGGTTCCGTTGCGGTGCTCATCTGGCAAAGCGCGCCAACATTAGAATGCGCCTTCCCTCACTCCAAACCACAACGACCACCCGCCGGCCGTCCCACTCTCTAACGCACTCTCCCCCTCTTGTTCCTCCCTTCTCTCAGGTCTGGGGCAACTGGCAACCAGGCCCACCGCACGCGCAGTCGTCGTTAAACACGTACGTCTCTCTGGTGGAGGCGCCGACCAAGGTGATGCTGACGGGCGGCTACTTCCGCGACTCGGGCGAGGAGGCGCTGCGCACGGGGCGCGCGCACCTGATCGGCATGGGCCGCCCGTTCATCACCAACCCGGACCTCGTCCAGCGGCTCTGGTACGACCGTCCCTTGGAAAAGTCGACCAGCTTCAAGAGCTTCTACGGCGGCGACGCCAAGCAGTACACCGACTGGCCGACCTGGCTCGAGTCTGAGGCGAAAAAGAACTGGCCAAAGAGCAAACTGTGATGAAACCCTTGCGCTTTTTTTTGGTTTTTTTTTTTTTTTTTGAACTGGAAAGAAAACCCTCTCACCGGACGAACAAAAACCTCTTTGTGTTCTTCTTATTTTCTCTGCCCACTTTTCCCCAACCGTCCTATTTTTTTTTTTTTTTTCATTTTTTTTCCCCCCCGCTTTCTCTCTTTCTCGTGGTTCCTTCCTACAAGGGCTCGATCGTTCAGGTGCATTTATTCACTTTTTTGGTTTGGGCTTGGCGTCCACCCATGCAATGCCACCACCCTTTATCAAAGGGAGGGAACAGGATAAAAAAAAAATTTAAAAAAAAAGGGCGCAGCATTTTTTTTTTCGGAGTGGGGTGTTAGATGCGATCGTAGGGTCTTTTTAAAGATGTAAAACGCGCGGGTTGTAGTCTGCAGCGCTTCGCCCCCGCCCAACAGCCTCGCGCAACTAACTAGAAGAGAGAGAGAGGGAAGAAAAAAAAAAGCACGGCAACGACAAAACTCACATCAATGAGGTCCATCTCCGCCTTCGACAGCGCCTTTCGTCTGAACGAGTACGGCACGTCGCGAACAGTCGGGTAGTAGATCGCGCTCGACGAGCCCGATCGCGGCGATCCGGCGCCGCTGGGTGCGGCAGCGCCGGCGGCCGGGGCGGCGACGCCGCCGTGGTGCTGGAGGGACCAGCGGGAGTGCCCCGGGAACTTGATGCTCGGAACGTGCGGCTTCCAAACTCGCGCAGCGGCGGCGGCGGCGGACGACATTCTGCCTGAGCCGATGTCGGCGAGCGTGAACGAGAAACGGTTGTTGTTGGTGTGCGTGCAGTCGGCCCGAAAAGAGGCTTGCGGCGGCTGATGCGTCAGTCGAGATGGCCTCTCTCGCGTCTCCTTTTTTTTTTTTTTTTTTTTTTTTTTTTTTTTGTCACTTTCTTGCTTTCTTCGGAATTTCTCGGCACCGTCTCCGTCCGCCCTCCGCTCACTGTCAGAGTTGCACGCCCTCGCCAGCGAGGGCTGATTTACTCGGAAATTACTTAGCTGGGATACAAACTTTCACCCACCACGCCAGCAGAAGGTATGGCCCCAAAAGCAACAAATTATAACCCCACCAGGTTTGATTATAATTTATGAGGACGGGACGGGTAACAGTGGGGGTTGTGCAAAGCGAGAGCGAAAATAGAATGGACAAGATCATGCAACATAAAATAAGGCCGGTTTGTTGTGCGTTTTTCAGCAAATTGGTAAGGATTGAGGGAGATCACTGTGGAGAGAAACGACAAGACGGGGAGCGCCTTTCTTAAAATAAAAAAAAAGCGGGGAGGAGATAAACTAGTCTGAGCCAACGTAAAAAAAAGGGACATAGTCACAGTCACATGCCCGGAAGCATCGAAAGAACATCCGTGAAACCAAACCGGAGAGTTCCAAGGGCTGGCAAAAGTCTCGGCAAAAGTCCTCTTCTCGGCTGGTCAAGCTCTTCTTCGCTGTCGCCACCGTCGCTCACCGCCGAACCTTCCGGCTTTTGCAAGACTGAAACGGAAACCGATGACGAGTTTCGAGAAAGAGGAGAATGTGGCGCGAGGAAGGACGACGATGTCAGTGAGGTGTGGGTCTCGAAGGAGATATCCACAACGCGCACAGTCTCCCGCTCGACTTGAACTATCGGCTTTCGTGACGGGCCAGAGTGCTCCCGAAGAGTTTCTTCCAACTCCATCCACCAACTGCTGGCAGATGACACCGACGGACGGGATGTGCGAGGCGTTGCAGCAGCAGCTGCAGCCGCATCCTTGACACGAAGCTGCTGAAGCCGTTCAGCAGCATCGATGTGGGCTTTCAAAAGCTCGTTGTGTCGATCGGGGAACTGCAAGCGGATGGCGTGGCCGGCACCCTCGAACAGTTCAAACCGCCCACCGAGCTCTCGCGCAAGGTACTGCGAGGAAGATGGCTGAATAAGGACGTCATCTTTGTCACCCGCCATGACAAGAACTGGAATATTGGCGTTGCGAATTTGGGCTAATCTCGCAGGAGACATGCTGTGAGTAACACAAGCGATTTGTTGGTTCGAGCGACCGACAGCATCCTGAACACCAGTGACTGCGTAACGGTCAATGGCAAACTGAACCATGCAGTCTCTGTTAGTCGCAAACCGCTTGTCGCTGCTGGGTTGATCCAGCCAGTCCTTGGGAAACAACAGGTTGTTCACAGCGTGATGGGCAAGCGAAACAACGGTCCGCTCTTTCGGGCCACCTCCGACCATGCCTCTATACCCGGCGGTCTGTACAACACGGGTCAGCAGTTGCAAGCAAAAGTCTTGTGCTACATTTCCTCACCGGAAGCCCATTGAAGTAGGCGATCGTAGATTCCAGTGTCAGGCTGACAACACGGTGTCGCAAAAGGTGAGCAAGCTCCTGAGCAATCATTCCACCCATCGAGAGCCCGACAATGTGGAAACGTGACCAGCCGAGATGATCAAGCAGGTCCCTGACGTCCATTGCCATTTCGCTTGTCCTACGAGTCCAACGAGAAGGTCGACTCAGCCACCAGAACAACCAGAGTGCATTCAGCAAAGTTTACCGATATCTTCCCGCAGGGATACCGGAGAATCCAGCACCGCGGTTGTCAAAGATGCACACGGAGTATTCAGGGAAGGCTTTAAAGTAGTCCAGCTGAAAGACGGGAAATTTAAAAGGACACATAATGCAGTTCTTGGCAATGTACCTGAAGGTCCCACTGGTGGCAGATGTTTCCAAAGCCTGGTGGAGGATAAATGAACAATGGGCATTCACGGGTCACGAAGCAGGGTACCTCCGATCAGCACGATCTTGGTGGGGCCATCGCCATGAACCTCGTAGTAGAGATCGAATGGCTCGCTGCCGTGCGACTTTGCGACTTGTACGGTTGGCATCTGAAAGTCGTCGATGGCTCCTGTTACGTAAACGACCGGTAAGCGTGAGGCGCCAAACAAGACAAAAAAGGAGTCCAGGGAAACAAGAGAACGAACGAGAGGGACGGGTGATGGCGCCGAACGGAAGGCTGGCAGGGGATCGGGGTTGGTGGGTCGGGGGGGAAGGCGTGCTTGGGCCACGGCGAGAAGAGGTGGCGGAGATAAGGACCACCACGCAACGGATTGGGGCACCCACCCAACCACTTGAAATTTCCCAATAGTTTAATATTATACTATTCCCTGATAATTAAAATACAATAGAAACTCATCACAACCCCACCGATAAAATGCAATTTATGGAGGAAAACTTTGGGCCGGAACTGGCGTCAGACTGGAACAAGCATATCTTCATTGATGAACAAAGACAGCAATACTACTAATAACGACCACCCCTTGCGCGCTGTTTCTTTTTTTGTTGCGATGTGTGGTTTGTGTGGTTGGTCGCTCTGTCTGTCTTCCTGTCTGTCTGTCTCCCTCTCCCGGATGGATGCAAACATATGTCCGTTGGACTCTTGTCCAGCAGGCAGACAGGCGGATAAAGAATGAGACAAGAGAGACAGAGGGAGAGAGAGGGAGATTTACAAAGGGATAGACAGACAGACAGACAGACAGACAGACAGACAGACAGACAGACAGAGCGAAGAACGGCTGGGCACGCGAAAAAACACAGACAAGACAAGAGCAAACGCCGTTGTGGTGGGCGGACAAGACCCTCCGACGACGACCACGACCACGACGGCGGCGACGGCTAGGACGAGGGCGAGGTCTCGACTCGAGCAGGACGACGTCGACCGACGACGGGCTTGATCGCGCACCCAAAGACCGTCGTCATCCATGACACCGACGGCAACCACCTCCACCGCCGCCTCCACCACCAACGTCCTGACGACCGACTCCGCCGCCGTCGCCGCCGCCGCCAATGCAGGACCCGGCCGCCCCTCTGTAAACCAAAGAAACTCCGAAAGGGCACCGGGTGGCGTCCCACCCCCCGCACCTTTGGCGCCTTTTCGAGACATTGATGGCGAGCCGCTGCTCCTCCCAACGGTCTTCACGGGGGCTTCCAGTAACTATTTGCAAATCGCGTCTGGGGAGGCGGGTCCTGATCAGGTCCGTGCGGTTTCCCCTGACAAACGCCCGATTCACCGCATGCGCTCCAAGTCGCTGAACGGCTCACCGCTTGGCTATGCGTCGTCGAGATCGCCCCGCCTGAAAGACGGCGGAGGCCGCCCTGCCCAGCTCGTAACTTTCAACGGCGGGATCCATCCTTCGGCGGCGTCTGGTTTAGACGGGGACGAGGACCCTGGACCCTCCTCCCCGCGCTACTCAATTGTTCGCTCTGCGGATGGCACTTTGCCACTCCCGAACCTCAGCTATTACGACGACCGGCCGAAACAGAGCAATGCGCGCAAGCCACGCCCATTTACATCCACATCTACAGGCCCGGTCGGAACGTCTCTGACCGATAACGACGCCGGAGACGAAGCCAGCTCCAAATCACACAGCGAAGAGCGGCCAGCACCGTTTGTGCGAACCCTTAGTCTGAGGCGGGGAAGCATGAGGAAGAGGGGCAAAGACACAGGGAGCGAGTCCTCTTTGGTGACGTCGAAAGACAACATTGAATTCCACAAGCTCTTCCGGACAATCCCCAACTCCGAGCTGCTCGTTGATGACTTTGCGTGCGCCTTTCGGAAAGACCGACCCGTCCGCGGCCGTCTCTGGGTGTCTCAGCGCCACCTCTGTTTTGCATCCTTCTTCTCCACCAAATTCCTATATCCTATTACGAGTATTGCGGAGATCCAGAAAAAAGATTCTGGTTTCTTCCACCCTAATGCCATCGAGATAGAGCTCACGGATGGTCAAATTCTCCACTTTTCCTCTTTCTTTGACCGTGACCAAGTACTTCAGCTCTTGCGAGAGCTGTGGAACCTGCACGTTGATGTAAGTGGCCGCCCTTGCAAAAAGGAATGCAGAGACATTTCCATTTCTCTGACGACGTATGCGCAGCGACTCTCGCCGAGTCGCAAGTTTCCAGACATCTCCACGCTCGAGTGCACGTGTGGAAATGCGAAAACGTGCGAGTTTTGCGTGCTGCAAGATCAGATTTCGGTGAAACGACGCCAGGAAACAACGCAACTGGTACCCTCGGTACCTTTGGCGGCTCCAGCGATGTCCCCCGATTTCTATGCGACAACGCTATCGCTGGGACGTCCGCCGGCCCGAAAGAGCCGCACTGACAACCCAAGGGCCGCCAAGCCTCTCCTTTTCAAGTCGGACACTGGGTCGTCTCTCACAGTCAGTGTGTCCAACGAAACCGCGGTTGGCGGAGACTCTCCAAGCCTGACGCCGTCGAACAGTGTGGCGACGGTGGCGGCTCCACCTCAGAGCGAGCTCAAATCTGTGCTGTCGGTTGACCGGCCTCCCGAAAGCGTCCAGGATACGCCGCGGAGCACTCCAGAGCCCGCATCCGCTCCAGCTTCGGTCCGCCCACCCCTCGATCGACACGCCACTCCCGTTTCGCCCATTGCCTCCCCCTCCGGTGAGGCGAAGCGACGAGGGCAGTCTCACGGCCGATCGCACGGACACCACCGCCACCCACACCTCAGTTTCGTTCACGCACATCCAACGGGCCCCGTCGACTGCGGCGATGGCCTGAAGCATGCCTCCGCGACCGTGGTTTACGATGGTATCCTTCCCGTCTCGATAGAACATCTGAAGGACTTGATTTATTCTCACGGGGTGAAGGGTGAACCTGTAAGATTGTTTGACGGCGTTGCCACGGCCAGCGACGGTCATAATGGAGATGGCGTCCGATTTGTCCCCGCCAGTGCCGGATTCTTTATTCCCTTTCTTTACGAGTACAGAAAAGTTAAAGGTATATTTTTTCGTTTTCGTTCAAATTTCTTTCGACGAATGACTTATCCTTGTTTGCCAAAGATTTCACAATCAGTAAATGGACGTCTCCGAACCAGCAGGCTGAGTTGCAGCCACCCGATTCGGTCACCAATGATGTTCTCCCAATGGTGGAAGGAATCAAAGGATGGTACCGGCGCCAAGAGTACATTATGCCAATGACCCACCCGCTTGGACCGAAGCAGACCCGTGCTATTATCAAGGAAGAGGTTGTGAAAGCCAAGAATCATTGGTAACGGGCTCGTAGGATGGACTGCTTCTATAACATGACTGATCTTTCCAAAAACAAAACAAAAACTGCACTGTCAGGTACATTTGCGCACGATCGTTCACCCGCAACCCCGATATCTTTGATGGGATTTTCCAGTCAAATGTGAACATGTGCATGATGTATGTATCTCCGCTCAAGACAAAGATGGTTATCTCGGTAACAATAGACTTTGACAAGTTTACAATGTTGAAGTGTATGTACGAGGGTTGGGGCTTTCCACGCTTGTTTTTGTTTAACTTTCAAAGGAAAGCAAAAGCTAACCGCCAAAAATCGTTCAATCAACGAAAACTTTCTTCCCAAAAAAAATCAACCAATCAGCGCCAATCCTAATGGGCGCCATCGACGGCGTCCGGCAGTCCTACCGCGTTCTCGAGTCCGTGATCCTCGAAAAGCACAAGTCCAACCAGCTCCCCGCCCCCGCCGCGGCCCCCGCCGAAGACACCGTCGCCCCGTCAGGCGCGTCTCACTCGGACACGGCTTCCGCGTCCGGCGGCGGCGGCGGCGAAGCGCCCGCAGGCGGCGCATCGGCGACGGCGGCGACCTCGTCGTCGGCCGACGAGACGCCGTACGCGCAAGAGCAGCAGCAGCAGCAGCACGGGCGCCGCCGACCGACGGGCGCCGCCGCCGCCGCCGCCGCCACCCCCACGAAGCGGTACTCGAGCGCCAGCGGGAGCGCGGCGGCGCCTGGTGTGACAAGTGGCGGCGTCTTTGGTTCGGCGGCGGCGACGGAAGCGGCGGCGTGGCCGGGAGTGTTTGTGGTGGTGCTGGTGCTGTTTGGGCTGCTGATGATGATGATGAACGTGTGGCTGTCGTGGCAGACGGCGGCGGCGCTGCGGGACGTCGGGAGCGTGATGGGGTCGATGCGCGACGCGCTCGTTCGCATGCACGTGGAGCTCGAGGCGGCGAGGCCACCAGTGCCACCGCCACCGGCGGCGGCGGCGGTCGAGCTTTGAACTCGCTTCTTGGGCGGGAGGCGGGCCTCACCCAGGCCTTGTCCCCGTCTTTCTGCGATCGCCTGCTATTGCCCCGCACTTTTTCTGTTTCTCTTATTCTTTCTCTCTCTCTCTCGCTTTCCTTCTTTTCGTCTTAAGTGCCTCATTTGTTGCTTCTCATCTCTCTCTCCATTTGTCCTCCCCCGCCCCTCTTTGTGCCTGTGAATTCTTTTTTTGATCCGACCTTGTGGGGTTCCCGTTTCTCTCCTCCTCTGTTTGTTCCCAGCTCGTGTGTGTTTTGTACTCTTTGCCTTTTTTTTGTTTTTTTTTTTGTGTTGTGTGCCTCGTTTATTGTTTCAAACTCACTCCCGCCCTCCGCCTTGTCCCCCTCTACGCCGACGAAAACCGTGTTTTCCCCTCCTAAAAACGTGTTCAAAGAATCAACCATTGTTGGGACGACTCTTGTGCCCCCCTCTCTCTCCCGGAAACCAGTCAAAAGGTGTAGGTTAAGCTGCGCGTTTTTTTGTTGTTTTTTTTTTTTCCTCAAAAGGCTGCCGGACTCGCGGTGGGGGACTCCGTCAGGGACGATGACGAAGTAGTCGTGGTGACAGACCCGCCCCCGTCGGCGCCCCCGCCGCCGCCGCCTCCAATGTTTGCAACAAAGCTGAAAAACTCGAACCGGAACAGCAAAGCCAACCCGGCGTGTGCGACCGCAATGACGACCATGACGGCCGTCTTTGCGACCGGGTTGCTTGCTTCGGCAAGGAGGGGAATGATGTTTTGGATCATGAAAAACGCTGGCGATGGGATTGGTAAGTCAACAAGCACGAGCGGTCAACGGGGAAACATCAGGAGGAAAACAAGGTAGTCAATTTACTCAACTTGATAGTCCAAAAGCTGTCCCAATTAGGATCCACCTAACCAGCTCGGACGGTATTATACAGAGAAGCTGGGGGAAAGTGACAGCGGGCCCCGGTTAGTTCGGAGAAGGAGAAATAAAACAATCAAGGAAAAAATAAGGTGAGGGAAGAGTAAAATGACGCTGGGTATTCGCGCGCCCACCGAAACGGGGATCCAGATGGTCATTCCGTATCCATACAGGTCGATAAGATCAAAAAACTTGATGGGCGACCCAAAGTACCGGGCCATCCCCCACAACAGACCAGGCAGCAGAGTGACATAAATGTACACGGTGGACACTGCGATCGAGAGTAGCGTCATGTCGTAGGTGTACGGCGCGTTGTGGATGTAGGCGTATATCGAGCCGGCGATGGAGGATGTCACAAAGAGAGCAAAGATGACTGTCGTTGAGATCCAGAACGGGCCTGACTCGTTCATAACCGCGGGGAGAGTGTGAGGAAAACGGAACCGGGTTGCGTGCGTAACGTACCGTAGAGATCCGCGTTGGATCCGACCTTTTCCATAAAGGTTCCCCTGGGCACAATAGACTCAAGCATCCTCTGCAAAACCTGGAGGGTGAGGCGAAGAGAAAGCATCATATCAGCCCAAGAATGCATCCCGGCCACGCCCCTCCGACTTCCAACGAGGCCGAGAAAAAGGACCAACATCATTCGTGTCAACGTCGAAAAACTGCTGATAAAACTCGACGGTCCAGAACGCCGACGACCCTCCTGGCGGACGCGTAACGGCGGGCTCTGGCAGGATCGCTCCGGAGCTGATTCCACCTCCGCGCTGAGGCGATGAGAAGGCTGAACCTTGAAAATCCGAGCAAGATTGAAAAATGCAAGTCTCAGCGCACATTTGGGGGTGTGTGTGTGTGTGAAACAGCATCAAGTAAAGCGCGCGCACCTTGGGTGGACTTTGGCCGACCAACGTTTCCTGCAACGAGATTTTGCTCGGCGCTGTTAAGGACAAAGTCTGGGAGGCCATGGTTAGTTTCGTTGCGCAGAGTTTGACTTGGTGAGCGCGATCAAGGGCTTACTCTGGAACTCAAGCTGGGCCTCCGGCGTGTCCATCTGGTGCGTAATGCATTGAGAATTTGGCGGGGGGGTAAGTGGAGGAGAAGCAAGGGTCAATAGGTGTTGCTGGCGGCGCGCGATCTGCGATCTGAGTGCGGACTCAGGCAGTATGTACATCCCTTGTTGCCACCGTCCCCAAACCTCAGTCCACGCTCCGCCCACCGACTCGCCCCCCTCGAAGATCGTGCTTCTCCTCCTCCCCGGAGCTTGCGAATTTGTTCTCGCTCGCTCGCTCGCTCGCTCGGCTAGCTTGCTCTTTGTGCTCGCTCTCTCTCTCTTGCCTCACCGCGTCGTCGACGAGCGCGCTGTAAGCACCGGCGCCGCCACCGCCGCCTCCGCCGATGCCCGCCATTTTTCGCAAATAATATTTCCTTTTTTTTTTTCCTCTCTCTTTTGTCCTTTTTTTCTGTGTTTCCTTTTTACCTTTTTTTATTGACTGTGGCGAAAGGTAACGCAAAAAAAAATAACAAAAACGAAAAAGAAGAGAATATAGTCACACAGCTCCATTCAGCTCCCACCCTCTCGTCATCGCCACCCCGCACACGCACACGCACGCACGCAACGCGCTACGTACCGTCCCCTGCACTCCTCTGCCCTCCACTTTCCTTTGCTTTCAGTCTTTCGCGTATGCCCGCCCTTTTTTTTCACTTCATCTTGATGACCGTGACCGGGCACGATACGTGGTGCATCAGGTGGTCCGACACCGACCCCAAAAACAGGCGCTTGACGGTGCCCATGCCGCGCGAGCCGACAACGAGCAGGTCCGGTCGCAGCTCCTCCACCTTGAGCGTAATCTCCTCCCTCGGATCGCCGCGGAGGGCGATGGCGCGCACCCGGTGCACGTTGGCCTTGTCCATCGCCTCGGCGGCAAACGCCTTGAGCAGGTCGTGCGCGGCCGCCCTTGCGTTGGCCTCCAGCGCCTCGACCCATTCGCGGGACATGGACAGGCTCGACGAGTAGTCGCCCGAGATGGTGTAGTCCACCGGATTATTTTGGAAGGGGCGGCAGTCTGTGGAAATGCGGGGAGGAACAAAACAAGAAAAAATAGTCAGAATGCGGTCTCAAAGCCGGTAGGCGCGAAGATGGGGAGAGGTGGACACTCAACTGATGAGGACAAGCTGGTCGTTGATCTGGGAGCCGGGCGTAGCAAACAGGTTTGCGAGGCACCAGTCGAATGCCGCCTTTGCATTCTCTGACGAGTCGATGGCGCACGCGACGACGCGGCCGGGTGCGGCAGCCTCTTCCGCAGTTGTTGCGGCTGTTGCGGTAGTGGCGGTGGCGGTGGCTGCGGCGGTCTTGTTGTGGGATACGACCTCTTCTGCGAGGCTGTCCAGAATGGGGACAGGGGCAACGGCCGACTCGTGGTCAATGCTTCCGGTCATCATTGCAGGTAGTGGTGAATGTGTGAGTGGGTGTGAGGTGAAGAGAACCGACTGACTGGCTGTGCCGCTGCTGCGTATGTGAGCTTTTGCTTTTATACGAATGGACCTTTCATTCTTCTTTTCTTTCCTTGTTCTTTCTTTTTTCATTTTTTTCTATCTTTTTTCCTTTTTTTCCGTATGTCGTGTGATGACTCACACCGCGCAACAAGGGAAAGGAGATGCGAGTCACACGCCTTGCTCGGGTTTTCTCAGCGAGCGAGAGAGAGACAGAGAGAGAGAGAGAGAGAGAGAGAGAGAGAGAGAGAGAGAGAGAGAGAGAAGGAGAGAGAGAGTCTAACAATACTTCCTTGGAAGTTCTTCTGCACGCGAAGGACCAAGAGATGCCGTCGCTCGGATGTAAGGTGGGTGGGGTGGTGGTAGCGTGTGACGGATGGCCTGGTGGTCGTGGGTGGGTGGTGGTGGGAACGGAGAAACTAAATAAATAAAATAAAATAAGATAAAATAAAATAAAATAAAATAAATAAAATAAAAGCAGAGGAAACCTTCAGGCGAGGGGTGCTGCCTGCAGCCGCCGCCGTCAAGCTAGACATGTTGGATGGGAACGGGCAGCCATCGACCTGAGGAATTGGTGGGAACGCAACACGCACGCTGTGGAAAAAGCGAGAAGGCAGACAATTCCAATTTTTTGCCGTCCAGCCCTCCCGACAAGTTCCTGCCTGCCTGTCGGGCCCTGGAAAAAAAAACAAAAAAAAAAAACACACACACAGATGGCAAGCGTGTTGAGCGACTCGGACGCTCCGCCGCAACGACTGGCGGCCGCCCCAGCCGCATCCGTCGACGCCAAGCCGAGCGGCGAACACGATTCGCCTGCTTCAGCAGCAGCAGCCTACAGGGCGACGGCGACGGCGGCGGAGCACTCCGTCGTCGACGGCAGGCTGAAGCAAACGAGGGCGGCGAGCCGCGGCGCAATCCGGAAGCCCGATCACGCCGGGTCGTCCATGCAGCCGCCCTTCCGCCAAACAGCCGCCTCCGCTTCCAGCAGCAACAAGGTCGGCCCGGCGCCGACGCCGCCACCGCCGCCGCCGCCGCCGACGACGACGACCCACCCTGCAACCACAGCTTTGGACGACCGACCAGACGAGACCCATCCGTCGCGGCGGCGTCACTCTGCGGGCGCGTTCAAACCTGCGTCTGCGATGCACAAGATCGGGGAGGAGGCGGCGGCCGCCGCCGCCGCCGCCGCGGTAAACAGCCACGAGCGGCTGCCCTCGGTCGGCGCGTCCGCGAGCGGGAGCGCCGGCGGCGGCGGCATGTTCCGGTCGTGGTACCGGCGGCACCGTGCGTCGGAGGACGAGAGCGCGTCGGTGCGGACCTCTGGATCGTCGGACACCGGCAGCCTCGGGGTCTTCTTTGATCCCACGACGTCTCTGTCGTCCACAAAGTCGACGCCGGCGAGGACTTCGGCGGCGCACGAGGCGGCGCTCGGCAGACGCGCCATTTCGCAGCGGAGCTTCAACTTGAAGGGGTCCTTTGCCGGCGGCAGCGAGGCGCATGGCGGGTCGCATCGGTCGCAGATCGTCGTCCAGCACAACCCAATGGCCGTCGGCTCGCTCGGCCGGGGGAAATGGTTTCATCTGTCCGAGGGCGAAGTCAACCTTGAGGAGGCATCCCAGACAGGCCTCGGCTCAATCATTGTTGAGGACGGAAAGCCCTACTTCGCTCTGGACCTGTCGGCAATCTCCGCGGAAGAAGTCAAGCGGCAAGAGATTGTTTACGAGCTAATGACGACCGAGAGAGAGTAAGATGTCTGGCACGACTTTTTGATGTTCAACCAAATGGCACTGGCTTTTGCATTGACCTTTTTGACCCAGGTACATTCGCGACCTGTCCACCATAATTGAGGTTCTTGCTCTTGTTTGGTGGTGTCTCTTGTTAACCAGTGTCCAAAATAGTTTTTCCTCAAGCCAATTCGAGAGCAGGGACTTATTACAGCAAAATACGTCTCGGTCCTGTTTTCAAACATCGAACAGCTTTTACCGGTTAATCAGGAATTCCTTGGCCGTCTGGACCAACGTCGAAGGGAGCGAGTTGGAATAGTTGATGAAGTCGGAGATATCTTTCTCGTTGTCGCGCAGTATTTTAAAATGTACACCATCTATTGCGGAAATCAGCCCGAGGCAATGTCTTATTTAAAAAGGGAGAGGTCGAACAAGCGTTTGAGCTCATTTTTACAGGTATTGTACTGTTTCGAGACAGCAAACGCTTGAATCAAGATCTCACAAAAGATTTCTTTCAGTTTTGCCTGCTTAAACCTGTTTGTCGAGGTTTGGACCTTGGCGCGTTTCTGCTCAAGCCAGTTCAGAGAATTTGCAAGTATCCTCTGCTACTCCGGGTAGGAGGGTAAACCTGCCGATACGTGCACTTTCTTAATACCATTATTCATGGCAAATAACCCAGGAACTCTTGAAACATACTCTCGAGGACCACGTTGATCGAAAAAATTTGGAAGCGGCATTTGAGCTTACCAACAACATCGTGTCCATCGTTAATGAAAGGCGTAGATTTGTAGAGAATCAGCATGCACTTCTTTCCGCAATGTCGAAACTCGACTCTGACGTAAGAGCTGTTGTGGGGCGTAATCTGCACTGGTTCACTCTCACCCGCATGTTCTTTCGCTGCGTAGCTCTCTCACGAGCCTGCAAGAACGTTTTTGTGCGAGGGAAGCCTGCTGAGGCTCAACGACCGATCTCTTATTTCCGGAGTGTGTCAACGATGGGCGGTTCTTTTCAGCGACCTATTTATTCTTGCAAAGTCCAGCCTGCTGAAGGAGAAATATCAGGTTCTCAAGACCATTCCCGTCAGTTCCATCGAGATTGAAGAAAATCATCACGACGAAAGTAAGTAGGGCTTGATTGTCTGAGAACAATGCGTTGACACTTGCCCAAATCGTTTGGAGAACATAGCCATGCTTTCGAGCTTGTTGTCGGGACGAAAAAAATTACCCTTGCGGCTGGCTCTGCTGTCGAAAAATCTCATTGGATAACGTGCTTGCGCCGGGCGGTCGCAGGAATCACTGATCGAGTGTACGCTTCTCCTACATTGCAAGGTCGTCCAAGCGAGCATTCCCCCAAACAAGAAGGTAAGCGGAAATTCGCAAGTATTCAGTTTAATTTTGACTCTTAAACGGACGCAGACACCCCATCCCCCGTATCGGTACCACAAACGCCAGAACCCATTCGAGACGACGAAGAAATGTCAAAAACGATCTTGGCTGATGTTGACGAATGTGAGTGAGGCAATGACACGAGCCGTGGTTCCCAACGTCTGACTTTACCAGTGTCTGATCGCATATCGACGGGTTCTGAATACCAAGCGCAAAGAATCAAGCGAGCGCACTCGGCTCCGTGCGTTGTGCGGTCTTTGTCGCTGCCAGCAGCGTCCTTCGAGCCGACCGAGACACCGCCACTCCAACCCCAGAAGGCAGGAGCAAGTCCAATCTCCCGCGCTCCGTCAAAGAGCGCTTTACTCGGCGGAGCGCGGCGAATGAAACAGCACTCCACACCAGTGTCAGTTACATTTTCCACTCAGGCTTCGGTTGTTACAATCGACACTCCAGAAGAGATGTTCAACTTTTCGACGGACGACGTGGAGAGCAGTGCGGCTCTCCACCCGATTTTAAATCATAAATCAAGCAGCAGTTCAGCCGAAGCAGTAGATGACCCGCTTGCCACTGTCCTTCTTTCAGATTCGGATGAGCTTCTTAGCAGTGACAGCCAGGATCTGAAAAAAACAAGAAGAGCCTCAAAGACTCCGTCAATTTTGGACGAGGAACCACCGCGAGAGTTTTATTCCATTGAGTACATTTCAGCCAGGGAGGAGGAGGAGGAAGAGAATGAAGAGGAGGACGAGCAGAATAATGGCGATGCTGACGCTGTGGAAATACGCGAATCCACACCAACCGAGACCGTATCTGTTGCTTCAACAACGGAGGGTGGTACCGACGACATACAGGCTACCCACGCGAGCGAGCCCATTGCCACCACTGAACGTCCGACTGTCCAACAATCGCCTGCACTCAGCACAATGACGGACTCAACAAAATCCTCCTCGTGGATAGGAATGGCCCTGCACGAGCGAATTGGCGCTGAAATTCGAGCTGGACACTCATTGGCGTCTGGATCAGCTTTCGAAATATCGTTGGGGGACACGAGCTACGTCATACGAATAGAAAAAAAGGCGGAAAGCCCGCCAATATTTTCCGAACCCACCTCAATGGAGCCCGAATCCACCGGCCCAAATAATGAAGGGCCTTCTGGCCTTGACCTAGGTCTCCGAGAACCTGCCCTTTTTTCTGAAAAACCGCCGACGCCTCCCAAGCCAAAGCACTTGGCTGGATCTCGAAACTCACTGTCGAATTCAGCATCATCATTGTCATCTAATCCACCCATTCCAGCCAATGCTAGTCTACCAGAGGAACCGATTTCGACCGTTGCGGCTTTGCCAGCTCCAACAGTTTCTTCGTCGGAGGCAGAGTCTTCACCAGCGCCTGTGGAATACTCGGACTCTACTGCGGCCAGCCCGATTCAAGCAGCAGCTCAAGGTGGATGCATTGACTTTTCCCCAAGTACACTTCCAGTAGAACAACCACCTATTTGCGATTCGGAGCTCGAACATGATTCAAACCCACATGCCATATTAGAACCAAATAATGAAATGAGTACACGACGCGAACCGGACGCCTCCCCTACAACCTCCGTTCGATCCGACCAAAGTCCTTCTATTCGACCACCATTCGCATCTTGCATGAGTTTCCAACCGCAGGCACCGTCACCAGGTCCCGTTGACGCTGAGTACGCCCCCGGGAGGCAACAACTTGCGCACGCGACTGTGCACGCAGCTGCTACCAGGAGTCTGTCCACGAGTGGCAGCTGGTTAGAACGAGATATGAGCTCGTCACAATTCGAAACTGCACCAAGCACTCCGCCGCCGGCAGATGACACTGCGATTTCCGGTCATTTTGAAGCGGCGTTACGGCCAAGCCTGTTTGTACGGACAGGAACGCACCCGGTAGTCGCAGACCACACAGCTGTCGACTCGAAGATACCTGTGGTCGCATTAATGAGCACAAGCACTTTGCAGCACGCTCGAGAAAGCCGCGGCCGTCACCAAGCAACAGCACCGACACCAAGCGAAGGAATTGTAACGCCGGCCAGCAGCTCACCGACCTCTCACAAATCAATGATTCCGCGCTCTCGCACGTCATCGGCGGGAAGCGCCTCCAGCCCTCGGTTCGCAAAACCCGCTGCCACCGCACCAGGTATCCCCACCGACGCGGTCCGATCACCGCGGACCTCCTCGCCCACTGCCGTCGCCCAAAAGTCGGAGCGGGAGCGAGGCGCATCGCAAATCCCTCGGTCCCGCACGTCGTCCATCCCGCGCCCCTCGCCAATCTCTCCCACGTCTGCAACGTTCTCTGCCCCGTCTTCGGCGTCCTCCTCCTCCTCCTCTCCCGCGTCCGCAGCTTCCGAGCCCCCGCGCACCGCGCCAACCCACGCCATCCAGCAACATCGCGCCAAGTCTCCGTCAAGAACGGCGTCGCCGGCGGCGGCCGCCGCGTCCCCAGCGAGATCGCCCCGCTCGCCGGTCTCTGGGACTGGCGTCGTGTCCAGCTCCCCGACCAAACTCAAACCTCCCGTCCCTCCAAAGAGACTGCCGACCCCCGTCAGGCCAGCAACCGTTTCCCCGCGGTCCTCCAAAATCGCGTCGCTTGGGCCCGCGCTCGGTGCGGCGCGAGAGAGCTCAAAGACGGCGCCCGCTGGTGCGACAAGCGGCCTCAAGAGCCCCACCGCGCGCGGTGCCAACGTGACCAAAGCGTCGGCGGCGGACAGGCCAAAGCCTCCCCCGAAACCCGCTTCTCTAAGTTCTTTGAATGGATCGAGCGGATCGCTGGGGTCGCCGAACTAGACTCATAATGCCATTGTTGTGTTGGGGAAATGTTTTGTGGCATGCGGTTTTTAATTTTATTCGTTAGGGGGCGTGTGGTGGGTGTCCGTTCTTGCATCGCTCCAACTTTGCTTCTCAAAAGCACTGCGGGTTGGACGCCACCATTGCTTCCTGACCCTTTTTTCGAGGCCGCAGAGGCTGTGATCCAACACCTCTTGTGTAGTGAATCTAGTTCCATTGCCGTACTATACATACTGTTAGCTTGGAGACAGGCGGCAGTAGCTTTGGGCCTTGTGCTTGTGTTGTGGGGGGGGTGGGTGGGAAATGATACTTGAAGCTTCGCAGTTTCAACCTCTCGCTTGTCTTTGCAAGTGCCTCACAAAGAATTTCTTTCCAAAAGTTTCAACTGGTTCGAAAGGGTCCCACCGCTTGCCCCTCCAGGTTGCCCCCACCCAGTAGGTTACCGGCCTCAGCTCTCAACCACGATCATCGCCTACAGCGCCAAACAGTCGCGACTCCCAGTCACAACCGTGCATTGGCAACAATGTCAATGCTGTTAAGGCTCCTCGCTGTTTTGCGCGCAGCCTTGGCTAAATGCTATCTGCTGTCCAAAAACAATGCTGTCAAAAAATTCCTGGAAGCAGGTGCTGAAATCGCGCAGTGAGAAAGATTGACGGCTTCTCGGCCAATTTGAAACACTGCAGCAACAATGATTGTGGCCGTCTTTGCACGCTGGAGGATGGTAGGATTTTCCTTCCAGGAAATTTCAATACCAAGAGTAGAACACCAGGGCTGGTTCTGCTCAAGACATCCTCTTCATGAATTGTACAGCAGAAAAACGCTACTTCTTTTTAGGTTGCAACTAGGCTTTCTCCTTTTTGAACGACTTTGGGATTTTTCGAGTTTGATTTGGAATGGTCCAGATCTGAGGACAGGTAATTAATGTCTTGTTTATTGTGTCTGCGATGGATCGGAGGGCCTGGGGAGGGGCGGGGTGCAGGATTCCAACAGCGCTATTGCGCTTGGCTTTCGGGCGGTGCAGTAAGAGCGTCCAGCTTTGCCTGCAACTCGTCCACCCTCCGTCGGAGCTCTTCGTTTTCGTTCTTGAGCGCCTCGACGTCCACGTCCGATGGTCCTCCGAGGAACTGCTTGATGAAGCTGTTTTTATTTTTATTTTTTATTTTTTTTTTAAAGTTGGAGGAAATTATGGCGTTAAGGGATAACCGACCGGGAGACGGGGTGCAGGTGGCGAACAACAGAAAAACAAACAGTCAATATCTCACTCGACAGGGTTTTCCGGCTTTTCGGGCTCCTCGTACAGGCCCACCAGTACTGCGATCCGAGTAGAACGTAAATAGAAAGAGAAAGGGGCCCAGCCCGTTCAGCATCCCGCGACGCGGGTATCCTGATGGTTCCCAAAAAAACACTCGAACCTTTTGTCAGCGCATCGATGATGCCGTTCTTCTCCAGGTACTTGCGGAAGTCTTCCTTCTTCTGATCGACGGCCTGATCCGCGCCCGGGTGTGCGGGGGGGGGGGGGGGGGGGGGGGGGGGGCGGGTCCATGCGGGTAAGAGCGTAGAGAGAGGGAGTGGGACGAGAAGGAGGAGGGTAGCAGTTGCCAGTGAGGGTGAGGCCAGCGTACTTACCATTCCGGCTGAATAAAATTGTCTTTTGCCCTGATTGGCCCATTTTGTCGTCGCCACCCAGCCAGACGAGTTTGCGACCCGACCGTAAAGTTGCCGCAGCCGCAGCCGCAGCAAGGCGGCGCGGTAGGCGGTCCGGCGGCGTCGGCAGTTTGGACGCCGCTTTATTGGCAACTGACGCTTCCGTCAAATGAGACTCCGCGACCGCCGGCCATGATGGCAAGAGTCGTTCGAGCAGTGCTTGCAAGGCCTGTGTTTGCGTTGGTGGCCATGGTCAGGTACCCTGCGCCAAACGCAACTCTTCAACGTGGAGGAGAGCACAAGTCTACGCCGACGGGCGACGGGGCAGTTCTTGTGTGGATGGACGCCACGGCTCCCCTTTTTTACAAATTCCAACAACAAACGAAAAAAAAAAAAAATGGGTTCGACAGCAGGCACTGATCATGACGTCCTCGTTATACTCTTTGACGACTTCGCCCCGATGGATGTGTTCGGTAGGCGATCTGCCTTCCCCCAATGCCAATCGCCTCCATCCTTTCGCTTTGATGTTCAATCTGAGCCTCCTCCGATTCTCTTTGTCGCCGGCTTTCGTAGGGCCCGTCCAGTTTTTTTCTTCTCCCCTACTCAAGTGGACGGTCAGAACAGCGACATTGGAGGGCGGCACTGCAACTGCATCGTCGGGCCAACGCATCGTCGTTGATTTCTCGTTAAAGGAGCTTGTAGCAAAAGGGGAGAAGCTGGACTTTGTCCTGGTTCCCGGTGGCTTCGGGACGCGTAAGTTGGTCGATTCTGAGGAGTTTCTGTCGGCACTTAGAGCGATTTCCGGTCTCGCAAGCGAGGTCTGGTCTGTCTGGTGAGTCATCCTATCTAGCCCCTTGCGAATATCCAGCAAAGATTGCCCTGACTTTCGACATCTTTCCAGCACTGGATCAGCACTGCTGGCAAAAGCGGGACTTCTGGATGGTCAGAGAGCGACGGGCAACAAACTTGCGTGGGACTGGAACAGCTCTCAGGTGTGAAAGGCCTCTGCACGCTGCTGTGGCACACGCCACAGATTGCATCAACTAACAATGACTTTCTCGCGCTTCCCAGGGCCCGAATGTCGAGTGGGTCCACCAGGCGCGATGGGTCCACTCGGGTCGGTTCTGGACGTCGTCCGGCGTTGCGGCTGGCTGCGATATGGCGTGCGCCCTCATCAAGGAGCACTGCTCTGCAGAGCTGGCGCAGAAGGTGGCAGTCTTCCTCGAGTACGAGCCGCACCTGGACAGCTCGTGGGACCCGTTTTCGCAGGTCCACAAGAAGAAGGAGTGAGGGGGCGTTTGGTGAATATACTCGAGACTTGTGTTCTAAAAAATCGGAGAGACCATGTCACGGCGGGGCGGAGGTCGCGGAGGATCGAGGACTGTTGCGACCCCGACACCGACACCGACAACGATGACGGGCAGGCCGCCTCCATCGTGCAAGCTGTGCGGCGCCGCGCTCGTCGAGCGAGTCTCGCGGACCGCGGCAAACCCGAACCGGCGCTTCTGGTCCTGCATGGAAATGAGCCATCCCTTTGGCGGCTGGATCGATCCGAAGGGTGTCCAATACTTGCCCGAGGAGGAAACCGCGCCACCACCCGCTTCCCCAACTCGACAATCCTCGACCTGGAACAGCGGCTGGACGGGATCTCCCAATGTCACATCAAGCTACCCTACGAGAGGACAGATGACTGCTCGCACGAGCGGTCCGCCGACGACGTATCCTCAGGCCTACATGCTGACGCCTGAAAAGACGCCGAAAAAAACCTCCCAGGACCGCAGCGACTATGAACAAGCTCCGACATCTCCCTCTCCGCTACCCCGTCATCGCAGGCAAGCTGCACCCAATGATGATTTGCTGCCTATCAAGTTCGACCCAGACGATTCTGCTCTTCGTTCGCACCAATCAGCGCAGCTCGGCATGCTTTCACTGAGCCCACCAATAGCCACTGAGACCAAAACCGTGGCCAGTACCGGATTGGGGATCAAGAGGCCGGCAGCCGAAGGCACTGCGACTCCCGAGGACGAGACTGCATCGGAGTCCTCTTCTTCGTCCCGTGGCAACCGCAGGAAGAAAAAGCCGAAACGCGGAACTTCCCCCTCAGACCGTCGTGCGGGCAGCTCAGGCGAAGTTGCTGAACTGATGGCGCGTTTCCGCATTCTAGAAAACCGGGTCACGTTCTTGGAAGATACGATTGCAACCCTGCAGAGCGGCGCCTGCCGGTGCGCGCAAAAGGACTGAGGGTGGTCTCTCCGGTTGACAATTCCCGCTTGCAGCTTCGTTGCCTTCCCAACCCATCAATATGAAGAGAAAAAATGAGACGAAAATAATACATATATTAATATTAAAACTAGAAACACGCACACGTAAGGGCACGCCTGACGCGTACGAATTGCAGCACTGGAGGGAGCCTCAACGTTGCCTTGACCTGGCAAGGTAGACCATTGAACGAGTAAGATGCCAGAGTTGACCAGCCTTTTGCGCTGACACTGTTTCCAGTCACCCGAAGTAGCAATGTTTTGGTTCGGGAGTGACGAAGAACCGCCCACAGATAGAGACATTTACCTCAATTGCCCGGAAAAAAATGCCGAAAAGCAATATTTGCACAACGGCATTACCACAGCCAAATACAACGTCTTCACTTTCCTGTTCCGGTTCCTGTTCGAGCAGTTCTCCAAATATGCCAACTTGTTCTTCTTGTTCATTGGAGTAATTCAGGTGGAGAGCTCAGCACTTATTACATTTGCAACCATTAAAGGACACTCGGAAATTATCTCTGATCCATCTTTAACCCGCACCCAGCAAATCGGCGATCTCTCACCCACCAATAAATTCGGCACACTACTTCCACTCTCCATCGTTCTCTTGGCATCTGCAGTCAAGGAAATTCTCGAAGATCGCAAACGACACGCTCAAGATGACGAAACCAACAACCGCCTTGTAAAAGTACTCAGCGGAAGCTCGTTCGTGGAAAAAAAGTGGAATCAAGTCGTTGTTGGAGACATTGTTCGGGTTGAGAACGGCCAGTTCTTCCCAGCCGACCTTGTTCTACTTTCGAGTTCCGAACCTGATGCCCTGTGCTACATCGAAACGAGTAACTTGGACGGGTGAGATAATCATCTTTTCTAAGACGCTTTTGATCTAAGAAAGCCGCATTTTCTACAATTTTGCCTGTCCGCCTCAGCGAAACCAATCTCAAGATCCGGCAGGGCCTGCAGGAGACGGCCGACTTGCTCTCCCCCGAACAGGTGGCCTCTCTGGAGGGCCTTATAAAGTCAGAGCTCCCGAACAACTCTCTGTACACATTCGAAGGAACACTCCGCCTGTCGCAAAAGGAAATTCCACTTGAGCCCGCCCAGCTTCTACTTCGTGGAGCAATGCTCCGAAACACTCGCTGGGTGTATGGTGTTGTTGTTTTCACGGGACACGAGACCAAGCTGATGAAGAATTCCACGTACGCGATAGTTAATTCTTTTTTTTTCTCTCGTCCTCTTGGTTGGTTCAGCTAAATGATTGCTCAGGAAAACTCCCATCAAGTCCACGAAAGTCGAGCGCTACGTGAACACTCAAATCGTCTTCTTATTTATCATCTTGCTGAGCATGGCTGTGATTTGTTCATTTGGAATGTTTGTTCGCCAGGTTCGCTTTGCGGACAACATCATCAACGTCTTACGCTATCCTCTCAGCTAAACAGCCCGTTTGAAACTTACATTTTGCAACTGGACTCGAGCGAAGCCGGATCCATGTTTTTCTGGAACATTTTGACCTTCATGATCTTGTTCAACAATCTCATTCCTCTGAGGTTCGTTTCAGAATCGCGCGAGGCTCTTTACTGAATTGAGGTTTTCGCGCCAAAAAGTTTGATCGTGACCATGGAGTTTGTGAAGTTTTCCCTCGGCAGCCTGATTAACTCTGATTTGGACATGTATCATGAGCAAAGCGACACTCCTGCCACTGCTCGCACGTCGTCCCTTGTCGAGGAACTTGGCCAAATCGATTATATTTTTTCGGACAAGACTGGAACGTTGACCTGCAATGTAATGGAGTTCAAAATGTGCTCTATTGGAGGTGTTGCCTACGCAGAAACCGTCCCGGATGAGAAGAAAATTCGTCTGAACGAAGACGGAAAAGAAGTTGTGAGTACAAGTTTTGGGTAGTTACAACTTTGAGGACAAAGGAGGGGCTGACATTGTTTGACAGGGATTCCACGACTTCAAGAGGCTTTTTGCAAACTTGGAACAAAGCCACACATCGTGGCACATCAACGAATTTCTAACACTCCTCGCCGTTTGCCACACTGTCATTCCTGAGACTGTTGATGATGAGCCCGGGAAGATAATTTACCAAGCCTCTTCTCCAGACGAAGGCGCTTTGGTGAAGGGCGCTGCAACTCTCGGATATACATTCACGGTGCGACCCAGCAACTTCCTCTTATCGCGGACTAGTTCTTAATAAGCTTTCAACTACAGACCCGTCGCCCTAAGTCGGTCAGCATCACCCACCATGACAAGGAGGAAGAATACGAAGTCCTCAACATTTGCGAGTTCAACTCGACCCGGAAGCGCATGTCTTCTCTTGTTCGCACGCCGGAGGGGAAAATCAAACTCTACATCAAGGGCGCCGACACCGTCATCTTTGAGAGGCTCGCCAAGGAGGGCAACGAGTTCATTGATTCAACAAGCGTCCATTTGGAGGTGCAAAGCCGCCATTTTGGTCTTTGTTTCCGTCAAAAGTTTCTAAACTTTTTGAGCAGGAGTACGCGTCCGAAGGGCTTCGTACCCTTTGCATTGCTTACCGCGACATCAGCGACGAGGAGTACGCAGAGTGGTCTAAGATTTACGACAAGGCTGCCACCACGATCAACAACCGCCAGGACGCGCTGGACAAGGCGGCCGAAATCATCGAAAAGGACCTTATCCTGCTCGGAGCGACCGCCATCGAGGACAAACTCCAGGATGGCGTCCCTGACACGATTCACACCCTTGCGACGGCCGGCATCAAGTTGTGGGTCCTGACTGGTGACAGGCAGGAAACGGGTACGATGAAGAGTGGTGGATAAACTTACCGAGCTAATGCTTGGACAATGCAGCTATCAACATCGGCTACTCGTGCAAGCTCCTCACGGAAGAGATGTCGCTCATTATTTGCAACGAAGAGACCCACTTTGCCACGAAAGAGTTCCTCGAACAGAAGCTTCTTGCGGTCAAAGCCGGTCTTGGAAACGATACTCCTTCTGCTGCTGTGGCGACCATGGGCGGATTCTCGAGCATTTGGGGCGGTTCCAAAAAGTACAAGATTGATAAGGACGCCTTGCCGGATCCGGAGGTTGGTGTACTTTCGAGCTGACGACACCTCCTCCAATTCAACTAAATTATGACTTCACCGTAGCCTCTCGCCCTCATCATCGACGGTCGCTCTCTTGAGTTTGCCCTGGAAGACGATATTAAGCTCACTTTCTTGGAACTCGCATGCATGTGCAAAGCAGTCGTCTGCTGCCGTGTGTCGCCGCTGCAGAAAGCCCTTGTCGTCAAGCTCGTTAAGAAGAACGTCCTGAACTCTGTTACTTTGGCAATCGGCGACGGCGCCAACGATGTGGGCATGATCCAAGCAGCCCACGTCGGGGTCGGCATTTCGGGCATGGAAGGTCTTCAAGCTGCCCGCTCTGCCGACTTTGCGATCGCCCAGTTCCGTTTCCTCAGGAAGCTCCTGCTCGTTCACGGGGGATGGGCCTACTCCCGCTTGAGCAAACTGATCCTTTACAGCTTTTACAAGAATATTACACTCTACTTGATTCAACTGTGGTTCGCGTTAGAGAACGGTTACTCCGGGCAGGTACGGGGCTCAGGCTGGAAGTGTTGAATTCAGCGTCGTTTTGCATCTTTCGTGACCACTCCTTTTCTTTAGACGCTCTTCGAATCCTGGACGCAGTCCGCCTACAACGTTGGTTTCGCAGTGCTGCAGCCGGTAGCGATCGGCATTTTCGACACGTTCGTCTCCGCGCGTATGCTTGACCGCTACCCTCAGCTCTACCGGCTTGGCCAACGCTCCGAGTTCTACAACCACCGCACTTTCTGGTCCTGGATCATCAACTCGTTCTTCCACTCCCTCATCATGTACCAAACCATGTCGTGGATCTACGGCGAGTCGGCGATGCTTCCGGACGGCCGCATCGCCAACAACTGGCTTTTTGGACAGATGGTCTACACGACGGACCTGTTGACCATCACTTGGAAGGCCGCGCTCATCGTCGACACCTGGGTGAAATTCACGTATGTGGCCATATTCGGCTCCATCGGTCTGTGGTTCGTCATGTTCCCCGTGTACGCGACCGTCGGTCCGATGATTCCCATTTCGGCCGAGCTGTACGGAATCGTCGGACCCACTTTCAGCTCGCCGAGCTTTTGGTTCGGCATCATTCTCGTCCCCATCATCGCCAACTTTAGGGACTATGTTTGGAAATTGTGAGTGGATGGTGCCGAACGAGCAATCTCTTTTTTTCCCCCTTGGTTGGTTTCCAAGACAATTTTTCGCTAAATCCATCGAACTGTTTCACACCCGCCAGCCTCAAGCGAAACTATCTCTGTCGCCCTTACCACATCATCCAGGAGATTCAAAAGTACAACATCCCTGATTACCGCCCTCGCATGGAGTGGTTCCGGAAACAAGTGCACAAGGTAAGCCAAGGCGATCCCTTTCCCGAGAATAAAAATTATGACGATTAACTTCTATAAAACACGCGAACAAATAGGTTCGCCAAACGCAGAGGCTGAAGCGAAGTCGCGGTTACGCCTTTTCGCAGAATGAGAGCGGGCAGGCAAATCTCATTCGCGTGTACGACACAACCCGCAGGAAGCCTCAGTAAGACGCTTTGGGCTCTTCGTGCTCTCTTCCTTTTTCAGTTTCTTACGCAATTTGGACCACAGGGGTTGAGAAGGGCAAGATGGTTCCGCAGCACGACATTGACAAAAGCGAACAATAAACTATCAAACATTATGTAGTCACGGAAAGTCCAGTTTCATTCTTTATTTTTCTTTTTTTTTTCTTTCAATCTTGCGCGTTGTCAAGGCCAATTGGCTTAAGCGAATTTGCATTACTTTATAAGCCTTTCTGCCACGAAACGTTACATGGCCGTTGGATCGTGTAAACAACACTACACGCTAGAGTACATTATGACTCCATAGTCTCCAACTTTCCTTTCTCCGGTTCTGATCCACCCAAATGACGTTCTTTTGCGTTGGAGCAACAGGTTTCGTGTCGGAGCATCGTCCAACACAATACAGCGCTCCGCATGCTCCAAAGTTCCGTAACAGGCTATGCAACATGTAGACCAAAATGAAACTGGGTTGGCAGTACAGAGAGATCACGCCATCAATTTATATTGTCCAGCACGGAGAATATTCTCCTAAACGCGACATCCACAACCTCTGGCGGAGAAGCAAAAATGATGCGGAACCACCGCGCTTCGTCGGTGAAGAAGGCTTCCTCGGGGGTGATATACACACCGCTTTCCAAGAAGAGTTCAAACAACTGCAGTGTTCCTGATTTGATAGGAGATCGGTTTGGTGAACTGGCGCTGGAGGTGGCCTTTTTTTCCAAGGCAGTGGAGTATTTTTGCAAATCAATCCAGATGAAGATTCCAGCGCCCGGCCTCAGATACGGGATTGACCGCGTCTCCAGGAGGGTCATAACTTTGTCTAAGTGGAGTAGGAGTGGGATATTAGATGAACTTGGCTTAACGGCATCCTACGACTCCTCACCTGCAGCAGTTCGGAGGCGAACTTTGTTTTCCTGGAGGAACCCATCCACGAACGCCGTGTCGGCTAGGATCCTGGTCAGCGCATCGTCAACGACTCTCGGAATGGAATAAAAGTAGCTGATCTCATTGTATGCATTAATGACGCGTTCGTTCCTCGTCCTTTTGCGAAAAAAAAAAGGAGTTGGGACTTCGGTGATTGGCAGAGCACCTTCTTACACTAGCACGCCTGCCCGCATTCCACTCATAGCAAAGTCCTTTGAGAAGCTCCAAATGACGTGGACCGAGAGAGGGTCTGGAAGGTCCGTCATTGCGAGAACGGATTCAAACTCTTCATATTCTGGGTCGTCCGGACGGCTCCAAATGCTCATTGCGTACACTTCGTCAACGATGCAGTGAATTCCCTTCTCGGCGGCCCACCAGAGGTAGTTTCTCACAGTCGATTGCTTCACAACGCGGCCTTTTAGAAAGTGGTGCAACGCATAAATTGAGAGTGTCAGCCTTCCAGTCTGAAAAGTTAGTCCGAACGGAACCTGTGGGATTCCCTGGGTTCGTAACGAGCAAAGCCCGCACAGGCTTGCCTCGCTGTTTTGCCGTCTGGTAAGCCTCCTCCAGTAGGTCGATGCCGGGAAGGGAGGCAGGACCAGCCACGAAGATGGGGTTGATCAGCCCAATGTTCTTCACGTCACCGTAAAACTGACCATAGACCGGCGCTGTAGAGGAAAAAGACAGGGGGTCAAATTGGTTCAGCATTTACAAGAGGGCTTATAACACAATCCCTACACGGAATTATGATAGAGTCTCCGGCATCAGCCAGTATCTGGGACAGTGCATTAACCATGCTGCCTGCGCCGTTCGAAGTTGCCACGTTGTCCGCGACGAGAGGCTCTTCGACAATGCCGAGTTTTCTGTTGAAAAGGGACGCAATGGCTGAACGCAGCTCGGTAGATCCTCTGTAAGAGCCGTACAACAGCGTGTCCGAGCTGACCGTGAGAACACCGGGTTCATTCAGCTACGGATTGGGAGAAAGTAAAACTCGTCGTTTATCCGGTGGGTCCGAACTCGCGCTCAAGCCAAAATAAAGAATGAGAGAATGGAGCCGGGACGCGCTCACACCTTCCGGACTAGAACATCGGCCATCAACTTGTTTTCCGCGGTGCCGAGATTGATTACACCCTTATCGGCGGCCGAGTCGTAGGGATTTCTGGCAGCCGCAATGGCGCCGACGGCAAGGATGTTGACGAACGCAAGGTTCGTCTCGGCGCGGTTGGATAAGTCCACTGTGGGAGGAAAGAGAAACGCGTGGTGCAGTGAGCGAAATGGACGGAGCAGAGGGGGCGGGAGAGAACGGGATGCTATGTCGGCAGGGCAACCAAACCTAGAACCATCACTCGTTAACGCACACACATACACGCGCACACACTCTCTCTTTCCATATCGCTCTCTCTCTTCCCCCGTCAGCTCGCTCAAGTCCTCCTCGGCACTCCCACGTCGTTCGCGTCGTCTCCCTCCCGCCTCGGCTCGCCGTGACTCTGCGCACGCGCTAGCGCTCATACTCTAGCTCACTCACTCTCTCTTTCCCGCTTGAGACCCGGCAAAGGGCAGCTGGGGGCGTGATCGATTTGTTTGTTTTTTTATCGACAGAGAGACAGACAGACAGACTGACCTACAGACAGACAGACAGACAGACAGACAGACAGGCACGCAAGCAGACAGGTATTCTGACTGCAAGCGCCGGCGGTCTTCGGCGGCACTGCGGCTGTTTCGTGACAAGGATGGGCCGATCGCATGAACGGCGACCGGAAGGAGAACGTCAGGACGAAGATGGCAACGGCGACGACGGCAACGGCGACGGCGACTTCCTCGGCTTCTTCGAAAGCGCCCTCGGCTCCGTCTTCGACGAGGTGCCCTTCGGTGCGGTGGTGGTGGTGTTGTTGTTGGTAGTGCTGGTGTCGCTACGTCCGAAATTGCGTTTCTCTAGCCCGTCCACCCTAACACATACGTGTTCCCCGCGACAACGCAACAGCACTCGGTAACAAGGGCGAAGTCGTTCGCTTCACCTTCTCCACAGCGCTGCGATCGCGCTTTGCACCACAACCGACCGCGCAGCAACCCGCCGGCATCAAACACGATCCCGCCGTGGAAACCCCACAACAGCACCCAACAGCCTATGCGACGCACGGACCGTCAGAACCGCGAGCACACCACCACCACACGGTCACCCTTTGCCTCCCGGACACCGCCGACCCGGGCAACATGCCGCTGATGGCCTCGTACGTCTGGCAGGCCGCCATCGTCGCCGCCCATCTCGTCGCCTCGGCCCACCCCGCGGCCCACGTGCGGGACGCCCGCGTCGTCGAGCTGGGCGCCGGTGCCGGCCTCGTGTCCGTCGTCGCAGGCCTGTGCGGCGCCGCAGACGTCGTCGCGTCGGATTACCCCGACGCCGGGATCGAGGCGGCGCTGCTGACGAACCTCGCCCGCGGTCTCGGCTCTGACTCGCGCCGCCGCAGCGATCGGTACGGCGGGCGGTGGGATGTCGTCATGCACAAGTGGGGGGACCCGGCGACCATCTCGAACCTGCTGCTGGCAACAGAAGAAGACGTCGTCGCCGGCGGCGGGGTGGGCGTCGACCGGCCGCATGGCTCACCTGCGCCAACTCCGACGCCAGCACCCGCGCCAACGCCTGCGCCGCCCTTGCTGGTCGTGATGGCAGACGTGCTGTGGATGCCCGATCAGCACCCCGCGCTGCTCAAGGACCTTGGCGTGCTCTTCTCCTCCGCGCCGGGCGGGCCGTCATCCGCGTCGGCGATCGTCGCGTCCGGCCTGCACACCGGTCGCTACGTTATCGACGCATTCATGCGTTCGGCTCGCGCGTCTGGATTTTGTGTGCAGAAGCTCGGTGAGGTTCGTGTCGGGCAGGCTGGCGTCCAGGCGCAAGATGACGGGGCCTTTTCCCTTTTCGAGCCGGGTTCGGAGGCGGAGGACGTTTCGGAAGAGCGGCGGAGGCTTGAAGAGACCAGTCCCTCGGAGCGAAAACGATGGGTGTTGGTGTACACTCTGACGCTTGCGAATCATTGTAAATAAAACTTCGACATTCGCAGAACACAATTCACTGTTGAGATAAACGAAAGGACTTTTTGAGATTTAGCCTCTTGGCCGCCCCGACCATTCCATACTTAAGGCGAGAATGAGACGAGTGGTGGTCACAAGCTGCGGTGCATTAAGGAGAGGAGGAAGGAAAACGAAAAAAAAGAGAATTGCCATCTTGGAGACAGGGGTGAGCACTTCTCAACCATCTACTGCGTGTGGACGTGCTGCTTGCGGCCAATGCTGCAGCTCTGGGTGATTACATCCCAGTTGGACTGAATAAGGAATAGATGGCCATTGAAGTCGACGTTGTATCCTTCGGAGCCCTGGAACTGGAGGCCGAGGTAGTTGCCGTTGCACTTATCGCCGTTCTCTGCGAAATACAAGGAGTTAATGCTGGAGAGAAGGGAAGATTAAGGTACATGAAAATAGAAGTGTGGTCACCTTCGCCGTCCGCATCAAACCAGGCATCTCCAAACCTGTCAGACGCAGCTTCGGTGATCTCATGGGCGATGGCGCTCATAGGGCCGTCGGCGTGCTGGTTGCCGTTGATAGAGGTCGTGGTCTGTGTTTGGGTCGGATGATACCAGACATCAAACAAACTTGAAATAGTTTCTAACTTGGAAACAAATTCTTACGTTTCTCCAGGGGCGTGGGAGGCAGCCAGGAACACCTTTGGGCTGACCTGGTGGCGGAAGACTGCCAGGGCAGACAGTGGGGTCGCCAATGAGAGCGTAAACCAGCCTCTTGTTGTTGGGCGTAGTGAAGTACCAGTGATACCTAGAACAGGCGCGTTAATACAAACTCATCAACCTTCGTCTGGACCAAGGACGCCAAAACCTACCCGCAGTATCCACCAGTGCAAAAACCGCCATCCGTCACATCCGCGGACATGTATAGGACATAGATGGCGTTCTCATCCTCGTAACCGCGGTGCGAGTGGATGGCGTTGGTGATGATCGTAGGAATGGCCGAGTCGGCCGAGATGTCTTTGCCGAGGGAGTAGTTGTCGTACCAAATGTCCTTGAAAACCACGCGGTCCGAGATGGGAACATTCGTCCCGTTGATGGGCTGGTAGTAGGTACGAGTAACCCCCCACCTTTTCTTCACTTTAAAAACACGGTGTTCCAAGCAAAAAAAACATAATTTTGACCGTACCAATCAGATCCATGGAGCCCTTCGGCAAAGTATTGGAAGTTTTGAGCAACTTGAGCATCGTGGTTTCCGTAGAGGATAAAGTAAATGTGAAGAGGTTCAGTCATGACGCTGCCACCGTTGTATCTGCGTTGCGGAATGCGGTTGATGGTTTAGGTGTTAAGATCGTCACGGGAGCCCATTTGGAAGGTCGAATTCTTATGAGCGTTGGGTGCCCTTCGGTCATAGAAAGACATCTTACTGAATTGGAACAACGGGGGTAGCGGCCTGCTTCGGCGACGAGTCGTCTTCGTCACCAATGAGCTTCATGATTTTCTTTTGGGGGAGGACGGCGGCCTGCTGCTGGAAGGGCGCGGCGGCGACAACCGCCGAGAGCCATGAGGTGGTCGACAAAGCGAGGACAGCCGTGATGAGGACCTTCATTGTCAGGCACGACGAAGGTGGAAGGAGACGCGGATGAGAGCGGCGGTGGAGAATGAGAAAATTTAAAGTGGAGAGGACAGAGAGACAAGCGTGAGACAGAAAGCGCCAGAGACAGCAGACAGACAGACAGATAGGCAGACAGGCAGACCCATCCGTCCGACGGTGCGGGAGTGCGGGCAATTGCCAAGAGAGAGGAGAGACAGGGAGCTTTTCACAAAAAAGGAAGAAAATTCTCTGACCACGCGATAGAATAACAACATTTCCTTATTTGGAAAGTTTTCGCCGTTGAAGGGCGCCTCATTCCTCGCGCAGCCACAGAAGTTGCAATCAACCGGACAATCACCCGCAGGCGCGAGTGATCGGCATTGCAACCTGGCCTCTCCTGCAGCCCAGGTGGTCGTTCTCCGATAATTGGAGACTGCCGGGGAAAAAAAAAAAAAAAGCCGTTGGCAAGCCAACAAATGGCAGCAAGAAATAAAAAATTTGCGCTCCAAACGGAACTGCTTCGCACAGTGCTATCGTTTATTGCACGGGCTTTCTGCGCAAAGAAGGCGTCAATGCGGGGGACGAAACAGCCGACCGGTTGGGAAGCGATGGGGACGGTGACGTGAGAGGGTATGGGCTGCCAAATGACGTGTAGGGTGACGAGTTGTTGCGATCGTACGTGCTTCCGCGCTTTTTCCTTTTGAGAAGCCGGCTGGACACGTCGGACGCTTCGTACTTTCGGGCCGGAACAGCGGCCGTCGCTGCCGCAGCCGCAGCCGCAGCCGTTGCTGCCGCTGCCGCCGCCGCGGCTGCTGCCTGTCAGGCAAAATGTAAAGACGAACATTAGCTTGCTCTTGTCATTGACGGGAGGGAGGGGAGCCCAGAAACAGCCCTCTCGAGAGGCAGGGGGAAGAAAAAAGGATGGGTGCGCTTGCCTCTATCCGGGCTTTTGCTGCGATTTGTATTTGTTCTATTGTCAGCGGCTTGTTGGCAGCTACGGCAGCGGCAGCCGCCGCCTTCTTCTGCTTCTTTGCCTCGTCTAAGTCTTGCCCCAAAATACCGGCGTTGGCCTTCACACGTCGCAAAACCATGTCAACGTTCATAGTAAACTCGACGGCCCGCTGCTGCCCGTCGAACGTCTTTGGGAAGGCAAAGTCTCCCACTTCGACTTCGTCATCTTTCATGCTCTGATCGGTTGTATGCCGGGTGTCTGGGCCTACTACCGCGCCACTTCCCGCGTTCAGCTGCTGATTCTCGTCTCTCGTAGACTCATCTGCAACCGCGTCGCTGTCATCGTCTTCGTCTTCGCTTGAACATTCTGAACTGCTCGTTCCGTCGTCTGCACCGCTTTCGTCCACGTCCATCCCCGAGTCATGCCGCAGCTGGCTTTCCCGTGTTCTTTGGCGGATTCTGGCTCGATGTCGCGCGGTCATCTGCCTGAGGTCCCGATCCCATCGAGACCCCAATGCTGGCGAGAATTTGGCCTCTTCGGATATAGAAGTGAACGCGCTTTGGATATGATGAAGGCTGGTCAGCTTTCCGGATTTGAATGAAGGTTAGATTTCGCGGTCGTCGTTTCGAAAACGAATGTCATACTCACGACACGGTTGGATACGATGGAGAAAAGATCGGGTGCTTGGTATATGCTTCCCTCAACGATGTAGTAGACGGCTTGAAGATCTCCTGCACATTTGTTGCATTGCGTTACAAACGAGTGCCAGATCGAAGCATGACACGAACTTCTCGTTGGGCTTGAGCGGTAGTATTTGTTCACGACGAACAAGCTGGGTTGGTATGAAAAGTAGCCAAGATCATACTCCACGCCTGTCATGCTCCTTTGTTTCGAAGGGGGTTTGGCGGGTTATTTGTCCATCGATGATCAACTATTTCAACAGAACTGACTTTGCGTCGAGCTGTGCTGCTTGGAGCTCGTTGAATCGGGTTTGCATGATAATGCGCTCGTTGATGCAACTTTTGTCGTAGAACTGTGGAGACAGAGAAAAGTACTGCAGAGCATTGTGCTCATGCAAGCCAAACTGTTGATGCAGAGCCAGAGGGCAGTGACTGGTAAGAGGAGATCGAGCCCGCGCAAAGAATTTTGGATCGCGTCGTCATGAAGTCGAACAACCGGCGAGTCCCTCCAGCGACAAGCCCACGAAACATACCATCTGCAGGAACGCCGTGTCCTTAAACGACACTTGCGTGAGATCTTCTTCAGCATGGCCCTGCGCGATCGCCGCGATCCGGCTGGTGCTGCTGCCGCCGCCGCCGCCACCAGATGGGGCCATCATTGTTGGTCCTTTTGGGTTCCTTGTCGCGCTGATTGGGGGGCGGTCCTTTCGGCTGCCTTCTTTCTGGCACACACACACGCACTCCAACACACACGTAAGCACACAAGCACACACGCACGCAAACACACACACACGCACACACACACGCGCTCGCTCGCGCGCGCAATGGACGAGCGGTCAGACTGCGTTGCGCGTGAGTCTCTTCGAGACCGTGTGTGTGCTGTGGATGCGCACAGAAGGCACCGACGGCAGCCGTGATGCTGCGAGGAGGAGGAAGGGGGGAGGGAAGGAGGGGACTGCAATCTCTTGGCGGCTCGGGGCGGTGCAGTTGGGGGGTGAAAGAATGAGCCTCCGTCTCCTTATTTTTAAACACACCACCTGCACCTAGTACTTGTATGTCTGACATGGATCGCCGTCGTCGGTGCGTGGGAGACAATTCTCTTTTTTTTTCAACCCATCAACACCAACACACTCCTCTCTGCCCACTCCCCGAGATTTCCCGCTAACCACCATTCACAACTGCCCGCTACTCGTATTGCAAAAGAAAGAAGCGTCCAAAAGCAGCACCACCACGCGCTCTGTCCTCAACAGCTCTCCTGCCATCCCACAAAGGCATATGACGATGATCAAGGGTGGCGGTGGCAGCCGCCGCGGCGACGACGGCGACGACGGCGACGCCGACGACGGGTTGGGCAAAGCCCTGAAGCAGCAGCAGCAACAGCAGTTGCACCAGTCCGCTCAATTTTCGGACCAGTCCGCACCTCCCAGTCTTTCATGCTCAGATCCCTCGGCTCGACCTCACCGCGGCGAAAACTCAACGCCCTCCCGACCCAAACCCAAGAAGAAGAAGCGAAAGGCGACCTCACCACACTCGCCTCGACAATCGCAGTCACCAATGAGCCGCTTTGATCATCGGCACCCGTCGCTAGGATGCAGCAGTGATCTAGTTGTTATATTCCCGTCGCAAGCATCGTCGCCTCAAGGCACTTTAGTCCGGACACCGTCTGTTCCCAAAAAGTCCAAAAAGTCATCCCGATCGTCGCGCGAACACCACGGCCACCACCAACGACGCGCAGACCGCGAGCGAAAGCGCCACAAGCACGAACATTTAACCAAAGAGCGTGACGGCGGAGCATCTCAGTGCGAAGGAACGGCGCACCAAATCGACTCTGCGGAACGACAAGCATTTGCGCAAGTCGCAGCGTCGGTGGATCTACTCCTGCCGGTGCTGCCACTCGCGGAGGGCATGTCCGAGCTGGGGGTGTCCGCCTCGATTGGCCATCGCACGGCCGCACCCGCCGCAACGAGCAGCCAGGTTGGCGATAACGCAGCAGTGATCAGCGCAGCGACGACAGACTCTACAACAACAACGGCAGGCTGGCGTGATTGCGCAGCGACTCTGCAGCCACGGCCACCGACGCCGCCCTCACCGCATCGGATAGCCCCCGAAGACGACCCGGCGCTCGCAGACGCGGCGTTCGAGTTTGGCGCCTGCCGCGGCGCGCCGTTGTTTGGCGGCGACGACCTCGGAGACGGCATACTCCTCGCGTTCGCTTGGGGCCTTCCTGCGGGAATTGGGCCGGCGGTGGCGGCGGCGAGGGAAGATGTGGCGAGAGGTGGGGAGCGTGATGGGATACTTCGAGTCGTCGCTCCGCAGAGTGTGGAGCCGGTGTCGCGCTGGCCGTTCTTGCCGCGGGCCGATGAGGACGATGCGCGTCGACTGGACCGCGGGGACGTGGATATGACGGACGCGGACAGCGGGCATGGGGCGAGGCTCGCTGTTGGTTCTCAGTGCGCGGTGGAGCAAGGTGCAACCCGTTATCACCACACAATTGAGGATGGATCGACTAACGCCCGGCGTCTACCGGGAGGATTCGCTCCGGATGGTGGGTTTCGCCATGCCAATGCAAATAGCGAGTACGGTGAAATTGCGCTCGGTTTTGTGGACGTTCGGGAGGAGCCACCCACGCAGCTTCCGGTAAGTCCTATTATATAGGTTCATTACGCATTACGAACTCAACGAGCGTACCCCAATCATTCATTTCTCCGCGTCTGCCCGCTATCTCTCGACAATCATTCTGTGAACAACCATAAAGCAAGTTCCCAACTCGTTCGGGTTTGGCGCCTCCACGCTGTCGAGTTGCGATGCCCCAACAGAAGTGAATACCCCTGACCGCCACCGGTACTTTCGAAAGAGCCGTCGAGCCAAGGCGAGAGATGCCGCCCGTGACGCTGCGAGCAGAATGGTCGTCGACTTTGATGACGACGGGGGTGTGGTCAACGACAGGGAGGACTGCTTTGGCGTAGACGGCTTTGGCGATGACGACGACGACGACGACGAGTCGGAGGCGTCTCCGGTTGCGTCGCCGCAGTCGGCGCGGGGAACGCAACAGCCGGACGACCGCGTTTCCGCAGACCGCCCGCCGCCGCGAATGGGGGAGACTGACGTATACCGGAGTGGGACTATCGCTGGCATTGAGGACATCAACCACAACAACAACAACAACAACAACAACAACAACAATGACGACGACGACGACGTCGCCGCGCGCATCTACCACCTCACCGAACCGGCGGACGACGGTGCCTCGGCCGCAGCAGCAGCTGCCGTCGACGCCGCCACCTCGGCGACGACCGGCCGTTTCTTTGGCATCTACGGCCGCGCCGCGTCCGCGGCCGAGGCGTGGCTGGCGCCGGCCCCGGCCCCGCCGCCGCTGGGGTCAGCCCAACCCCCGGCGCACCCGCCAGCGACACCGCCCGCGCCGAGCACCGAGGCGGCCGCCGCCCACGCGCAAGGCGGGGGAGCGAGCTGCTATGCGACGCCGGAGGCCGACGCGCGCCGCGTCCGCACCGCAGTGCGCGCCGCCGCGCGCGGGGGGGCGCTGCGGTCGCCGCCGCCGCCGGTCGCCGCCGCAAACGCCCCGCGAACAACGTCAGCAGCAGCGGGCGGCGACAGCAGCAACGCCGACGAGGTGCCGCAAAAGATTGATATTTTCCTGGGGCGGTACCCCTGCCATTCCTGCGTCAAGTTCTGACCCCTTTTTGACTCCTACTTTTCTCTACCGCCCCAACCCCAACCACCACAAAAACAAACTCAACCTTGGCTCCGGCTTGGACCTCTCCAGTCGGACCCGGACCGCGCGCTCGCAGCCGACGCGCCGCGGTGGAACGGCGGTGGCAGCAGCGACGACGACGGGGACGACGACGACGGCGGCTGCGGCGAGGGCGCAACGAGTGGGTACATGGCGACGTACGGGTCGGTCGCGCGGTTTATGGGCGTCGGGCCAACGCAGCTCGCGGAGCTGGCGCTGCGGCACGCGAAGACGGCGCGCGGGCGGCGGCGCGCCATGCTGCGGCGGTGTCTGTCGCCAGCGGGAAGCGCCGATGGCGGCGGCGGAGGCGGAGAGGAAGAGGAGCAGGCCGGGAATTGTGCGGATGCGAGGGCGCCGTCCGAGCGGCGCGTACTGATTTCGTGGGACGCGGAGCCTGTGGCGCGCAGTGGCGGCGGCGGCGAAGGCGCGGGGGTTCCGCGCGACGGCGGCAGCGACTGTGGCCTTGACGCGGTCAGAGACGAATCCGACGCCTTTGATGGTGCAAGCTTGCAGCTCGGGGAGTGGGAGGTGGCGCGCGAAAGTAAGGGGCTGTCGCAAGTCCGGAACATTAAGGTAGGCAACCCACTGACTCTCTCGCTCTCGCTCACCCCAAACGCTCTCACATTAGACTGGCAAAATGATGTATTGTGTCCACTACGAGGGTGCGAACGGGCGCGATGAAGATGGCACCGACCAAACTACGCAAGCGAGGGGGTGGACTCCACTGCCCAATTTGAGTCGCATCTTGTTTTCGTGAATGATGAGGATACGAAATAAAGGAAATGACACAAACCGATCAATCGTCACGATTCAAAGCGTAAATGCTTGCGCTCGGGAGGGGAAAAAAAAACAAGAGGGAGAGGAAAATGGGGGGAAATGAGGACGAAAGAGGCCCGATGTGGCATTCAAAGCAGGAGAGAAAACCTTAAAACAAAAAAACAGTCTATCGCAGAAAGGTGTTGAAAAAAAAAAAAAAAAAAAAAAAAAAAAAGAAATCTCAGTAAATACGCGTGGTGGGTTGGATCATTTTCGGCCCGTTGGGGTCGCTCGCCTGCGTCGGAGCCCCAGCGAACTCGGCAAAGCTCGAGGCGTTTGAACCGCCGGGAGGCGGGAGTCTGCGTTTGCCAGTTGGTTTCTTCGCGTTCAACGAGTCTGAGGAGCCACCGTCATCCCCAAGAACAACGGAGCTGCGCAAAATGGGGGAAGCGGCCGCAGCGGCTGCAGCAGGACCACGCTTGTGCTGCAGGGATTCTGCGACTGAGCCGTTGTGAACTGTTGCAGTTCCCGCCGCTTGCTTCGCCGCTTGAGGGGCAGCCGGCTCTGCCGCTGCGGCAACCGGCTTGGACAGAGGTGCTGACGGAGTGGTGTCGTGAGCAAGACTGAAGTTGGATCGAAAGTGCGGGGACCCTTCGACAGGGCGTTTGCCAGGTCGGTGAGTGGTAGAATCTGCCGACGGAAGGATTGGGTTCTCTGACTTCTTGGCCGCCCGCGGAGGAGGCGGAGCAACGTCTTCACCACCAAACACAATGTTGGAGATAGCAGCTGATATGCAAATTACGGATCGACAGCCGTCAAATGGATGTTGGACACACAACCACAAAAATCGAAGGAAGGCCACCCACCAGAGCGAGGACCAGGCTTCTTGCCCTTTGCGGGCGCAGGCGACTCGGCAAGATTCAGAGACGAGATGCCGGTGGTGCGGGTCGGTGACATCGGGGACGCTGCCGGGAGGGGGTCCGGCTGATCAAATATCGACGACTTTGAGTACGGACCGTAGCGCTTGCCGGTCTGGGAAGGCGAGGTTACAACGGCGGGAGCAGTGGACTTGATCGTCGGAGAGCCGGCGGCGGCGGCCGTGGGTGATGACGAGGATGCGGCATCGGAGCCATCGCCGAAGCGGATACTGGACTTTGCACTGCTGCGGTAAGACTGAAAGGCCCAACCCGACCCGGGCGGATACGAGCGTGTGCGTGTGCGTGATTTAGTAGTCGCGGCAGCGGAGGGAGAAGGGTATCAGGTTCGTTCGGCCGGCAACCAGTCATGAGGCAGGCGCAAGCACACGCAGACTCGCAAACAGACAGACAGACAGACTGCTCACCATGTTTGTTTCCTTTTTGGATCTTCTTTTTCTTTTTTTTCTTTTTTTTTCTTTTTCCTGTTTTTGTTGAACTACAGATCTTTTTTCTGTTTGTCTTCGCTTTCTCTCTCTCTGTCTGTCTCGCTGTCTCTCTGTCTCTCTGTCGCTCTCTTTCGCTCTCTCTTTTTCGATGCACACCTCCATGGGAGGCCGCTTGTCGGGCCACCAACGAGCAAGGGTGGGTGTGAACGGCGCAAGCCGACGACGGACCTCTCTCTTTCCTTCTCTCTCTCTCACTCTCACTCTCACTCTCACTCTCTATCTCTCTCTCTCTCTCTGTCTCTGAACATTTTGTTAATACAAGAAACAACAAAGGGAGGGGGACGAGGAGGTAGGGAAGGAGGGAATGAATTCAGGACGGATTGGTACGATTTGGGACGGTATCACGCTCCAGAGTTTTGAGAGTGGCTCCCAAAACCCCCAATCACCGAACATCGGAGGCCAATCAGACAGAGAGAGGGAGAGCGAGAGAGAGAGACAGACAGAGGAAGAGAGAGAGAGAGAGAGATGAGAGAGAGAGCGAGAGAGAGAGTGCGAGAGAGAAGAGAAAGGAGAAAAAAAAAAAAAAAAAAAAAAAAGGAGAAACGGGAAAAAGCAATTTGATTGATCAGCGGGTGGTCCCGAAGGCAAAAGGAGAAATAAGTTAAAAAGGCGCCCACGCAGCCGTCCACGCACGCCGCCCGCCGCTCACTCTCTCGGTCCTCTCTCTCTCTCTCTCGCGCTGCTAGCACACACACCATCAAATCAAATCCATCAACAACAGCATCAGCAACAAACAACAACCACTCCTCCTTCCATCATGGTCGCCCTCGACGTCGCCACCCTCAAGCATGCCGCCACCATTTCTCGTGGCCTCGCCATGGACGCTGTGACGGCCTGCAAGTCTGGTAAGCTTTCACGCGCCACTCAATTCCCTGTTTCGGGCGCGCCGAGAGCGAAGAAGGGCGGAAGTGAAGGAAGGAAGGAGGGAGTACAGGAAAGGCCACCCAGCGCGATGCAAAAAGACATAGTCAGTTGCATATTCTCTGCTGTCCTTTTCTTCACTGCGAGGTCTCGCTCTCGCCTAGTCGTTTGGTGGCGGAACGGTTTCCGGTCAAGTTCGGCGCGTCTGTTCTTACAGAATGTGCTTGCCAGGTCACCTTGGTCTTCCCCTCGGCTGCGCGGATGTTGGCGCGGCGCTCTTTGGCAGCCTTCTCCGCTACAACCCCGATGACGCGAACTGGATAAACCGTGACAGGCAAGTCGCGTAACCACGTTAATTGTTTTAGTTTGACACTGTTGTCCAGGTTTGTGCTGTCGGCTGGTCACGGCAGGTAAGCACAACTGACCACACTCGGCGAGGCCTTCGACTGTTTTCTGAAGCACACTGCAGCATGTTTCTGTACTCGTGGCTGCATCTGTCGGGATTCAAGGTTTCACTCCAGGACGTGAAAGAGTAAGCGCACCGAGAACGATATTTTTTCCATGCTGATCACTTCTTAACACTATTCTTTCAGGTTCCGAAAGCTTCACTCCATCACTCCCGGGCACCCCGAGTTTGGAGAGACGGAGGGTGTTGAGGCAACCACTGGCCCGCTTGGAACCGGCATCTCCTCAGCCGTCGGAATCGCCGTCGCGTCCAAACTGTCGGAGGCGAAGTTCAACACCACTCACAAAATTTTTGACAACAAGGTCGTTGTCCTGGCCGGTGACGGTTGCATGCAGGAGGGTGTATCGCACGAGGCGTGCTCCTTTGCTGCGCACGAGGGTCTGGACAACTTGATTGTCATTTACGACGCCAACGAGGTCGGGGTTATGGCGTTTCTGTTGACGCAACCAATATCTGATCGAAAGTCTTTAATTTTTTAGGTCACCCTCGACGCGATGGCCAGCAAGACTCAATCCGAAAACACTGGACTGCGATTCCAGGCGTACGGTTGGGACGTCGTTACCGTTGACGGTCACGATATTCAGGCATTCGCCAATGTAGGTTCATACTTGCCAACTCTCTTTCTCACACTTACATTGCTCACATCTACCAATGTTGTTGAGGGCAGGCCTACGAGTTCGCCGCCTCAAACCTGAACTCCAAGCCCAAGCTCATTATCATCAAGACCGTTATCGGATTCGGTATCAAGGAAGTTCAAGGAACTAATAAGGCACACGGCGAGGCCGGCGTTAAGTTTGTTGTCGAATCCCGCAAAGCTCTGGGTCTTCCCGACGAGCTGTTCTACGTGTCGGAAGAAGTGAAGAAGTTTTTCACCAATCACAAGGCTTCCTTGAAGGCCAAGTACGACGCTTGGGTCAGCACTTACAACGCGTGGAAATCAGCCAACCCGGGCCTTGCTACTCTGTTGGAAGACGCTGTCAACAAGCGAATCCCCTCCGCGGACGATCTCCTCAGCAAAATTCCAGTTTTTGCGGACGCCCCGACGATCGCAACAAGAAAAGCTGGAGAGCTGGTTCTTCAGCCTCTTGCAAAAGCACTTCCCCTGCTCGTTTCGGGATCCGCCGATCTGCACGGATCGACCCTAAACTATATCAAGGAAGTTGGCGACTTCTCAAAGACCAACAGAAGTGGCCGCAACCTGTACTTTGGTATCAGGGAATTCGGCATGGGATGCATCGTTAACGGTATTGGATACCACGGTATCTGGCGCCCGTCCGGAGCGACGTTCTTCACGTTCTCGGACTTTTTGCGCCCAGCGTTTAGGCTTGCCGCTTTGGCAAAGCTGCCTATTTTCCACATCTTCACCCACGATTCCATCGGTGTCGGAGAAGATGGCCCCACCCACCAGCCCGTCGAGACTCTCTCTGCAGTCCGTGCCATCCCGAACTGCGATGTCATCAGACCCGCGGACCCAGAAGAGACTGCAGCTGCCTTCGTTGGCGCCATTGAGAACCTGACTGGACCGACCCTCTTGGTCCTTTCCCGTCAGAACCTCCCCTACCTGTCCTCCATTCCTGTGGAGACTCGTCGCAAGGGCACCCTTCGTGGCGGCTACATTGCTGTTCAGGAGTCCGCTCCGTTGGACACCATTCTGATTTCCTGCGGTTCCGAGCTTCAGCATGCGATCGAGGCCGCAAAGGTGCTTGGCCCCTCCACTCGTGTCGTGTCGCTTCCCTCGTTCAAGCGCTTCGATGAGCAGCCGAAAGAGTACCGCGACTCAGTTTTGCCTCACTCTGCTCGTAAGCGGGTTGCAATTGAAGCTGCGGCAACGCAATCATGGTACAAGTACGTCGGTCTGGACGGTAAGGTGGTCGGAATCGACCGCTTTGGTATGTCAGGCCCCGGAAATCAGGTCATGGCAGCGCTCGGCATTACGGCGGATGCAGTTGTTGCTGCTGCTCGTTCCCTTTGATTCTTCGCTTTAGTTTTTGTGCTCTATTCTCCTCTTTCACGTTTTTGACGAAGCCCTGTTGCCGGGCCTTTCATCGTGAAATACATGCATTTACAGTTCTTGTATTGGAATGGGTATTACGCCGAATATGTTCAGAGCAGAACCGGGGCGTATTGTAATCAGTTTCCGCACGAAAACGACGAGGCGACCAGCTCAGCGATTGTCCGCAGTGCAACTGAAATTTCTGCTGCTCTCTGACTTCGCATTTTCCTCTCAGGCGGTTTCACTTTCGCTGTTTAGCACTGTTTCTCGTTCTCTCCCTCATTTATCAATTATCCCACCGTTTGATTAGATCCGCTTGTATACGGGCGAATCCCACTCCTGATGCGTAAAACACTAACAGAAGGTTTTCACAAATTGTACACTGTCTCCCACTTGACACCTTTGACCCAGGACGCTCCTCTGCGCCACTGCAGAGTACTGCGACCTATGCATTCGAATCCATCCTTGCTGCGTAGGAGCAGACGCTCTCTACCTGCTTTGGCCAGCGGCCTGCTTTCGAGCATTCTCCTCGCCGGCATCCGTCGCTGCAGCTGCACTGGGTGACGGTTCGGATTGAAAGACGAGGAAGCGTTTCGTGTCAAGCTCAAACAAAAAAAGCTGCCAAATTTGGCGTGTTCTGACTGACCAACGCTGGAGTGGTGCTGGGAATGGCCGCCCCAGGCAGCGCCAACGATGATTCTGCTGCAGCTGCGACGTCTGCGGTGGCCGCCTCCGCCGCCCCTTCCAAGGGGAGGTGGACCTTCAAGCAGCTGCCGACAGAGCTTGCTGCTGGGGCGAAGTTCCGCGTGTGGACGGACCTGTTCCTCGGCTGCGATCTGGGCGCCGACGAGCCCATCGTTTTTGAGGTCGTCGGAATCGCCTCGGTTTCGTGGGTAATCCAGCCTGACAGCCCTCATGCAGTGGAGGCAGATCGCATCGCTGGGCAGCCGAGAACTGTCAACCTGGAGGAGGAGTTTTGGAAGTCATCGACGAATTTGACGGACAGCCTGGTGAGTTGGGTGTGTGGCAATTGCCATGCACCGATCCTACCCTGCTCGTCTTCCTAAGCCCGACCTGCAACCAACCCGATCGTGACATCTGCAATCATCCTACAAAGAAACGAGGGATAGTTTCGTTGCTCGTCCGCATGTTGGGTTGACCCAACCCTTCTTCATTCCAGGATCTTATTGCTGGAGAGCACGGTTTTGTTCTCTCTCTACAACTGCCCGATGATCTATTTCCGACGTTTTCCTATGAGGATGATGAAAGCTCTGAGTATTTCTCGGTTCGTTACGTCTTCAGAGCACGGTTCCCCGCTCGAGACCAGCCAGTTCCGGACTTTGAGCGTGAGGTCAAAGTCGAGCCCTCCATAATATCAGACACCACCAGCCTTGGGTATCTGGCGGTTGAGGAGACAAGCCAAGTCGGAGCTTACTTGAAGGTCCAAGGGAAGCGAAACCACTTTCACTCTAAGTCGCAGCTTTCGTTGTTATATTCGATGCGTGCTCCGCCCTATCACAACGTACAGAGGGTAGTCCTTGAAGTTATCTCTCGCTACGGTTTGCCTGGACCACTTGGTCCCAGTTCTCGAGTTGGGGAGGAGCGCGTTCTGAATACGTTCGATCTACCTGGTATTCCTGCGGGGTTACTGTCAGAGTTCATTCTGAACTTTGAACTGCCAAATCTGCCCCCCAGTGTGTTTCTTGGGCCACTGGATATATCTCACGAACTTCGCTTTGTTGTTATATACGAGCCAAGCCCCCTCACCGTTGCGGTCGGCCCTGATGTCATGGGTGCGTCCATGCTGGTAGTCTTGCCGAATGTCCAGAACTTGACACTCCCAGTTGGCTATGATGATGTGGAGGAGTACCTGCCAGAGGACGAGGAAGCACCTCGGGAGCTGCGACTAGTTCCTGGAACCTCGATGGAATTCCCTCCGCTTCCAACTTCTGGGCTTACGGCACAGTTACATGTTCCGGCGACCAGCGGTTATACTGTTCCCATGGAATATTATCAACAGTCAGTTGTGATGTATCCTGGCACAGCCAGTGGGAGTTACACGGGTACAACGGCGACGTCCTATGTAATTCCCACCAGTCCATCTAATTATGCTGGAAGTCACTACCAAATCCCACCGCAGTTTTCTACTTGGCCGGGAATCGTGGCAATGCGCCAGAATAACTTCGGTTCAAATCCACCTGAGGGATATTATCCAGTCCCACCTACACCCGGATCCGAGCTCGCCATCCCCCAGAACTCAATCTTGCGTCGGCCATCGGTTGGAACTAATCCCTCCACCGGAGAACCGCCGCGTACCTACACGAGAACGAAGAATGCGCGGCACTCCGTCACGGAATACTTTGGAAACCAATCGGGTGAAGATTCTCAAAGCCCCACCCCCGGTGGTCTCACTTCACCCACAACAACGGAAGGGTCAACTGTCATCAATGGAGAAACTGCCACCAAAAACGATGCAGATCTTTCCCGCAGCAGCACTGGTGAGCCCATTTCCTGCCTACTTTATGGTGGCGTATTGCATTGCAGACTGAAAGTTATCCTCCACTTTCCAGTTCGAGTTCGTCCACCTGTTCCCCCCAAGCCCCCTACTTTATCCTCTGGCCACTCCTCACCTTCATCCTCATCAGCATCTGCATTCCCTGCCCTCCCAAAAGCAAAAACCATAACGAACCGACCAGAACCTTTTCCGAAGAGCGGAGCGGAGCAGGCGTCCGGCAATGCCCAATTGCCGATCGAACTCCAGTTGGAAAGACTTCGCACAGAAAAAATGCAGCTAGAACAAGAGCGAAAGCTTGCAGCAGCTCAGCTTGAGAGAGATCGTTTACAAAAAGAGTACGACGAAAGAATCGCACGAGAGAAGGCGAATCTGGCGCAGGAGGTCGAGCGTGAACGAAGGGAGATAGAACGGTTGCGGGAGGAGCTTGCCAAATACGCGATGATTCGGCAGGCATCTTCGGCGCTCTCGGTGGAGAGTATTGCAGAGTCAAATGACGAAGCTCCGAATGCGTCCCGTTCTGATGATGCTGCAGCAACGGAAGGGAGTTCTCACGATGCGGAGGATGAACCGCCGACGTACTCACCACCTTCAGCACCAACTGCAACGGACAACGTGGACAAAAAGGCGCCGTCAGCGGTCGGACCTATGGCGCTGACCATCGGTACGAGCGAGATTCCGCCCGCGGGGGCTGTATCTCGTCAGCCTACGCGCCTATTTGATGCGTTTCCAGAACCGACAATTGCTCCAATTTTGCCGCAGCGGTCAGTGGCTGTTCAGCCGCCTCCCCTGGCCCGAGGAGACGATGTGAAGAGAGCGTACGTGAAGTCTCTGGAAATGTACCGAGACAGGCAGCTCAAACACTTTTCGGAGAAAGGAGTACCAATGACGTCAGCAGAGATAGACACCGCACGAAACGAGGTGTTGGCTCAAACTGGTGAACCGATCTTGATGAGTCCGAATGTCGATACCATTCTGGAGGCACTTCATGTGAGTGCGAACCTGATTCAGAACGCGTTTTGCATGTTAATCCCAATCTCACTTTCTCTTCGATGACACGACGTACAGCTGGAAATGAAAATTGTAGAGAATGAGTTGCAAGAAGCTTATGAGGCATCCTCAATGGACAGCATTAAGTCGCGCATTCTCGATGCCGCACAGTCTCTTTCGCAAATCATCGACGCAGGAGTCATCACCAAAGAATCGGACCTGCAGCAGTACTGTGACGAAATTCTGAAGGACCTGAAAAAGTCGGAGCCCAATTTGCCCGAACCGATCTGGGTCAAAACCACTCAGTTTTTGGAGGATCGCCTCAAAACTCCTCTGACCGCCAGGCTGCGGGATGGGCCTCCTTCGCCGGCCGCACCCTCAGACGCCAAGGGGAAACAACCTATCGCCCCGAGCACAACCATTTCCGGCTCGAACAGTGGGCTCGCACCGTCTGCTACGTCTTTGAACCGGCCGAGGATTATTTTACCTTCAGACCCTGCACCCTCCAACGTCCCAAAGCCGGTCCCTCTAGGACCGTCCCCGGCTGGTGTTGGCGTTGCAGCTGAGGGCCGAAAGAGCACTGCACCTATTTCAAAGCCCCCTAGGCCGTTCCCATGGATTCGCAAACCTACAAAGTGATGCTACCAAAAATCCTTTCTCACACAACCTCCCACAACCAAAGAGTCAATCCCACCCACCCGACAAGATTCTGTTCAAGGTGGCCGCTGCGTCGATGCCTCCACTGCCTATTTTTCTGTTGCCTGTTTTCTAGCTTTCTTCTACCTAGCCATTCTTCCGGTCGGTTTTCACCGTTGCGCTTGTTCAGTTGTTTTCCACTGATTGTTTTTTGCAATTTCGCGGAATATTGAGATTGTCGTCACACAGGGATAGTGTTATTTTTTGGAGCAGATTGTTTAAGGAATTAAACACCTGGAGACAGGTTACAAGCTGGGATCGTCCAATATTGTTGAGACGTGCATGCAAATGTGAATAGCCCGGATTGCGGGGGAAATGGCAAGACCAACTGAAAAGGGTTACATCATCTACATCTTTATTTGACGGGAAGGTTCAGACAGGAAGAAGAGCAATTTGGCCCATTTTCTTCAGATAGCGCTCCATGAGTATTTCGAAGTCCTTGACAATGAATACGAGAATGGTGGACTCGAAGAATTGTGAAACCTTTCCCAAGCGGTCAACAACGAGGTTAGACTCGAAGCTTTTTGTTCGCTCGAAATGTGTCATCCAGTCCTCCAGCATCTCGCAAAGGTTGAACAATCTCGACAGCAGCTCAATATACGCCGAGAGATCAGCAACCTTTTCAGCTTTTTTCGACCCGATGCTCGAAAAGCTTCGTGTGAGAAGGGAGCCCCATTTCTGGAGTGTTCCTGCCTTTTCGCCTGCACCTCCGTCATAATCGTCCATCGAGCCGCCACCCCCCTGCCCCCCTGCTCAAACTGCCTCCAGTGTTTTTGTTTCCGTCTAGCTCTAGATATCGCAGCTTTTTTGCCAGATCTCTTCGCACGGTTTCAACGATCGGGTCGAACTCGTCCAGAACCCGGTTGACAGCATTTCCATCGAGATTCCTGATCCCGCCATTCGCGGATTCCGACTGATACAATCCGGACACGAAGTCCCCATAAACTCCTCGGCGGCATGTCTGGAGCGCCAGAAACAGTTCTTCACAGGCCGCAAACTTGCTTTCGATTGCAATAAACTTGGCACCTGACTGGAACCAAACTTGGCGAGGAACGTGCAGCCGCGGAGTCAACATTCCTCCAGTCGTCATCGTTCGGCGAAGGAGTTTCATGAGCCGAAATGGTCGATGGGGATCACGGAACGCCTGCTGCATGCCCATCATCCCGTGAGAGTTCTCCGATGTGTGCCCGATCGGCTCAGGCGGTTCCAGCAAGCTGGGATCGTCGTTGGCCACAACCTCGAAGAATGCATCGTATGACAGGAATGGTTCGTTCACGCCGTCTGGTTGGATAGAGGACATCGAGGATAGGTTCTCATTTCGAACGCCAAACCCTTTTCCGTTGTAGAAAGCCGAGAGATGGGGCGGGGTGTTGGCTAGAAGCTGTCAAAGTATCTTTCAGTCAGATCGCCATCCTGCCTACCCTCCCGATTTTCATTTCCTGCTCTCACCAGATCCACGCGCTGCACATACTGGTTGCGGAGGTTAACCAGCCTTGCCCTGCTCTCCTCCGAGAGCGCAGCCGCGGCAACGGGAGTGGGAGCGTCGTTCAGCTCGTCCGAGTCCTGCCACGAGTCATCCGAGTTCGCCAGGACGTTTTCGAGGGCCAAGATGGCTTCTCTGTAGGCATCTAAAGCCTCCCCGTACTGATTGTTGGAGTCGCTCTCGATCGCTTCCTGCACCTTTTTCAGGGCGAACGACGTCTGGGCCGAGGCGGCATTCATTCTCCACGTGCCTTCCTTGCGGTTTGTTGCGTTCGCGATGTGTCTTCACTCCAAAAACATTCCCCGTGCACCAATTTGTCGCCCCCAACCCCTTCCACTATCGCCGTCCGCGGCCACCGATGGGTGACGAGACCAGGCGCCTGGATCGGCTCATGAAGAAGGTTAAACCCTTCTTTGACGAAAAGCAGAAGGCGAAGAACCGCCTGAACGCATTCTGCTGCTTCATCGGTCTGTTTGCTTTCCTCCCGGTGAAATTTGTAGATTATCTAACCTGTGCCCTTTCGCAATCCCTTTTTGGAGACGGTAGCAACGACGAAGATCAAGCGAAATTTTTCCAGGAGCATGACCACATCGTCTACAGCGTGCTGAAAGAGTCGTTCTGGCATCTCGTCGAGAAGATTCGAGGTGAAACTGCTGTCCATGTGCTCTCAGCGTAACATTGTATAAAAAGGAAAGGATAAGGCGGACAAGCCGGCCCAAATAGGATCCAAAGAGTCGATTGAACTCTTGAAAGTAACCGCCCTCTTCAGAAAAACTTTCGTCCTTCTGCCAGAGCGTATACGTGCAGGTTGGCACGTGAAGGGAGCATTACAAATTGTGAAGGCCTTAGTCGCGCACCAGAACCATCCCCGATTGCGGCTTGAAGGACTCAGGATTCTGCTATCTTGGATTAATGACGTCGATGAAGAGATACCAGAATTAACAGCGCTCTACGCCTCGGTATTACAGCTGGATCTATTCGAGCCTTTCGTTTTGCCTGTTGGCTACGAGCCCGCGGGAAATCACCCTGGATCAACGAGTCTCCCCAAGGAGGAAAATCAAAAACAAAATCATACCCCCGAAAATGATAACAATCCAGTCAGCCTCCAGTTGCAGGAGATGCAGCCAATCATTCCATGGGCTTCGGCCCCCACTCCCTCCGACTCTATCGAGTTATTTGAAGAGATTCTACTTAATATAGCTATCTTGAGTGTCCTCGCCTGCTCAGGAACAAGTTCTCGGCTTGGGTACGCCCACGCATTCCTCCCAGCGTCCCCAGCTCTCTCTTCTTCACCTTCACTGGACGGACAGCTCTGCCATAAATCGCTTGACATGAGTGGATTGGAACTCGACGATGTTGAGAATACGTCAGAAGAAGTTCCATTTCAGGAGGATCCTGTCCCCGACGGACTCGTAGCCAACGTAGGAGCACTCAAAGCAGCAACCGCGCAGTGGCAGTATGTGAAAAGGTGGTATCTTTTCAAGCTTTTCCCAACCGAAGCGGGCAGACATAATCGAGGAGGGAACAGTGGTAGGGCACAAACGAACGAATCAACAATCATTGACTTTCCAAAGACTTTCAAACATGTCCGCTTCCTTTTCTTCAATCGTTTCTTTCCTTTATTATACGATATATGCTCGACCCTTCGGTGACGGGCCTTGGGCTTGCCCTTCCAGAACATCTCAGTTGGCTTTCTTCATTCGGCATCCACTCTAAAGCCACCTCCCTGTTGCGGCGTTATATGCTATCCTCCACTGAGGACCGAAGCCTGATAAGCGAAGTTGTTCGACAAGGTCTCTTGGTGCCGTTTTCTTCCTCCGATATATCGCGAAGCTCACTTTTCATCATTCGAACGTGGCTGTTTTCGCCGGTGCGAGAATTGCTGTTGACGTGGCATTAATATATGATCTTAACAGCGACAGCAGGAAAGTAAGGAGGCTTCGACAGACGGTGCCGAGCGGAATTTCGACGGCGAAGACTGCGAGCCAGAAACCGTTCTCTTGCAGCGTCTCAATAACTGCTGCCACATCTGGACGAATTTCGAAATCGAAGCCAATACGACAGCCAGGAGACTTTTGGAAAACATCCGGCTGCTCTTTTTGGATCGAAGAGACTTCATTGACTACAGTGCTTCGCAGGTGGCCCCTTGCAAAATGATTTCTCGTTATAACACCATTTCAAGGTTGGATTGTACAAGGAAGCACTCCAGATCTATAAGCTGTTGGTGGTGGAGGCATTTTTCCCTCTGACATCCAGGACGTGGCGGTTAATAACAGATTCCTTGCTAAACATTTTGGAGGCTTTGTTTTGTCGACCCAACAAGTATGCAAGCATCGCTACACCAAGCTTGGCAGAGGAAGTTTGCGGTATTGCCGTTGAAACGGTACTGCTCACTTGGATTCGTTTCGGTTCTCAGTCCGAAGCGGATTGGGTCAATCTGAGAGCAGTTTTAGAAAAATGCTCCGGCTGGATGCAGACTGTTCATCAATGGGCGGTAGGTGTGAGCAATTCGCAACCAATTTTGACACGACTATGCAAGAATACAGTAACGAAGATGACCAAAGTTTTCGGTCTTTTCTCCTTCGGAGTCGACGTGGATATGATAAGGGATGACTATGAAACACGAGGCGCTATTCGGTTGCGTGCAGCCTCTTTCCAATCCTCTCGGCCAAAATCTTCGATTTCCTCATCAAGTAGTCATATCACCATCAACAATCGCATTGCTTTGCAAACCGAAAAAAGTTTTGGAAGCAGCCTTGGTTCAGCGGTTGAGGTTACGCAGAACCCTTCGTCCCCGCTTCCTGCTCTCGTCGCCGAATCGGCGCCTTCGTCGTCCTTACTGTTCAATCTTGACAATGAAATCGCCGCTCTTGATCCACCTCCGTCCCCAATGCATCCAATTCGTCTTCCTCCGGTTGGAGGCGCCCCAACCTCGCTCACGGATGGCGGTTTACTCGAAGGAGCTATGCCGATCACTAAAGCGGTCGCATTGGTCGAAAATGACTCCGCGCTGAAGCAGGAGGTTCGTTCTAGAAATCGTTTGATCATTTCCATCTCAATTGTTCCGTGCTAGCTTAGGGACGCGAATAAAAGCTCGACTCACTCCATTAAGTCACACCAATCCGCGGAAGGTGTTAATGAGAAGCTCGAAAGGTAATGCTTGTCTCTTACAGCGAAGACTAATTTCACATTTGAAAGGTCTACTGGTGCTGCCAATGGTTATGGAGGATCTACCAACCTCCATCTGCCAACCAGCGGCCAAAATTTTCTTAGTAAAGTCAATGATTTTCCAAACTTGCTGACCATCACATGGTGGAACGCTGCTTCCGGGTCTTTTGTTTGGAAAAACTTGCTGTGCTGCCTGGGAGACGTCAACAAACTTTCAAACCCGCAGAATCATGCGGAGGCGATGAATTGCCTATCCCAGACTTGGGATATGCTGGCAAAAGTAAGTTAAACCGACCGTAACAGTAGTCCTGAAGCAGTTGACAGATTCGGTCAGCCCAAACCTACGAAAATGCACAAATACCTCCATTATTCGATTTTTTCCCTTGGTTCGCGAAAGCGACAGAGCTGTCTAGGTCTGTTTAGGAACCTCACCTAAATCTCTGTTCTTACATAACTTCATTTGGTTGCAAGTGATTTTGCTGAGGGCCGCGAATGCGGATACTCCAGCCTCTGCAAATTGATGGCAAAGCGTCACGAACAACCTCTTGAGCTCGATGTTGTTTCGCATTTTTACAGATGCATACTGAGGGTATTATGATCGGGTATTGAGCTCCGTACTAAATCGACCTCAGGGTCTTGGAACGGACGATTTGAAAGTTGTCTCTTCAATTCTTTCGAACTCAACGGCCATTTTTCTGGTGAACCTGCCAGGAAGCTCGATTCTCATCCCTCATTTTGTACGTGCAATCAATAAGGCGAGTCGAGTCTCTATACAGCATTGACGCTGAACATCTTTGAAGCTGCTTGTCGGATCCAGGGATAATACCAGCGTATCCACTATTGTTCGACAAAGCGCAATCAAGATCCTCCACTCTATGTCCGCTATACCCAACTTGCACTTGCAAACCTCAATGTTCTCAACATCGGATCTGCCTCGCTTGCCGAATTCGCACCTGACCGTCGCGGAAGGATTGTCGTCGTCAAGCGATATTATGCGATCACTATCGGAACCATTTTTGCCTAAAAAGCGGGCAGAAGGAACAAATCGCTCTCTTTCCAGAGAAGACTCAATATCGACTGACGATGAGTTTTCACCTCTGTCAGATTCAATCTTTGACTCATCGAGAAGTCTTGCTGAGGAGACCCTTACGATACCATCACTCGATTGGAACAACCCCGCTATCACCGAAGACCACGTCACATTTGACGAGATCAAAACCCAAATCACTGATCTGTACTCCTCGTTGTTGAAGGATGAGGGAAATCTAAAATGCTCAGAGACAACTGCGATGCTCATCTGGGGAGTTTCTGCTCTGTGCTGCGAGGAACTATTCAACTCTTCAAGGTTGGCAAGCATGTGCCCTAAATTAGCTAAAGTCTTTTGCAGACTCAAAGGCAATATGGGTGAAACGTGCTTGAATCTATTATTGAGCCAATTAACGTCCAAGGACGCCAAATCAGTGTCTGCCGCAGTGGACGGGCTATCTCTTTTAGCATCCAATAGTTTGATATTGCGAAGAGTGGAGGCCCGCACTCTCATCAATGTTGTTGAAAAGATTGTTGGTGCGATTGGAGAGCATATCCTTTGCAACCAAGCTCGAGTGTCGAGAGAAAGCAGAAGTTTGTCCAATCTGCTCCCATGCGCTCTCTGACTCTCTTTATAAGATTTGATTGTAACTCGTTTGCTTTACTGTCTATTGGATTGGATGATGCTGTTACCAAACCATATAATTGAAGAGTCGACAGTCTCCGTACTTATATTCGAAGTCCTGGAATCCTGCCTAGAGTTAGGTAGTGAATACGACGGATCAGAAACAGCAACGGCAGCAAAAGCTGTCCATGGCAATGCGAATATGAGAGGTGAGATCCAAAAGACTGAAACCGGCATATGACGTTGCCATAGCGAATTCTCTCCTTTCCGCCGCGGTCGCGAAAGTTGCAATGAGCCCCGTGCCGGGGGTTCCTATTGCGCAAACAGCGTTAACTGTAACAGCAGGCACTGGAACGGAAACCACTAGAGGAAAGTTGGAGGTTGGCGCTCTCGTAATTACGAAGTGTAAATCATAACGGATACTTGATCCACGTAGGCCGAAGAAGATGACGATGATTTTGTTGTCAAGGTAAGAAAATTCCTCTCCATTGCAATAATGGTAATCTCTCGATTAGGAAGCCGCGGAAAACGTTCTTCTTCATTTTTCACATCATTTCAACAATTTTGCTCCTCCGTACGGGGCTGCAATCATGAATAGTCAGTATGTGGAGTCGATTCTTTCCGAGGAAATGAAGGAAAACGATCGCACAATTTTCTTTACCCTGAACGACACCACAATTTTGACGTTTTGCATGTGCTACACTTCCGGTTTGTGTTTACAGTAACCAATGGACACTTGTCTAAGGAAGTTGATTGTCAAGGCGACGCCAAGGCTCGAATTATTATGCGCGATTTAACGGGAAGATATGTTTGGGATTACGAGAACTTTTGGCAAGGACTTGCAGATGTCTGTTGTGAAAATCCCCAAGGCGAGAAACAGTTCTCTCAAGGCTTTACTCTACCAATCCATCAGAATGTTGAAAGTGAGGACTCAAAGCCTGATGCATTTGGCTGCGAAATTGCTGGTGACGAACTCAACAGCCTCATTCAATCGTATGGAAGACAGAAATAAGTCAAACAATGCCACACTAACGGTGTAAACAGTATCCGCCAGGAAAATGAAGACTGCTTGGAGCACATGAAATCGTCAGGCTCCATCGAGGATGAAGGTTTCTCAGAGCAAGCTGCACAAATGTCAGAGATTATAGAAAGAAATGTCAGCACAGAGGCATTTTATCACGACAAGTTTCGAAGTAAGGAATAATCGGAGTATAAATTGTTGACAAAAATTCTCTAGAGAATAACTCTCTTGTTTACCGACGTTTTCAAAAGCTGGCTGGCTCAAAGGGGTTTGTGCTGGAGCAACCTCCCGCTTCGACCGCGCTCGATGATTTCGCCAACTTTCCAAGGTTATATCTCACTCAAATGGGGCATATTAACTTCGACAGCCTGAAGGACGGCTACTTGCACATCCTCGCGAAGTCGCCTGCACTTATACGAGACATCAAGGGGCTCGATCGTAAAATGGGAAGAGAAGTTATGAAGGTTGCTATTATCTATGTTGGTCCTGGGCAAGAGGAAGAGCAAGTACTTCTTAGGAACGGCCGTGGCAGCGCCGAGTACGAGGAGTTCGTTCTATCCCTTGGGTGGGAGGTAACAGAGCAAATGGGAGCCAGATGAAAACTAAATTTCGCCCAGGTTGACGTTCAAAGTCATTTAGGTTATCTAGGAGGCCTTGAAAAGAGTCAAGCCACCGGAAGCACAGCCGTGTACTATTGCGACTCTAGAACGGAAATTATATTTCATGATATAACACGTTTTCCCCTGGACCCTGAGGACCCCAAGCAGCTAAAAAGAGTAATAATTAGCTTTACGCATTTGAAACCGCTAACTCGAGAACGCAGAAGCGGCATATCGGCAATGATCACGTTCACATTATTTGGAACGAGCACTACAGAGATTACAAACGGACCACGATTGGCGGCGACTTTGGCAACGCTCAAATCGTGATAACCCCTTTGGCCAACAAGCTCTACTCGGTTGACATCATGAAGGACTCGAAGGTAAGTCTCTTCTGAAGAGATGAATTACTTATGAGAGTTTGTAGGTCGCATCATTTGGTCCCCTTCAGCACCGAATGGCTGTCTCGAAAGGCGTCCTTGGCCCTCTCGTCCGCGCGACGGCTGCCAATGCATTTCGCTCGGCCTTACATATTGGCCAGATTCATTCCGGTCCGCCGCACGCCTTTTCGCAGAGGTTGTCCGACATAAAAACCATCATATCTCGCCACGCCAACTCGAAATCTACGTTTCAGACTTTCTTCCTGGCTTTGTTTAATCAACCCAAAAAAGGAGAGAAATACTGTGAGTGACGAGGGAGAACCAGAAAACAGTTACGCAGAAATAAAAAAACAAGAAAGAATCGCACAGCCACGATTGTTTTTATGAAGGAAAGGGAAAGGGTCAGCAAACTTGAGAGTGAATAATCGAAGATGCAGTACTTACACGCAGAATAAAGCACGCTCAAAGCACATCTCAGATGAGACTAAACTACAGATCAAGCCACTGCTTCAAAGCCGAAGGGCGTCCGTCCTGTCGAACGCCAACCTTACGCGGTTGCGGTCGCGCTCTGCACGATCGCGTGGACCTCCCACCCGCGTTTGCGGGTGCAGGATCCAGACTCTCAGGGTCACCATCGCTCCGGGGAGGGGATAGATTGGCGCAAGGGCATGCATCACTCGGAGATGAGTGGCGAGAGTAAATCGACAAAGGGGACACTGATGGGCCACATTTTGTGCGGTTTGACTGGTCGTTCTCCCTCGCAAATATTTAAGTGGTCTTTGTTGAGATGGAAGAGCGTGTCCTATTCCTTGAACGAGCGCTCGCGCCTGCCGGCGCACAGGACCCGGCGTACGCCATTGCGGAGCAGTCCACGAGGCCAGGATTTGAGTCTGTTCTCGCTACCGTACAGACGGTGCAGGCCAAGCTTCGGAGAATCGCCGACGATCGGCGAGCGATCGCTGAATTTTTGCAGAAATGTGAGGACCGGCAAGCTTCGCCCCCAAACTAAACCTGATCCTCCTCAGATGTATCGCTCAAGGATCTCCTTCAAAACCAAACCAACGAGCTGGACAGTGGCGGCTTGGATGCAACAGCAAAGAAAGAAATCGTTTTGGCTGCGGACGAGGAGATACTGCAGGCGGCCGAATACCTCAAGGAACTGGACGGCTTGAAAGGCGAGGTCAACTCAAACGCGTTGAATGGTGAGCTCAACTTGAATGCGTTGTCTGCACGAAAACAAACTGAGTTTCCCTCACTTGTAGGGTTGAATGCTTACATGGTAGCTTTGCGGCCGATTGAAGTGCAACAAATTGAGCAGTCCAAGATATCATCGAAAATGAAGGAAAGGTTTATTTCACTCATAAACGACTACAATAACTATGTAAGTTACTGTGAATCCACCAGCGGTTTGAGAGGCAACATATTGATTGTTCAACGAAGGTATCGACTCTCTCTCAAGTGTTCCTTCACTACGACAATTTGATATCAACATTGGAACGAGAGTTTTCTGGCAGATAGTCAATATAATGCATTATTCGTGAATTTATTAGAGTCACATGCTAAGCGTTTGCCTGGTCCGCCGATTTAGTCGCCATGGGGATTTAAAGAAACCTCACCTGGGCTCGGTACACTTCAGCTAGTTTCTTCATCCGGTCTTGGGGAGTGAGATCCGGATACTTCTCCTTGTAGGCAGACAACTCCTTCTGCAAACAGACGCTCAGTGATTCCGGCAATCCATCTCGAGCAATCCAACGAACCTTAACGAACTTCAACCAGGCACCCTTTGGTCCTTTTCCTTGGCCTAGAACATTGTCAGCTGATGTGTGTCTCGTGCAGCACCGGAAGGAACGGCGGTAATTGCGAAGAGGCTCTTTGAGGAGAGGGTTGCGACGAGGCACATCATCAACGCCAGATCGAGTCAGATGGATAACGAGAAGCGTTTCTGGTGATGACTAGGGGGTGCCGACACTTCGAAGCTGTTACCGTGAGCACAACGACAGGCTCGCCAACCAAACCACAGCAAGACGATAGGGCTTTGGATTGCGGCCAACGATTTCCATTTCAATGCCAGGGAGAGCGACATTGTGTGCAAACTCACCTTTCTTTTTTCCACCGCTTGCCTTCTTGGCAGTTGCATCGTCCTTCTTTGGCGGCATTGGAGTTGCGGTTGTGGGCGGCGGAGTTGGAGGCGGTGAGCGGCTCTGGTGTCCGAACGGATGTGATTGGTTGTCTTTTCTCTCTTCTTCGGATTCTCTGCAAGTCACCGAATTTAACGCCGGATGCTCATGTCCGGATTTTTGCTGCACCCCTCACCCGCTTGGGCGGTTTTGTTCCCAATATGTTACAGAGTGACCACATTGCACAATCTCATGAAACTGGAACACCAGCTCAAAGCTCCACAACGACGAGCCGAGAGGGCTCTTGTTTATTAGCAAACCACCAACACATCCAACGTTTACACAACTAATGATGAAAAATGGGTTAGCAGCACATGGACGAATGACCTGTTCCTACCTGTGCCAGCGGACGACGCAATCTTTGGCCAAAGGTCAGCGCATTCCTTCGCCACAGGTCCAGTAATTGCCGACCCTTTCATTTCCCCCTTTGGATTGACGATCACACCGGCATTGTCTGAGGCCAATATCGTCAAAATGAATCGAGGGGGGCTAACAATTCACTTACCCTCGAAGTAGAGGAAGATTCCGTCTCTCCTCCTCCACGGCTTACGCTGGCGAACAACAATGGCAGGCATGACTTCGCGAAGATGATCAATGAGCCAAAAGAGATCACCAGCAAAACAAATCATACCAACCTTTCTTTCGCAGGTCTGGTTTGCCCTTCTTCACTGTTGCAAGGACCATGTCACCGCAAGCGGCGGCGGGGAGACGGTTCAGACGAGCACCGATGCCCTTCACGGAAACGACGTAGAGGTTCTTCGCGCCCGAGTTATCCGCGCAGTTCATAACGGCGCCGACTGGCAGAGCAAGGGTCATGCGGAACTTGCTTCCTCCAGATACTCTATTCGTAGCGATCGCAGTGTGATCAACAGTGATCAGCGGATCAGATCGGGAAAGGGCAGATCAGCGCCGCACGATTTGACCATTTTGGCACAAAGGGGTCCGAGCAGGGCAGCTTCGTTGGTAACCAGTAGCACGAAATTGGAAGGATGGGGAGATGGGATGGGATGGTATGGGATGGATGGGTGGGGAAATGTGAAGGGACTCACGGCTTGGACATGCTTATGGTGTGGTGGTTGGTTGGTCGTGGTGGATTCTGAAAAACAGAGGGCCGGTGGCACCGAAATCACACTCAAGAACAATGGAGGTTGTCGCAGTGGAGGAGCACCACCCCCGCCGCACCAACCGGCTACTACTACTGCGGCGGCATCGTTCGTCCGCCTCGGAAAACCGAGAGACCGGCCCTGGCCGCACGCCAGCCAGTACGGATGGCAGTGACTCGTCTACCTTGGCAAACGGTCTGCGTAGTCGATCAAACGCACACTTGCGCCGCAAGATCTCGCAGGAGGAGCTGTCCAATGACAGCAGGGGACGCGAGTGCAGCTGGCTGTCGACTCCGTCCTCAGGGGCGCGATCACTCGCGCAGTTCCTCCGCGAGGCGTTTCTACCGCAGGGATTTCCAGAGTCCGTCAGACCGGACTATGTCCCGTACCAGATTTTCGACACCTTGCAAGCTTTCTGTTCAAACATTACCGGCCTTCTTGCTACTCGGGTAACGTGGATGGGAAGCCCCCGTTTTTAAATGACGTGTTCTTCCAGGCTGTCCTGAAAGGTGCCGGTGTCGGCAATGCTGAAGCCACAGCAACGGCTGCAACCCTTACATGGGTAGGGCGATGATTTCTGACATTCCGCCTTTTCATTTACATGGCAACACAAGGTTCTGCAGGATGGAATGGGAATGATTGGCAGAATTCTATTTGCGTGGAAAACATCGTTTTCTCTCGATGGTATTTGGTGCATGAGAGTTGCCGGTACGACTCGTTAAACTTCCAACCAGCTGACTGTAAGCAATGGAGATTCGCGGCAGACATTCTTAATGATTTTGCGGCTCTCGTCGATGTTCTTGCACCTTCATTTCCGAGGTCCTGGTTTGTTTTTCTCGCGTGCGTTGCAACCCTTTCGCGGTCGCTCTGCGGCGTTGCAGGAGGCTCTACGAAAGCTGCCCTCTCTCAACACTTCGCTGCACGCGGGAATATGGCCGACTTGAATGCGAAAGATGGGAATCAAGAAACTATTGTCGGCCTCGCCGGCATGCTCATCGGTTCTCTTGTTGTTCATCACATACCAGATGATTCTGAACTATACACATCCTTTTGCTTTGTGCGTGTCCAACTGTAAAGCTCTTCGAATAGTGTTAACTTTTATGTCTTGAGCAGATCACATTCACTGTATTGCACCTTGCTTTCAACTATCTTGGGGTTTCGGCAGTTATCCTTGATGTTTTCAATACCCAGCGTGCAAATATCGTTATATCGAGCTATAAAAAAAGCGGCGGTAGAATGCTATCCCCCACAGACGCCTCGAAAAGAGAGGCTATACTTTTCGCACCAAGAGAACGCATCCACTTAGGGGTCAGCTTGCGAAAGGTTCTGGACCATTGGTGCTCCGTGAGAACTTACCCGCCTCTCAATGGTATAGATTGTTATTCTTTCACACCGCAAGTATTAAGTCGCTTTCAGAGAACGATTTTTCTACTTTGGTTGCTGCCCACGTTGGATTGACCCATCTGCTGTCTTACGACAGCCGCTCGGGAAGAGTATTCGTGGCATTATCCGAAGACGCAACTCCCATTCAGATTTTGCAGGCCTACTTTCATGCCCACATTGTGTTAGCTGGTTTGCAAGGAGTAACTGGAGAGAGCACCATGCGGGAAGCAATTTCTGCAACTTGTGTTAAGCTGCCCTCTGAATTTCAGGCTTTTGTGATTGAAGCGAATTCAAAAGGATGGAATATTGACGACAGCAGAAACCTTCTTCGAACCAGCGAGTATCGGTACAATTTGAAGATAAGACAGGAATAAAATGGTCATAGATTCAACTTTTGCGCAAAGTACCCAGTTTTCTTGGCAGTGCCTTCCTGACGCTATTGGGCGTTTTTCCATCCAACCCTGGAATTTTCGTCGGTTTTGCGGCAGGAAGCTGCTTACTGTTCTGTGCTTCCGTTGCCATTTTTGCCTCGTCCTTATTGATGGCGCCTAATTGTACGTCGGACTCCGAGGACAGAGGAAACATAAATGAATTTTCTCCATTGGCCGATTCAACAACTAAAGCAGGTTTTAAAGTCGTCACAGGGACGGACATAATTCGAAACCTTGGCTGTGGGGCGCCACCGTCTGACCCAAGCCACGCTGCAGTCCCGCCATACCCGGCTACCACTGGAGGTGTCCACACTGTCGGCGGCAAGGTTTGAATGGGCTGGGGAAAATACTGATTTGAGGCGAACTGGTGGAGCGGGTATGCAGGAAGTTGACTCAGGCTATTTGATGCAGAGCCATTCGTGATGGTAGGATTTCCAAAATTGAAGCCACCTTGACCAAGAAGTGCTTGCGCCGCCTGGGCGTTGGGCAAAAGAGGAGGAGACGACAGAATTGTTTGACCATGGAATGGAAGAAATTGGCTGAAAGGGCCCAGGTTGCCGTATGAATAGTATGGGTTGATTGCTTGAGGCTGGATTGGCCAGAACATTTGTTCTTGGGGGACGTAAAGCGCAGGCGCGCCTGTCTTTTCCCCGTTTGCACTTGCAGAAGCAGCGGGACGCGGACGTGACGGCGTTGGCTCGCCCAGAACTTTCTCCACTTTAGCGTCTCTCATCCGGGATCTGCTCACATCAATTCGCGATTTTGGTTCAATGCGAGCACGACTGTTCGGGTCCCAAGAGTCTTCGGAAGGTTCTGTCGGCCAAGAGTCTCTGGCTTGTCTGAGCAAAGCCGGATCATCATCGTCTTGGCTACGAAAATCGCGACTCTTCTTCTTTGGTTGAGTCACCGCGGATGCCGTTTTGCCTGCCCTCACCATGTCCGAGTACCGTGTCTCGCTTGCTTCTTTTATGGGGGACGCTAGCTTTCTCTGAGATGTGCTTGCTTCTCTGCCAGTCTTCCTCCGCTCGTTTTGCCTGTTTTCTTCACTTTCATTGAGGTCCTCTACTTGAGTCCCTCGGGACTGTCGACTGGGAGGTCCCATCTGGACTGAAGCTCTCTAATTTTAGCCAAGATAATGTAGCTCCAAAGACTCACGCTGTGGATGCTCGTGCGACTCTCTCCTGCCAATCTTTTGGGATTTTTCGAAGTTCTCGCTGCTCGGTACTTGTGTGGCTCGCGATGATTTGTAACGCTCCTGATTGGAAACTTCTCGGTTCTGTTGCTGTGCTCTTTGGCGGCGTTGCGAATCCGGCTCATCAAAATCATCGTGGTGAGGTAGCGAAGAAAGGCGCGAAGGATTATTGGATCTTCTTCTAAAAGTCTTCACATAAGTCAGAATTGTACAGTAATCGCAATTTTCTTCTAACCCTTTTTCGGGGTTGCACCCATCGACGAAATTCCGAATATTGATCCATACCGTCCAGGTACGACTCAAACTCTCCACTTTCGTCGACGTAGACAAAGTCAACCGGCTCTGGGTACTCAATGCGTGATCTATCATCAGAGAAACGCCTCGAAACTTCCGACTTGAAGCCGCTCTGGGACCTGCTTCGCGCGTTCAAGTGCATTCCGTGTTTGTTCCTTCGATTAGGGTAGTCCCAGTGATTGCTCTTCAAGTCTTCAACTTTCGGCGGCGATACGTGGGGATAACCTTCTGCCTTCCACTGTGGCTCGGCATCCTCCAGAGGTAACTCCTCGTAAATTTCCGGAACTTCCGGAATCGAGCGGCGAACGCCAGGTGGAGGCGGCTGTAAGCGTTTTGGGCGCAACGGATCAATTCGCCAAACTATACTCGAAGGGTCTGGTACAGAGCTGCGGCTCCGTTCTGCAGCCTTCGCTGTTGGTGGTGGAGAAGGTAAGCCCATCGCATAGAACGCGTTGGCGGCTTCTTGGTCTGTTTTCGAAAGGATGCTGGTATGAATATCAACGTATGGTTTAACAGCTTTGGCCGAACACGGTGCTGGAGGTTTTTGAATGTGTTTGTACGGTCTGTCGTGAACACCGTGAGTTTGCTGGCCCGGATAGAAGGAGAAATTTTCTATCCGATAGCCGCCAGTGCCTGCTGCGTGTGGTGGCTCCAAGCAATGACGGTGGGCGCCTGTGCCAGGCGGAAGACGATGTAGGCTCTTTGGAATGACATACTGATCGACTAAACGGTAACTCTTCCAATCCTCGTCGTTCGGCTCCGACCGTGACCGCCCAACCCGGTCCTTGTTTCGGTCAAAGGTCCGCCCGCGCGAGACTTGAGGGACTGACGAGCTTCGTGGGCGGAAGCGCCTTGTCCGCTTCGTTCGACGTTCCCTATTCGTTTCTTGTTCGCTTGTGGAAGCCAAGTCTTCGTCCGAATTTTCGTGAATGCTCATGTACGAGCCCTCTTCAATTGATCTTTTTTCTTCAAGCGGAGTGTCAGCTCGTTTGTCACTGGCCGGTCGGCCATCTTCTTTCTGGACGGAGGCGAATTTCGATGCTCTCACAGCTGTGGGTACCGATTTTGTCAACTTTGCTCCATTCTCGGGACTGATTGAAATGTTTGGCCGTTTCAAAATGCTGGGAGGCAGTTGTTTCACAGTCCGCTCTGCTGGTTTGAATGATTGAATTGGGGTTTCGTGGGGCTGTCGGTCTCCAGGGTCCATAAGCTGGTGTCGGATGATGCTGGCTCCGGTGGTGTTGACGTCGGCCTCTTCAGGTGGATTATCTTCAATTGGGGAGTAATCAAGAGATTCGGAAACCCTTTGCTCTTGAATGAATGAACCAGTGCTTTCGCGGGTCTTCGGCCGGAATACAGCGTCCGCACCCGACCTCCTTGACTGAATCTCTGTGTAGGACAGTGGTGATGAATCCTTCGCCCGAGCCACTGGTTTGATCGGTCTCCGCGATGATGTTGGCAGTGCTTTTCTGTCCGATGGTTCCTTTATTCTCACTCGGGGGTTATGATTTGGAGCTTTGGTTTGTTGGGTCGCTTTCTTTGAGGAAGTAACTGGTGTCTTGCGCGTTGCTGTTGTGGAATTTTCTGGATTGGTAGAGATCGTTCCTTGAGTGTCCTGGTTTGGAACTGTTAGCGGTACTCTAGCATCGCGTTTCCACACAGGAAAGCAAACCGACCGCCGACTTACAAATTCTCTGTCTGCATCTATTAAGCTGCTTTCACTCAATTTGATCTTCCCATTTGCCTCGCCAATGTCCGAATCGTGTCCGGTCACGGGTGATTGCATTTCGGTAGCTTCAACTGGGTTGGCCACTGCATTTGCACCATCACGTCTTTCACCGTTTAATTTCGAATGGAGGTCATCGCTGTTTTTTTTGGCACGCAGGGGTTCTTGGTCTAAGATGGATAAAATTTTCAACATATCCATATGAAGCTGGTCCTACCTGTTGTAATGCCACCTAGTGTCGGGAAGCTCTTTCCGTCAGATCCAGACTCAGATTGCAAAATCCTTGCAATCGGCGCACCTTCTGGCAAAATTTCAAGAAGCTTATCATCGCCAGAGGCAACGCCAGGAGCAGATTCAAGTTTTGCTTGTGGTTTGCTTGTTTTTGGTCGATTTTTTGTAGAACGAGCTGGCTCGCCCCCGCCCGTCGCACCAAGCAGATTTGCAAATTGCTCGGAAGGATTCGAATTCTCCTTAGTCTGTTGAGCGAGCGAATCGATTGGTTGGGTTTGACTTGCGGAAGTGCTTGCTATTGACTGCACCGAAGCCAGTGATGACTGACCCAACTTGCCCAAGCCATCTTTCTGTTCGAAAGCAGCGGGTTTCGGCGAATCCGACTGGAGCTCAGGGACGCTGGGATCCAGTACAGTTTCTTTCTTTATCCCACTACTTTCTTTTGCTGTTGCACCTTCTTTTTGTTTCGTCTGCGGTGTTCGTGGCCTCCAATTAAACAGTCCAGACGGCTTTCGGCTCTGGGAAAGCGTTCCAGATGCGCTTGCAGACCGTCGCGTTGGCGGGGAAGCTACAGTTGATGAGGCGGGTCTCTCCTTGTCCGTGGACGGCGCCGGAGAGCCCGGAACTTGGCCAGTAGGGGATGCTGTGATGCCGAGATTTGGGCTTGGGAGGGAAGTGCCCTTCGTGTCGCCAGTAGCGCCCGCCGCCTTCTTATCATTCAGGGCAGCCTGCTCCTCAGCCGCTGCTTGTTGCGCTGGAGTTTCATGGGCGTCTCCTTTCTCGGGCGCCTTGATTTCGGAGGGTTTTCTTGCGCCCCAGAGAGCCGTGGACGGGCGAGACCTTTCCCTTCGCGAAGACACTGACTTTGGTCGATCAACTGTTTCCGCCATTGAAACTGCAGGTGGCACGCTTTCGTTCGTTCCAAGCGAGGGCGGTGTGGTTGAATCCGCAGACGCGGCAGCCGCTGATGATACTGTGGGTGTTTTGGGCTCTCGCCACCCTGTATTCAACGTTGATTGCGATGCTGACGTCCCAGGTTGTACTCCTGCAGTAATCACTGCCTGTTGAGGTTTAACAGGAGGTGGCTGTATCGACACACCAACTGAAGCGATTTGCGGTGGTGAGGATCCCCGCGTTGCGGACGCCTTACCAAACCCGAAGCGTGATACAGAGCCCACTGAATTGGGCGTGACGGGGGTAGCCTCGCGATTTACTTGCGAAGAGCTGGTTCCTTTTTTACCTTTTGCTGGAAGCGGGGGTGGGCCGCTTTTCCCAACGTCACTGTTTGTGGCGATCTGCGCCAGACTGGTTTCAACCTCTCCTGCTTGTGCCGCACCAGAAGCCGTTAGGCTGGAGGATGCCGCTTGCAGTTTGACATTTGCCCGTTGCGGTGGCATGGGGCTTCGGCCCACAAATGCACGGTTGAGTTTGTCAGCCCTTCTTCTTTCCTTACGAACCAAGACGACATAGATGTGAATAGCAACTTTAAGTTTACATGATGCCAAAGACGGGGAACCCAGGAGCTTTAAAGCGAAACATCGTACCCCAACGCCATTCACTGCTAAGGCATCCGCCAGCTGCTTCCTCAACAACCTCCCACCCAGCATACACAGACAGAACCCCGGCATCACGCTTCAAAAGAATAGCCTCAACTGTCTTTCTCGTTATCATAATAGCTTCGCTCATATGCGGAACGTCCTGGAGAACGGGTGAGAACTACAAACTGCATGGCAACGGACGAACCGCGAAAACATCCGTCTGGCCCTCTTCCTTCATTCCAAGCTGTTCAAGATGATTCAGGTATCTTTGGGCTTCATCCAACATCATAAGCGACGTTGACAAAGTCTCGACCAGCTGCAAAGTCTCAGATGGTGAAGGAATGATAGGGGGAACGTACATCAGAATTAACGATATCACCGAAGTCCGCAATATAATGGGCGTACTCTGGGGGCGTCGGGCTTCCTAACCGTGCGAAGCATTTGAAACGGTGAGAGAAACTGATTTCTTCATTGTAAAAATGGGAGTTTGGGGGTCTAATCAGTTTCCTTTGCATAATTATTGCGGACAGCTGTAAACTGGTGTCAGTGCTGGATTGAGTGACCAGTATTCGGCTCACAATAAACATGGCTTTCGTGTAAAGTTGTTTAGAGTGTAGCAGAATTTCCATTTCAAGCGACACGGATTCAAATGTTGTTGGCGTATTTCTAGGGGCGCCTGATCTCTTCCCTGCCTTAGTTGAGGATTTCGGTTCGGGGTGACCCTTATGATCCCGTGTCCAGAAGAGCTTCATACGGTCAATTTGGACACGATGCATGTCATACAAATGGCGAAGGTACCTTCGGAGAATGGTTCACCTTCAGAGCCGCCAAGTCTTGCAACATTAGGCTTACCAGAAGACAGTAGAAAGTTCGAATGGACTGAAGATATCCAACTCGAAGCCCATTTTGAAAGATGAAACCATCATATTAAGCTTCAAGTGGTACACCCAAGAGGACAAAAAGAAGGGCTATGGGCTGTAAGAGGGTGATGACACTGAAAAGGAAGCTACCTCATTCGTGACTGTCGCCTTTGATTTTCGAAATAAGTAGTTTTGAATCTCACCGTCGATAGTCTCCGCCTAACATAGGAACATTCAAAAAGTTTTGACGTCGTTAAGCAAATTGTTACTTACAATAGCCTGTAAGCTTTCAAAGTGCGCAATTATTTTGAACAGCCGCCTACGCTGTCTGGCACGACCAAAGCAGAACAGTTCAATAAAGAGATGGATCGCCTCGGCAGAACTCGTCAAAAATCTTTCGCATCGGTCGGCAATGAATGTGTCTGCCATCGTGTAGTAGATATCCGTTGCATAGGCTGACGAGGCTTCGCGGACCACGTCACTGAATGAGTAACGACCGAACAGAAGGTCGTTTCGCAAAACGATGGACTTGAAAATAGTGTCAGTAGGAATCTCGAATCAAATTCGACAGCTACCTTTAGAAAGGCACGCGGGAGCAAAGACTGTGATGAATTGGTCGACGAGAAGGTGTCTAGGAAGTACTTCAGACACCATTAGCTGCATTTTGATGTTTCTCATCAGCGGCCTTACGAGGACAGATCGAAGTCTGGAAGTTGGCGTGAAAGACACAACTTGTTGCAGTTGACCACAAATGCTTGAAAGCTGGGTGTACGCATCTTTGGGGCTAACTTCTGCTGTCTTGCGGACAGGAAGGTCGGATGATGCCTTCTTGTTTATTTCGGCGTCGAAAACACCTTTTGCGCCTTAGCTCGTGATCTGTGCAGGAGATGCTCACCTTGAACGGGGGATCCCAGATGAATCGTGGAAGAAGCGAGTGGCAGCTGCGCGAGGCACTGAGAAAGAGCCTTCTTAACGCTGGGAAGGTTCCTCTTCGAGAAATGAAGGAGCACAGAGAGCAGCGCCTTCGAAGCTTGATTAAAATTTTGAGGGGAAGCAATGCCACTTACCCGCCGAAGTCGGATTCGCGAAAGCAGCGCCTCGAGAACTTGAATACCTTCGCTTCCATCAGGCAGAAGCAACGCTTCCTTTACGCTGACTGAACAGAGTTAGAGAACGAATTGCATGAAACAATCACCTTTGAGATCAGCTGGCTTCCCTTTCATAAGCTTGAGATGCAAGAGAACATCGTCTTCCGCCTCTTGAAGGTCACCAATAACTTCGCTTATTCCTATTTCTTCCACCAAGCCAAAATCCCCACTGGAAGCGACAAACTCGTCTTCCTACATCGCAGTCACTTTCGAGACGTGTTCGATTTGAACATTACCTCGAACGCCTTCGCCGATAAAATTTCTTCTCGCATTCGACTAACAGTCTTCAATGTAGAAATCACAAAGGCACGCATTATGAAATTCGGCACAGAGAGTGGGACGTGCGTGAGAATGCAACTGAAGACCGTTTGTGTGAGTACGTTTCCACCAAGCCAGGTCATCTGGGAATTCAAGCATATTAGAAACCGAAAGCCATCCACACTTTTAGACGACCTCCGTAGACAAGAGTTGATCGGCTATTGCGATAATTTGTTTTCCTGAGAAAGCCATTTTCGGAACGTCGTTCGCAATGCGTTCTCGGTCATTTCTTCGGGACCTCTCGACGGCAACACCTGGGTCCATCTTCGGGTCCATCACCTGCACAGTCCGAAGTCAAGTTTCCGGCCAGAGACGGTGTTACGCTACCTCAATCGCAGACATCGCGTCCCAAAGCCTAAAATGTGGAAGGCTTACAACTTGGCTGAGTGTCATTCCTGTGAGGCATGCTATTATCAGAAACCGCAGTCGATCGGCATTTGCCACACTCACGGGAGGATGCTTCAAGAAGGATCGTCGATACATCTTTGAATGGAAGTGAGTCCAGTACCTTCGACGAGTCCCACGATCGCTGGCCGCGAGATCGGGCAGGTTCATCTTGACAGATCGAAAGTGACATGGCAACATCAAAAAAAAAAAAAAAAGTCCAGCCGCACACGATATCCTGGAGGCGGTCACGCCGGGCGAGGATGTAATAGGCGGGGAACTTGTGGTGACAGAAGCGACCGTTGTGGGCCTTATTTATTCTTTAATTTCAATGGAAATGAGTGGTTGCGGGCAATCTCAGTGATGACAACGGCGTTGACCAACGAAAAAGTGCACCCTGCAACGTATAAGACACGGAAAGTGTTCACGCTGGTGTGCTCGAGCTGATACGCGTAGAACAGCCAAAATGCCTGCAATTGAAAAATCATGTCAGACCAAGAGAAGCGCGCGAGATGCCTCACCTGGGCAGCAGCCCAGAAAACAACCAAGAAGAACCCCCGCACTCTTTTGAACACGACGAGCATACTGAAAGGCATCACAATAGGCAGGAAGCACATGTACCACATAAAGTACTGCCAATTACATTAGACAAAGGAGGTTTGCAAAGGGAGGCAGACTTACCTGAGAGGTAACAACCTTGTTCAACATAACAAAAGCAAAGGTCTGCGCGAAGCAAGCAAAGGGTAGGTCGTTACGAGCGGTACCGCCGACAATGGCAACAAGAGCCAGTTGGGGCACGAACGCGACCAGCCTTGTGAGGGTGTTTTCTGTCCCGAAGGTCAAGTATAGGTGGTAAAAGTAAAGAGAGAAGTTGTGACGGTGATCTTGTCGTGTTATGTGGTAAAGATAGGAGTTTTCGAGAAATTCGTTTCCGTAGCTGATTGAGATGGAGGTCAGTAAAACACGAAAAACAAAGGACCCCAGTGCACAAACATTGAAAACATAATAGCACCCAAGCCAAGAAACGTAGATACTGCAAGTATTCCGAATTCCAGCCGGGACCGAGAGAAAAAGGATATCGTCCAAGAAAATCTGCTTTCCTTCGCAGAAGAATTGGCTGGAACCAATCCCCGGATTGCGAACCACATAGGCAGTGCATATATGACGGGATATATCTTAAGGTGGATGGATATACCTAGCAAAACGGCCGCGAGCTTGTGGCGACCATGGTTTAGCATAAGTAGAGATCCCATCACTAAGGCCGTGACTAGACTTTCTGCATTGCCGCGGGTTGAGATAACTGCAACAAACGGGTTCAAAAGCCAAAGAGCCGACCACCAATCTGCCCAACTCCTACTGGCGGGAATCAGTTCAAGTTTCGGTGATGCGGCTGTTGCTGAGGGTGTTGAGTTTCGTAGGGTAGAGTTTGTCTTCTTCGCCGTTGTCCTCGTGCCTTTGCCCGGAGACCGGGTTTGCCGCGCTGGCGACGATGTAGCCTTCCCCGTTATGACGGGTACTGGATGGCCACGGAGAATAACCAGCTTTTTAATAAAGAAGCCAGTGGCGAGATCTGCAGCCACAAAAAGGAGTTTCCCGAAGATGGGGGCAAATGCCGTCGGAAGAAGTATCCAAGAGAGAAGCGGGCTGTATCGGTATGTCTCGCGTCGGTAAGGGGAGTGGCCCTCGTAAACGTACTTAGACGCGTCCGTAAAAACAGAATAGTCGATATCGGTGTATTTTACAGGCATCGTGGCATCCTGGTAAGCTCCCCATAGAAGAAGACTAACCCGCAAGATCACGGCTCCTATGACGACAAAAGATCCAGAGTGGGTTGCTGATCCATCCTGTGCCATCTTTCTTGTCACAAAATGTCCAAAGACACTGCACGCAAGTCAGTTTGCCGCGAGCGACGCTCGTTCGCGGTCTCGCATCATTCGTTATTTCCGATCGCCGCAGCTGCCAACGCGATGACCACTTCTTGTTTTGAAAAACTTGTAGGAAGATCGGGCAGGACTTCCAATGCCCCATTGTCTATCAAAACAAGCTTCCACCATTACCGTTCGAGCCAAAACTTTTGGAGCAACGGGGACAGCTTGAACGGCACTACCGCGACCCTCTAGGGTCAATCCACTCGAGCACCCCGCTTCCTCTCCACGGAAAGGACTTGGATAATGGTCTGCGACCGTCCCCAATCTCTTTAGGTCTGATATGGGGAGGTAATGGGCTGGCCTCAGTAAGACAGTCTTATTGACCAAATGCAGAAAAACAAATCCGAGGACCCGCTAAGCTGGACGAGGAGGACCAGCTACTTTTAGCCCCCTACTCGGAGCCCAAAAAGATCTCGGCAGTTCAGGTTGCTCGGCCGGTAGCGTCATGGCTGAGGAGGACGGCCGAACAGCGCCACGTCGAGAGTAATTACAAATCCGCCCCGTCCAGGTAAGTATCGTAACTTCCAAACGTAATCTTAACCTAACATTTGCCGACTAGACCGAAGGCGGAAGTGCTTCCCATGAAAGAGGCAAAGTCCGTGTCGTCTATACTCAAAGCGATAGATCATACCTTTGAAGTTGCTGCAAGATTCGACCTGACTAACATTCGACATCCGACGAACCCGAGCTTGAAGGCAAAGGAAATGCTTCCTCTGTACCCGGATTTCGAGCACTGGCCGAACCGCTATCGTTTGGCTGTTTTCGACGCAGATCCCCTCCGCCAAAGCACTTTGCGTGAAAAGGTTGAGGGATCCTTTCATCTTCGCTGGAGCCCTAACTGGCGGCCGCATGATTAGGGACAAAATGAGGACGAGCTTTCGCGAATTCCTTATGATGTCGCGATTCTCAAGGCCCAGCGGAATCCTAAAGACCCAACGGACACTTTCCTGAGCTACTACTCACCATCAGAAGCGACTGCGAAGCGGATATTCGAGCTCCGACTTGAAGGGCTGGAAGATGACGACTCTGAGGTAATCGCTGAACGCGGTGTCTTTTGGCCGTGTCTTTTCGACTCACTTTGCACAACAGCTTTATGAATATCGCCACGTGCGAGACTTCGACGTGAAGCGGCAGTCTGCGGACGATGCCCCGCTAGTGTTTGTAGACATCCGCGAAGAGGAGGGGGCTGCCTTCTACCACCGGCTGGGCGACAGGATGACACTTACGAGGAAGCGATCACATGTAGGACGAATGATGCAAACAAGTGTATTAACGCCGCCTGACCGGCAACGAAACAGGCTGCTCGAAGGGACGAAGAGGAGGAACTGGAGACGGTCACACAGTACAACCTCAGAAAGCGACCGTTTACGAAAGAGGAGGAGCGTATGCGTGGAAACAAGACGCGTGAGATATTGACTCGTGGCGAGCTTCCCTTGGAGCCAGAAATGTAGCGAAAATAATATGAACAAGGTTGAAGAGACTGAGGGTTGAAGGCAAATCATCGCTTGTTTTGTGCTGCACCGAAGCTGCATATGATTAGCTCTTCGCGACCGAAAAACGGAACTTACTGTAGCAGTTTCTCAATCAAATCAACGTGAGTCAGGACCATCCTGCGGCAACAATATCTTTTCAAACCCAAGTGGTCCATGGCTTGACCTTCGGTGTAGTCATTCTGAAGGAGGACGAGGTACTCGTCGTACTTGTTTCCAATCACCTTTCCGCAACTAGCGCAGCAGCGTCGTTAGAACGCCAAGACATTGGGAAGATCAGGCATCGGGCACAATGCCCATCGAAGATGAGGCAGGCTAGGAAGCGTGGCCACTTACGAAAAGCATCGCACAGGGATCAGCATCGTTCAGGTCCGTGTCCACCTCTTTCTTTCTTGCTTCTTTTGGTGGAAGATTTTGATCTTGTCACCGCTAGCATTGGAACCAAACCCAACATGACCATTCCGAACCCGCCCATCAAGCAACTGTTCGACTCATGCCGCGCCGCCGATCCGTCGATGTCGCTCCCAGTCGCAGCTGTGAAGGTTAAACCGCAGTTTTGGCAAGCCTGATGTTGCGTAATCCCTACTTTCTGAGACCTTTATTCTTCACTCCCCCAAAGGCGTTAACCGAGTCCGTCAAGAACCAAAAAGGTGTTGAAGCGTTGGACACGGATTTAGCCTGTTATCCTAACCAAGTCCTTCCCAATAACAGCGTCAACCATGTCGGAATTCATGGAGAATCTCACCCACGCCAGCAACACACTGAAGGCATCGTCTCCTCGAAACTATTCGATCATCGCAGGATGTGAATCTTTCTTGAAGTTCCTCAACGACACCAGCCATGACGTCGTCGTGAGTTTGCGTCACGTTAAACGTTCCTGATTGAAACTTACAAGACCTTTGCTAGAACCTGGATATTTGCAAAGAACGCATAACACAGTTTGGGGAAAATTTCGTCCTTAACGCGTCAACCTACCGGGATACCATTGCTACAATTGGGGCGCGGCTTATCAAGGATGATGCTGTTATCTTGATTCACTCGTACTCGCGCGTTGTCATGCTCCTCTTGCACCACGCCGCATCATTAAACCGAAGGTTCAAAGTTATCGTGACAGAATCTAGGCCTTCGTGCAATGGGTGAGTGGTGAATCGCTACGAATCTTTGAGAATAAACCCGACCCAGTATCAAGGCCGCAGCGGAACTGAGAAGTCACGGCATTCCTGTTTGTTTGGTTCCTGACAGTGCCGTAGGTTTTGTTATGGAGCAAGCTGATATGGCACGTGAAGTTTGTTCAATTGGACTTTTGTAACGTCGAACCATTTTCAGGTTTTGGTTGGCGCAGAGGGTGTTGTTGAGAATGGCGGCTTGATCAATCAGGTAAACAGACGTTGAGTGTCTATGTCTCATTAGCTTTGCAGATCGGAACATACCAAATTGCAGTTGTCGCGAAAGCATCAAATAAGCCCTTCTATGCTGTCACCGAAAGGTTGTTGACTTTTTTTTTTTACCGTCTTATTAATATAAAGGTCTGAAATAGTTACAAGTTTGTCCGGATGTACCCCTTGAATCAAGGAGAGTTTTGCCATAAGAAGCTGGATTTTACGCTGTCGGACAACTATTCCTTACAATTCGAGTCAGATATTAACGTGGATTACACTCCGCCACACCTCGTCTCGTCTTTGATAACAAATATGGGAGTTCTTACGCCATCTGGAGTTGTGCAGCTTTTGCTTCAATGAATGACCGCTGCCGCTGGTTTTCCAGCGAACGGGTGACGTAACTACATAGGGAAATGGAGGAGCAACTGCACCAAACCGGTTAAATACAAATCTTTGTATTGACTATTTTGTATCGGACAACCAGATTCCCTTCTTTCTCCACAGTATAAGAGTGGAAGCAGCACCAGAAGCTCTTTGCTTGAGTGACGCGAGGCACACCGAAAACTTCATATTCGTCCCATAGGGAGGAGAGAACGCACTTGAGCTCATCAAGTGAGGTTCTGGCGTCGTGCAAGTTTTTCGGAGTCAGTCCATTTAAAAACAGATTCTGTTGAGAAAAAATTGTGAGAAAATGATCCGCAGAAGAACGACGTGGATTAATGTGAATTCAGACCGCCTCTTCGTTCGACACAATGGCTGGAATAAAGCCTGTTCCGTCCGTGACCAGCAGCGAAAACAAAAATCGCCTCACAGCTAATTGATTTTCGCCGCAAACCTCGCATCCAACTATGAAGTCACAACTACGTTAAGGCATTAGGAGTGGACTACCGACGAAGTGGGGAACGCACTAGCCTCCACAGTTTTCGCACAAGGTGCAAGTGAAGTCACGGATATCAGGTGGCAGGTGGTCGACCACTCGAACTTGACACTGGAACTTGATAGGATGTTCGGATGATGTCGTGGCTTCGCGCAAGGTCATAAACGGAATTGCGGCAGCATCGACGATCTCTGCTCGCGAATTAGCTCAATGCAGCGGGAAGCCCTCTCCCACCGGTTGGTTCCTGAAAGAATTTCTCAGTCGCACGCCGCCTTTCGGCAAGGAAGATAAGTGCTGCAAGAACAAGAGTGCGCAAAGTTACCGGCGGATCTCAATTACTTCCGGTTCGTTTGGGTCGGCTTTCCTAATGGACCCCTCCGCATTCTTTCCGTCAGTATGCACAATACATTCGACCTGATGGTCTACTGTCTTGGCGTGAGCATTGCGGAGAAAAACGAAATCCCCCAGTTTGAGTTCCAGCCCTGCCTGCGCATTGTGACCCCTAAATGATTTTGTTAAAAGGAAGATGTTTGAGAAGCCACTCAGTCCACTTCAAGTAGTAGCTTAAAAAACCATAAAGTGCAGTTCAATATCATGTTTGCGGGAAGGTCCGGGTATAGTTCGGATTGGATGAAGCGTCTTTATCCAAGTTAGAGTGCGCTCGGCGGACGTGTATTAGACTGACCGGAGTGATTCATGGCGTGTAAAGTCTGTGACTGCTATTTCCAATCGCGAAGGGTCATCGCTAGGTCGAATGGCCACCACCTTTCAGAATGAGTTTTGGGAGGAAGAGGGGCTCGGCACTTCCTACCTGGCAAAATAAATCGAAAAACTCGCGGCTCTGAATATTTTTGACAAGCTTTGGAGCTCGCGAAGAGACTTTGTAGTCGGCAGTGCACCCATTCTGACTCCACCAGAATCGAAGCAAAGACCACATCTGATCGATGGGCGGCTGTGACTCTTGCTGTGTTAAAGTTTGCGAACTCTGCTGGCTGGATGACGCCTCGGCTGGAGAAGATACTTTCATCGCAAAAAAGCGGGTAGAAACGCCTTGAAGTCTCCCATTGAAACGTTGAATCTAGAGGAGCATAAGGAGCCTGTCGTGACATCCACTGGTCACCTTGACTCCTTCCAATAGGATTGGAGTGCCGCCTGCAATCTCCAGAGGGAGATTTTCTTTCTCTCGCTGGAATATATTAATCTTCAGTGGGCCATTGCAGGTTGGGTCCATTAACGACACAGTGAGGGAAAAGTCTGTGATAAGTTGCTTTAGACCTCTACTGACGCAGAACTGCCGAAATACCTGTGCCTCTGGATCTTTTGGTGACGGAGAGATCCATGTTTACGCCACAAACAGAAATTGGGCTTTGACTCTCTTCAATATCAGCAAGAGCAACCAGTTGAGTACTTGTCTGTCAAAAATGGTGGCCATGAGTGCTCAAGGGCGGCATGATCTGAAGCTGATCCCACCAGCATCTTCGATGCGATGTCGCGAAACAAGACGTCCATGTCGTCCGATTCGGTCCGGAATTGGCCTCCTATACAGGTATTTTTCTGACAAGCCAACGTTGGGATTGTCCAGAATGTGGCAGCAGTACTTAGCAATATTCGAGGATGCACTAGACCAGCTCGGCGTTCTCGGCGATATCTCACTAGATCAGTCTCGCCACGGCGGTGGTGTTGGTGGTATTAACAATCTCAGTAACGCCGAATCGAGGAAGCCGGTTTGAGACGGATCTGTTTTGTATACGTACTTAAAAACAATGAGTAGGCGAGCGACGAAATACCTCGAATCCTGAGAGACCAGAAGTCGCTCGAGACGAGATTTCACGAGCTGCTTAACGATCAGGACAGGCTCAAAAGTCTACCGAACAAAACTAAATTCAAGGAAAATCAGCTCGCCATTTTGGATGTTTCAAGTGACCTGCAGAAAAGCACGCAGGGTCAGAACTAAGCCCACTGAAGAGCTCTGTTTCACACACTTAGAAAATTCTTCCAGTTCTTGCAAGAAACCTGAAAGCGCATCCCAGTGTTGCGCAAAACCTGATCAAAATTCAAAGCGAGCGGAACACATTCCAAGCCTTGGTTTCCAAATCAATTCGTGAACTGAGGGATGGAAAGTTCGACTCTCTCGTCAACACAGTCGAAGAGGAGAAGCGAAAGCGGAATACACTCCAAAACACCATAAACCGGTGAGCGGGGGCGACAAGATCTGCGACGAACCATAGCTAATCTTTGGAAAGAGAGAACGAAGCATCAGAGCTCCAGCGGGAACTGCAGCGCGAGCTGGCGAACGAAAAGAGATTCCTCGAAGACGAGATTGCGGACAGAAATCAGGTTATACAGCAGCTGAAGGACACGATTCAAGAGATCAACAGCTTGACTACGTCGGAGCAAAAGTACATTAAGAAGGAAACCAAGGCACACGAAAACAGCGTCAAGCAAAGATGCCAAGCGAGAGAACTTCAACTGAGGGAGGAGCAAGCTTTGCTAAACAAGAAAATCGAACAGGAAAATCGAGCGCATGAAGTAATAGTTGATTTCTTGGCTCGGCAGCGCAGAACGCTCGATTCCCAAATTCAAGACTGGATGACGAAATATGAGGAGGACACGGAGGCGAAGGCGAACGAACTAGAGGCACTGAAGCAGAAGAGGACGCAAGACTTGGACAAGTTCGAAGAGCTCGTAGCTGCCTATGAAGCACTGGAGAAAGTTGTCGAGGAGGACCGCCAGACCAAGCAGCGCGAAGCCGAAGAGAAAAGGATCCAACAGGAAAGGTTGAGCGCGTGTATTACATTACAAAGGTGGTGGAGACGAACAATACAGAAGATACAGAAAGTGAGTGAAGCTCTACAACGATTTCCCCTGTAGAACGTTTGGCATCCCTAATCCTGTCCAAATTTGATCAGGCGAACATCAAGTCGGCAAAGAAGCCAGGAAAGAAAGAAGGGAAGAAAGGGGGAGGGAAAAAGAAGAAATAGTGAACGCACTCTAGAGCTGAAACAGGTCCAAGTCCTCACTGATTTTTGGGCCTGACAATCCATTAACAACACTGGACGGGAAGTAGTCATCCTCGAGCATCATCTCCCATTCGAGGCATTCCAGCTTCTTCGTCTTCCTCCGCTTGCTGGTGACAGTGCGATCGCGAATCGCTGAGAGAAAACTTAGTACAAACGTTGTGAAAAGTAGTCCTACATGACTGGTAAAACTTCCGGTACTCCTCCTGAAGTTGGATCCGCTGCTGTACGCATTCTGCGACCATTTCGTGCCGGATGCGAGCTTTTTTCCGCTACGAGAGTCCAGTTCAGGAAAGCAAGCTGTTCATTCAAACCTACTTTGTACTCCAGGTTAGCTGCGTCTATTGCCGATTGCAGCTCGTCATGGAAAGACTGTTCTTTTCGGTCGAGCGTCGCCGTGGCGAACTTGATCTGCTCCTCATGCTTCGCTTCGATCTGCTGGAGCAAAGGTATGAGAGCTGGATGGGAGCCATCTTTGACCAGTTTGGCTTCTCTCTCCAACTCCTCCTTTTTCTCTTGATAAAGCCTGGGCATCACCAGCATGATGAGCTCTATGAAGCGGGAGTCATTCGAAGCAGGTAACTGAACCTGTTCCTGAAGGCGGTAAGGTCAAGCTCAATGTCAATGAGTAGCTCAAGTGCATCCTGGCGATCTTTGTCGACCTTTTCTTCCGCAGTGCCTGTCAGATTCTGCTGCGAGACACTTGATGCTGCTGCCACTGAGGCAATGTGAAGTCAGCCAGGTCATCGTGCAATGGAAACGAGCCGGACAGACCGTCCATGTCACTCCGACTGAAAAAATCTGGAGCAGAATGAATAAGTCGCCTTTCGGAGGTACTGCGTCGCGCTTGAGCTGACGCGCTCTACCAATTCCCACCCCGCCATCCTCCAAGGATCTTCGCCCAGATCTCTTATCCCATTTTTCCAATTCAGGCGCTACAGTCGGTCAGCCGGCAACGGCGGCGGCTCCATTTGGTACGACTGACGGGAAGTCTTGAAATTTGTCCACAATATTCTGAGCGATCTCGACAGGCTTCGGCGCTTCAGCTACGTCCAGTGCAAATAATACCGGTATGAATCTCTTCTTGCAGTGCCGATGAATTCAAATATTTCTAGGCTTCGGCAGTAGCAAAACGGCAACCGGATTCGGTGGCATTTCCACTGGATTAAGTGGATTTGGCGCTCAAGGAAGTACTCCGTTCGGTGCTGCGACGGCTTCATCCACGACTGGATTTGGCGCTGCGCCCACCTTAGGAGGCGGATTCGGTTCTCAGCCCGCTGGATTCGGTGCAGGAAGTACATTCGGCCAAACTCCTTCACTGGCCGGAACAAGTTTTGGTGGATTCGGCAACGTCACTGGGCAGCAGATGGCGCCTCGCCTTCCAACTGTAGTCGATAGGATGAAGGAGATCTACGGCTACTGGGACCCCGAAAGCCCGTCGTGTCAATTTAAGGTATGATGTCGCGGAAGATTGTCCAGCATCACTTAGTGCGTCGCCCCCAATGCAGCACTACTTCTATAACATGGTTCATACGAACGAAGTTCAATTTTACCGGTGTCCACCAAATCAAGATCCTGCTTTGTTTCAGCAAGCCCTTCAAAACAATCCTGACCCAACTTGGTATGTTTTTGGTCCAACGTGTTTGAATAACCCTCCCTCAGCATGGTTCCAGTCCTTGCTGTTGGCTTTGAAGACTTAAAAAAGCGGGTAAATCAGCAAATCACGACAAGCCAGATTCATGGGACTAAGCTCGATGTAAGAAGTTCAGCCACGAAACGAAATTCCCGTGAAACTCACGTTCTGTGTAAGGAATTGTGTGCTGTGCTTGAAAAAATTGAGAAAAAGCACTACTTGGAGACGACCTCCAAGCTGGATGAGTACAAGCGGAGACACGTGGAACTCTCGCATCGTGTTCTAAAAGTAGGCCTATTTCTCCGTCATACCGGCGTTAATTTGAACACTGCGAAGATCATGAAGTATGTAGAAATCCTTCGGAACAAAGGCTACTCAATACGGGCAGAGGAGGAGGCGCTACGCGGCAGATTGGAAGCGATGGACCAGCAGCTGAAGAAGCCAGCCCATTTCCGAGGAAGGACTCAAGAGTTGCAAGCAACGCTTCGAACATTGAGGGAAAGTAGGAAAGCAGGGCAAAACACATTGTCAGGGGGAAGCCCTGACAGCGACGTTATCGACGAAGAGCAACTTCGACTGATGAGAGAGGTTCTTTCTCACTTAACCAAGTTTTGCCTCTAACATGAAGCGCTTCAGGCTCTCATGACTGCCCAAGAAGGATTAAAAAATGTTTCTGCAGTAATAGACGAAGACTCGCGAGACTTGGGAATTGTGTACAAAGGCTACTCTATTGGACCGCAGACTATGGTCTCTCGATTGGAATGATTTGAGGATGAAAGCGAAGTCTTTTGCACACTTACCCGCAGCGAGTTCGGCTCAAAGCGTGGGTGCAGATATCTAATAAATTGCGCCTTAAGCATAGTACGAAATGACTTTCATTTTAAAAGTCTGCGACGTCACGTCCATATCAGGCATTCAACTAACTCTCTCTTCGTCTCGGTTCTTCCTTTGCCACACCCGCTGTTACTTCCTTTGCTCCACCCGCTGTTATTCATGCTTCCATTGTGTACGTAACATGGACAAAATATTTAGAAACAGAAAAAGAACTTGACTTGACTTGCGGCATGAGCTCAGAGGTCTGAACCCTTGGATGAGACGCGACTAGCGGAAATACGGAAACTCACGGCCATCCTCTGCGTCATTAGCGAATGAATCCTCAACAACACCCAAGTGAAGAATCCGAGAACCGCTGGGGAGCCAACGTTACAAATGCCTGTAACTGAAGTCATTTATACCTCTCGCAAACTGGATTGACGCTCTTGCCAATGACGATTCCGTCATCGGGGGCGTAGAAGGTCTTCACGAACCCTCCAAAGAGAGAATGTAGGTGAGCGATAGGTTCTCCTTTTCGAACCCAGGTGTATATTTCCGGCACGACAGTGAGAACTCCACCGCCGTCAGCAAATATCCAGAATGAGCGGGAGCAAATGACGGGTTCGAATTCTGGAAGGTCTTTGTTGATACACTCAATGAGAATAAGGCGAGATTTCAAGATAGCCTTTCACCTGGTTCCATGGGTATCATTTTCAAATGAGCGAGAATATTGCTAACTCCGCTGGTCGGGATTGAGGACGGGCGTTTGTTTAAACATATCATTTTGTAATGGAACCCACAGTAACGCGTTCTTGATGAATCGTTTTTGAAACCTCGACGGGTCCCCGATCTCCACTGTGATGGCAGCAATCCCAGCGTCCATCGCGGCTCCTCTGAGACTTCCATCTGGACTCTTGTTATGGACAATAATCTGCGGGTTTTGCAATGATGCCATTTTTCGAGTCCGAGGATCGAGCATGTTGGCGCGAACATACAGAGAATTAACCCGACCACGCGACGCCGTGTGTAGGTCAAGAAGATAAGTGAAGCAACGAACGAGGCGTTCCATTAATAGGTGCGCGTAAACCTGGGGTGCTGACCCAGAAGACTTTCCCGGAAAGATGCGGTTCAAATCAGTGCCTTCTGAATATCCACGTTGCGAGCGAAGGTAGCCTGGAATATTGGCAACTGGGACTGCGACAAGAGTTCCATGAAGGGCCTACGTGCCTTCAGCTCAGCGAAGAACTCGGTGCACCCTACCTTGCAATTGATCTCTCTGAACAAGCGGTGAACAAGTGGAATTCCATTTAATTCGTTGCCGTGCTGGTAAAATAAGTTAGCCTGTCAACCCACCATGCACAACTACTCAATACCAGTGCAGCGGTGATTCCCACCACAGGTCCCGTTTTGACCCCTTTCGCAACCAGTACAGGAACTTTCATGGGTACGCCAGCTCCATCTTCACCGAGCGCAATCCACATTCGTGAAATCTGGCCGCCAGGCAAAGCATCCAACGATAGGGTTGTTATAGTGGGTATATCCTGCTGGCACATAGGTTAGTGACCTCGGGTGCTTCCAGGCGGGATTACATCATCTGGCAAAAGAGACAGTTCCTGCGTTGGTTCAAGAGAAACTGGCGGTATGCGCTGACGCCAAAGCTTTGAAGAGTCAATACGCACTCCCAGAGCGTCTGAGTGATAAAACCTTTTTGGCTTCAGCCAGAAGAAGTTCATCCATTTCGGACTTCGCAAATCGGAAGTCCGCGATTACAGCCCACAAGTCGCGAGTGATGCCAGTGCCCATATGCTTGTCAAACTTCTTCATGATCCTGATTTTTCTATTAGCGTATGCCTGACAGTGACACCATTCATTACTTCTTGAATCCCGCTAAGTTTGCTTTTGTGAAATCGAGCAGATTTTCCAGATCTGTAATAAGCGCGGAGAGTTCCTCCATCCTATTCGGAATAGATGTGTTAGACAAACTCGAGCGGATCAAATCTGACCATTTCTCTTTCTCCTCGTCGCTGACGTTTGGGTTCCAGGGAGAAGAAAGCCGATCGAGACTCTTTGACCCTAATGTTTCCTGGCTTTGGTACCACTCGTTGACCCGTCTCGCTTCTTCGGACAGCAGGTCGCTAAATGCCTTCGCCGCCTCCACCTTCATTGATTCTCTTTCTCCATCTGGTGCCTCTACATTGCGGAAAACGGGTTAGCTTCTGGCGACAAAAGACCACGAGCGGGCCCGCTCACCTTTAACCTTCTCGGCCGAGGACTTCACAGACTTCTTCAGGCCCTTGACTGCGATCGTGAGAGACGACCGTCAAACAAAGGCAGATAGCGCAATCTGGCATATACAACCCACAATCGAGGTAGTGATCCCGCCAGGCCGGGATCGCTCGTAGGAGAAGCTGCTTACTGAACTTCATGATGGTCGACAAAGACGAAGAATTTGACTCGAAATCAAATGTGGCGCAGGCGGTCCACGCCCCAAAGCAGCAGAGGTGTGGCTTGCGGGGGTAGGCTTGGCCCTTCAATGCCCCCCCACCCACCACGAGCACTCGAAATAACATACTCAAATAATTGGGATGTGCGGAAACAGTAGAGTGGAAAGAGTTGAGGGTGTGAGAGTTCGGCTACTATTACATGACCGCGAAGAACTCTCGGTCTTGACACGGCAATGGCAGCATTGGCGTCGCGCGTGGCTCCCTGCCTTCCTTCTTCGATTCTCTGGTTGCCGCGGGCCAGGACTCTCGCTTCTTTCTCCACTAGAAGCGCACACACCTCCTCTGCAGCCCCAAATGGTGCAGCGGTGAGTTTGAATATTCAGTGTCAATGATCGCTCCTGAAAATCAACCTCGTACGGTGCGCCTTAGTCCCGACCACCTCAAATCCCACGTTCAATGCGTGGCTTGCCGCAGAGAAGAAACATACCCGGCGTCTTCAAAGCCATTGCAGTCTCCTCTGCGAAAGGTGGAGTCGGGAAATCAACTACAGCAGGTGCAAGATCGCGTAAATTCCATACACATTAATAGCGCTGGTGCTCGATTCGTTAAAACTATCTGTCCGTTCGAAAGCGAATCTCGCTGTTGCCTTGAACGGAGCGGGTTTCCGCGTAGGTGTGCTCGACGCGGATGTGTTCGGCCCTTCCATACCCATCATGTTCAACCTGCGCGGGAGAGCGGAGGTGAACGAAAGTGAAGTGCCTACTTACTCAATTCATCTGCGGCGACCTAACAAATCGTTCCAGAGGGAGCATTGGTGCCACGAACGAATTATGGTGTTCAGACCATGTCCATGGGTTACCTAATCGATGAGGAGGCTCCTGTGGCTTGGCGCGGGCTCATGGTTGAGTATCGAAAATAACTTCGGGCATCTTTCCCCCTGATTCCGTTTTCCGTGCTTCATTCCTCACGCTCTGGGTTCTGTTATTCTAGGTGATGAAAGCCATACAACAGCTTCTTTTTGATGTTCAATGGAGCAGCTTGGATATACTCGTAATCGACCTCCCCCCCGGAACAGGAGACACACAGCTTTCAATTTCCCAGCTGGTGCATTTGGATGGTACTATTGATGAATGCGTTTCATGCTTTCTTTGGGCGCAACGGCCCCACTAAAGAGAACTGGCAACACTACAAAGGGGCGATCATCGTGTCCACTCCGCAAGATATCGCTCTGGCAGACGCCAAAAAAGGGCTGCGCATGTTTGAGAAAGTGAATGTTCCGGTGAGTGTTTGATTTTGACTGCTCAGTACTGAGTAGTTTTATGGAACTTTGAAGATACTAGGGCTCGTTCAGAATATGAGCTTTTTTTGCTGCCCTAATTGCGGACACCAGTCGTCAATCTTCACTGGAAGAGGGGGTATGGCTGCAGCCGCGAAATCTTCCGGTGTGGAGGTGTTGGCTGATGTGCCGCTGGATGCCGAGGTCTGCACGAGCGCTGATCTCGGCAGGCCCATAGTTATTTCACACCCAACGAGTGTTCACGCTGGTATTTACAAGGCGTTGGCGACAAAAGTTGCAGCGATGCTGGGGCTCAATACAAAGTAGCGCTCTTATATTTTGAAAGGCGCTTGTGGGGACCTCAACAAATCCGACTCGTCCAAGTGCTGCATTTGCATGTGAATATACTCCACCAGCTCCTGCAGAGACTGTGCCGAGGCGTCCCCTCCCAAATAAACATTCCTGTTATGCAAAGTGAAAGAGAATAAGAGCTCAGTCGCTCAAACGCACGAACATTTACCGCCACAATGCCGCAGCCAATACGGCATCACCCAATACGAGTCCCTCGTCATACGCCAAAGTTTGGCCATAGTACGAGCTCAAGAGATCCGTCACGATTTTATTGAGATTGTGCTTGACCTAGCCATGCATTGAAATGAAATGAGAAATGCAAGACAGGCTGACCGAGCCGGGACTTACCCCTGACTTGGACAATCGAAGCTCGACGTCGACCCACAACAAATTAAACATTTCCTGGCGAAGTTCATTGCCTGGGGCGCCCAATGCACGAAGCTTTGCGCTGCACAGCCAAAGGTGAATAACCGTGATGTTGAACCATGTTTGGAAGTTGTCCGGTAAATTGAATCCTGAAAGATACAGCCCAGTGGTTACAGGAAGGGTGAGAAGGAGATCGGCATTAGTCGAACTCACGCTGGACGAGGTTATTTTCTTCATTGTATTGCCGAGAACACGCCTCATATGCGAGTTGTGCGTTGTCCAGCCCTTCCATCTTGCTTTTAAGGAATTTGAATGGGTTCGTGACGATGCCAACGACATCAGAAAAGTTTGCCTGCATGACGGAGTTGCATATTCCACAATACCAGTAATTGGAAAGAATGGGCCGTGGGAGAGAAGGTTCAGCATATCATTGCTGTTTGAATTGCCAGCTACAGCATCTAACCCTGCTGTCAATGGTCGCCAGTCTCTGCGTAGCCGAATATCCTGGGCGCCGATCATGGATGAATGGTTGAGGCGAACCGTGGGCGACGAATGCCGAGGAAGGACGACAACGGGTGAGGCGCCGCACGAAGGGAGCCAGTCGGGTGGGGGTTAACTGCGGGGGCATTGTTGGCGCGCGCGCGAATCGCATGTCAGACAAGTGCCCGATCCGCTTTCTCAGATCGTCTTTTCTTTCTTTCCGAGAGGAGGCTTGGAAGGAAAGTCCAGCACACTTGCCATCGCATCGAATCCAAGCCCTTCCCTGTTTAATCCCCCGCCCCCCCAAGTACGGAAGGTCTCGTTCAATACCATGATCGACAACGATTAGGACATTGTCGTAGCGGCAATATTGCATGGGTGAAGATGAGGGCAAAGAGGCTTGGCCTAATCCGATTGTTCGGCTAAAGACCTTTTTCATACGCGGTATATAAACATTAATTACAATATAATGAACTTGGACTGGTGACAGATCTAGCTTCCTCGTAAGACCCATCTCTGCAAGCATTGTGACTGTATGGACACCTTAGCCCACCTTGAAACTCCCCAGCTCCACTGTTGCCCCTTCGCCTGAACCAGGTTCAAGCGTCTGTAAACTGACGATGACTGACGGTGCTTGGGTCGACGTCCACACGCTGCACCGACTTTCCACCGAACCCAACACCGTCCCGGCCATCTTTGCGGCCGGTCCGTTCAGTGATGTAAACGACGATGGTACTCCGCGCCCTTTTCATACAACCCGACGCGACCACCTTCTGCTGATCTCGGCAAGGTCCTCTACTTCAACCATCACTGCGGCCAGCAGCAGAAGCGGGGACAACGTTAGCCATGCCACCCCCGTTGAGCTGCTTACTCATGGCATTCACGTAATTGAGTTCACGGCCACCGACCACAGTGGAAGTGGCGATGCCCGCAGCAGGTGGATTTACGTCGGAAAGATGGATTCGACAGGAGCAGGCGTATCCACCCCGTCGGCGCCAAGGCTTCGGTCGATCCTCGTGTCCTTCCTGCAAGGTTTATCCGCTGAAGGAACAGCTTTTCCTGCCGAATCCTCAACTCGTGAAATAGCGTCATGTCCCAGACCGATCGCTCTCGAGAGCGAGAGCGGGGAAGTTGGCGTGCAAGTCCATGTCCATGTGTTCGCGCGCGCCCAGCCTGAGTACCTGTTCCCGAAATCCAGCCAAAACGCGGCGAAACGAGTGCTATCGGACCGTCAGCTACTAAGGTGGTGGATGGCGACGCTCAACGCGGTGGGCAGCCGCCCGCTGAGGGGAACACCGAACGGTTCAGCGGCAGTTTCGCCAGCTGCACTGACGATTTCTCGTTCTGCTTGCAGCTGGTTTGTCCCAGGTGAATCCGAGGCATCGCTCACGTCACTGCGTCTCTCAGTGGACGGCACTTCTGATCGGCCCAGCGAAGGAACGTGCAAATGGTCCTGGGGTCTTGCAGTCGAGGGGAGCCTCTCCGCTCGTGAGACAATTCCCTTGTTTGAGGACGATGCGAAGAAAAAGGGCATCGCCATGCTGGAGCCAAATGATTCTGTCTCGCAGCTAATGGAAGTTATGGCTATAGCGGGGGAGTGCTCAACCGGAAAACTGGTTGGCTTATTTCACCTGACCATGAAGCATTCCGGGACGCTTTCCGTAGAGGCAAGTTCAGGCGTCTCACAGAAAGAGTTCAATGCTGTAATCGATCTGTTGCTTTCTCTAAACTTCGCCGATAACTGCAAAACGCGAGAATCGACCCAAGACGTACTGTTGAAACTGAGCACAATCGGATCGGGCTATGTTAATTCCAACATTGGAAGGGAACAACTCGGTTCCGACAGTCTACTGGAATTAGAAACAATGAAAAAAAGTGCGAATGCTGCGCCCCGATCAACTTCACCGGTGAACAACCTGCAGTCTCTTGTGAAGAGGAAGAGGCCGGCTCAGAATGGAGCTGGTGCCACGAACACAAGGCTGAAAACTGAATAGCAATAAATAAAAAACCGAAAACCGCACCAGTCGAATAGTTTATTCGGACTTCAATTTTTTGGCAGCAACTGCATTATCCCCACTTTCCTCTGCGCCCCGCTTTTCACCTTCGACGGCTGTCGAGTCTCGCCGATGAAGTTTTAACTTGATTTTTCTGGGCGCCGCTGTTTCATCTTTCAAACTAGTCTGTTTAGAAAGAGGTGCGGCGGTGTCGGTGGGATTCTTTGAACATTCAGCGCAAGTATATGTGGTTAGCGCTTCGACTTGTCCGACGCACTTCATGTGAAACGAGGCATGACATCGGTGGCATTCAACTCCAGGCCGGGAAGCATCACAAAGAGCGCCACACAGACACCGTGCCTCGCCGGAAGCACGGCGAGATTTATCTCGCTGAGCCGGCATAAGCTCCAAAACTCGTCTCCTTAAGCAGGACACAACATCATCGTTTAAAGCAATAGGATAACCTTCTATTGCTCGCAGTAGGTCTCTCAAAGTAGACAGATTCTGCGAAGTCGAAGGGTTTGATAGGACGTCTTGAATGTGGTTGTGTAAGTTTGCAATGTCGGATCGCAAGATATCCAATGATTTTGTTTCGTCGACTTCAAATGCGAAGGAGGAGGACTCCGCGAAGAGGTTGCTGAGGACGTCCAGGGGTACTTTCTTAAATATATTGGAGTGCATTACAGCAGGATCGCATATGGGACAGACAAACTCGGATTGACACTTTGCTTCATTTTTGGTCATCCGAAGGCATCTGTGATGGTACCACTCGTTGCAAATGTCGCAGAGGATCTGCAGGGAGGAAATATTCAGGCTTGAAGTGGCAGAAAGAGACGGTTACAGACCATTCCGCCGTCTTCCCCCGTTCTACAAAAGCAATGGAAACTCCCGGTGAGAGAGCCCTGGCAAATCTTCGCTTGACGTGATAATTCCATTAAAACTTCCCAGAAAGCTCTTTGCGATTGCCGACCGACAAGTCGACTTGGAGCCTTGGAAAGCCAATCCTCGATGCGCTCTGTCTCACGTTTCACACGTATCGCCTCGTCGACTCGTATTGGAATATTTAGGGTCTCCAATGCCGCAATGAACGAATACGCGTCTGTTAGGTTTAGTTTGAGTGAATGCCCGTCTTCGCGAAGAAGCTGACGTCCACGATCTATCAGACTTCGAGCCGTTTGAACTCCTGCTTCAAGTTTTTTATACAGCTCGTCCACAACGGGGCAATCGTTGACCCGATCGATTAGCGCCACGGCATCTGCAAAACTTATTCCCTTTTGCTTAAGCAGTGCAATAGCCTCTAACTTCCAACTTGGCGAAAAATAAATAGTAAATCAGATTTCATCCGTCGCTTCAATCACTTACGTGTCTCCTTTCGCTTTCTTCTTTTTCAGTTCCGCCATCGTTTGCGCCTTGCGCTTTTTCAGCCCAACGAGCAAAGTCATTGCAGGGTCTGGCACTGCACCCTGGGATCGTCCACTGAAAACAGCCTGTACCACGGTTTCGTGGTCAACTTTCGGATCCTGAACGATACTTTGGGCTTTTTCGATCCACCGCAAGTCGTATATCGCATCCTCAATCAATTTTCGTTCAGGAACGTCAAACGCCTCAGAGCTCAGCGCAGTCAGCTCGACCAGCAGAGCCTCCGCGGTTAATTCGTCAGACGACTGCAATATGGACTGCACCCTTCGTCGAATGAGTGCAAGTTTCTCATATTCAGATCTCAATGCAGACAGCTCGGGCGTGTCGAAAGGAAGTTCGTTCGCCTCTGACAGAAGGTCGACTATTGCGCTTACATTCAGCACTTGGGGTTTCGCCATCGTAGATCCGTTTACTGAGTCCAGATCCGAGGGATTGCCACCATTTTCGACGACGGCAAGGAGAGATTTCGCGCGAGCGACCCAATCACGAGCAGTGCTGACGAAACTTCGAAGTGAGGCTGCTTCGGGAATGAAGCAAGGGATTTGATCGGCCTCCAAAAGCAGACTCTCTAAAACGTGGAGCGATGGGCGGCGATTTTCCAGCATAACGGATGTGTAGCGATTGAGCCAGTCAACAGGGCGATTAGCGGATCGCGATACCTTTGCGGCTATTTCTTCAAGCTGCAAGTCCGTATATCGAACGCGGAACACCAGCTTTGCCGGTTCACACTTGCAAATAGAAAGGAGCTATGCCAAATGAAAAAAATTTCAGTATTTAGCCATACATCCTGGTGATTGAGGGACGTACCGACTCTGAGTGATCGAAGCATACGGCGATACGTTCTGAGCAATGCAAATAAAGAGCACTGCAGTGCAAAAAGAATTTGCAAACAGAGCAGAATACATCATTTCGAGGTGTCCATATTTCTTCCGTTATATAGCCCGCGTACTTCTCTCTCAGTATTGTGCGCCCTTTCTTCTCTCTCGCAACAAGATCGTCTATGCCAGCTTTCAGCCTGCGCAATTCAACGATGAGAGAACCACTCTGCGACAGATAAGACCTGATCGACTCACCATATAGCTGTTTTGATGCTGGTGTCTTTGGTGGAAGTTGCGATAAGTAGCTCGTCTTGTGAAAAGACAGGCTTTTTGTGAAATCTGTGATATCGCTCAATGCAGCTCAATCCATATGGAAGCCAGTCGGGCAACGCGAAATTGACTGCCTCATTCAGGTTAAACTAGCGAATGCATTCGGTTAGGCACAAGATGACAAGAAGACCGCCGGCCATACTCCTTGATTGAATCCTGCATGATACGCTCGCGGGAACGTTATAACAAATTCGCCAGCGTGTTGATCCAAGGCACAAACATCTACAAGGTTTTCCTTCAAATAACCGGGTGATATCGTTGTGGTCAAATGAAAGAGGAGATCCGGATTGGTTCGAAACAGCTCGGGAAAGCGCTTTTTCATAGCTGCTTCAAACTTGTTGGCATCGGATGCGGGGACCCCATACCATGTCTTGGTGTCACCCCAATGCTGATAGTTTACGGAGTAGGTGTAATGATCCTCGGTATGCCAGCAGAATGTTGAAAAAGTCATTCCAACGTACAGCCAAGGGATAGTCATTCCCGATATGTCGTTACGAATATGACAAAAAAGAGAGGATGGTAGATGGGGCATGTTGTTCAGATTCCAGGCACAGGTTGAGTATGGATTAAGGGGGTCCTTTTCCACAACCGGAAATCCGCTGGAAGAGCGAAGACGAGCGTCAATAAGTTGGAGCGAAGGAGTTAGCCGCACCTTCCGTGATGCGAAGAGTGCAAATCTGCACCATATTCGACTTCAACATTTTCAAATGGGCTTTCCACAACCCTCCAAAACTCCTTCTCCATATCGTCTTCCGTGATTACTAGCCTGCCGTCAGTGTCTCTTGGCAGTTTTGTGGAAAACCACGCCTCCTTGAAGGCATCCGACATTTTTTGAAACTGTGGGAGGCTTCGCATTTCTCCCTCTTCAAAGCCGAAGTCGTCTCCGTACGTCTTCAGGCAATCGGCGCAAGTCCACTCTGAAAATGAGAGAGGTGGATTTGCTGCTTTAAGACATGCAACATGAAAAATTTCATCGCAGAGATCGCAAACAATAGTTGCTGTAAGGGCATCGTACCCACAGGCAGCGCACTGACACAAAATCGTTAATGGGCTTCGGTCCTCTTTGAGATCCATTCTCACCAGTTTGTGTTTCATTTCGCTTGATTCGATATGGGCGGGGTCCTGACAGGTGGATGATGTCCCTCGAGTTTCTAACGCTGTCATGCGAGTCATGCGTCCAGAAGGATTGACTAGTTCTCTGTGGGCGTACTGCCTCTCCGTCTTCATTTTTCCATTCGCCCTAACGAACTCTTCGTAAGGAAGGATCCACTTGAGAAAAGCCTGCCGGCATGTATACGAGGCAGACGTGCAGTTTTTATCAGCTCCAATGGCACGACCAACTTCAAACCATTTCTTGTTTGCCGTGACCTGAATAATGTAGACCCGTGCGGGGTTACCAAAAGCTGCATCTTGTGGATCTCTTCACCTTTTGATACCCGCCCCTGGCAAGCACCTCCTTTTTCAGTTTATGTAGATCAAGCGGTTTTTTGTCAAGCATAGGGGCCCGATTGAAGGGAGTACCCATCTGCTGATGAAACCGCTCCAGTTGATCGAGGTAATTGACCACTGTGCGAGTTGAACCTTCCATGGAGTTCAGTCTTTGTATCCTGGTCTCAAAGCGGAAAGTCTGCAGAAATGGGAATGGTGTCAAAATGGTGGAGCTTAATGACCGGTGCGTTCCCACTCCCCATGACCACTGACCCGAAAAATGATTCGGGTGATGGCATCGTACCTGAGAGTCCAGAGCAAATGGCGGATTCCAACTCTCCGGCGGAACAATCTTACATAAACCGAATTCTTCGGCGTTCGGTCTTATGGACTCAATGTATTTTAGAGGATCTTTCCACTCCGCAGCGGTTGGGCGGAATGTGGGTGCAGTCTTGAGGCCCCAGAGACGGGTGCTGGTGCGGTCCTTAAAGGGGTCATAGTTGGTTGGCCAGTATTTTGCCGGCGATGTGGATTTTATATCGAGAGCGTCAGAGTGCTTCAAAGACCGACCCGCCGAGCGTTTCGTGAGTTGCGCATACTGCTGGAGGGACTGTTGACCGGAGGAATTACTGGTGGAGGGCGGAGATGGCGTTGAGAGCTCTGATTTGTTTGGAATATTGCTCAGCGCCGACTCCGGTTGCGATGGGGAGGCTGCGCAGGCTGTTAGCTGCGCCTGGCTGTCGGCCATTTGATGTCTTCTCTGTGTGTGATTGGTTGCGGTTTCTTTCTTTTCTCCCTTCCACCCACGAGGAAAAAAAAAAATATAAAAATAAAAAAATAAAAAAAAAGATAGTGAGTATTCACGAAGAGTGGCTCGCGCCTGAGGAAACTCTGGAGAGTGCAGAGTAGAGCGGGCGAACCAGGTAGCTCGACCGTCTTGATCGACGAGAGGTGGTGCGTTGGGGGAGGGAGAGCACAGACAGACTGTTGGAAAGCGAGGATAGATAGCGAGCTGGATAGACAGAGAGACAAAGCCGCCAAAAGCAAGCAAAAAGTCGCCCATGGACCACATGTCCACCACCGCCGACTCATCGTCCCCCTCTTCGTCGGCACCGGCATCGTCAGTCAACTCCTCCGCCTTCGTGCCGACATTCTTCTCCTCTGCCACCACCACAGCGACATCCTCCTCATCTGCCACTGCTAGCCTCTCATCGGCCCTGGCATCAGCAACCACCGTTGAAGGGTCCTCGTCTGGTGCCAATAGTATCATTATACCGATTGGTGTCGGGGTTGGTGGAGGAGGCCTGGTTGTCCTGATAATCGTCGCTGTGTGTTGGGTACGATCTCGGAGACGGGAAGATAATGCACGTTCGCTGAAGGCAATGGCTCCAGCTGAGTCGAGCGTCAGCGACCCTTATGCTCGGGGTGCAGTTGGTACAACAGCAGTCGGCAGCACTCTCCAGAGGCGAGGATCCAGCAATACCCGATCGATAGGTGGCGCTGCGATGGACTCCGATAGAACTGGCTCTGTCGTCTTCCAGCCAGTCGGACTGTCAAGGCGGCCTTCGATGAATCAGTTGGAATCGAGGATTGAGCTTGTGAGCGCTTACAGAGACTCTGACCTTGCGGAGCGTGCTCTTCAGGTGGCAGACATGGACGGCACCCTTCGCAGCCGGCGTCGAATGTCTACTAGCTCTGTGATGACGACCGGAAGCCTCGCAATCGGATTTTCAGAAGCAGAGCGACGATTTGGTCCGTCGGGACCAGACGTAACCCACTTTTCTTTCCAGCTTGAAACGCTTGGATGGGTCTTCTCTCGACAGCCGGGGGGGTTGACTCCCGTCTACTCTGTTGCAATTCTACGAAATGACGTCAGCCATTCTTTTCCAGCCTCGAATGCAACGTTGTCGCTTGATCCATCATCCGGGAGCACCATCCTCATTAGCAGCGACTCAAGCAGCGCCCGATCCCGCGTAGACGCAGATCATCGTGAACCTTTCGAGCAGGCATATCGAGCTCTACTATGGAAGGACGTTGCTCTACAAATACACAGCATTGGAGGCCCATCTACCTCAAGACGACTTGCACCGTCTGGGGACTCATCAATGGGACGAGATTCGTGGCTCGCGTTTCTGAATATGCTAGATACGACTGTACGGTCTTTAGCTGCTTTTGAGGACGAGTCGAACAGAGCAGCTCGTGAACTCCGACAACCTCCTGAATTCCCGGATAGACTACACGAGCTCGTGCAGGAATTCTGTGGAATCGTGGTGACTCTTGTGAAAACAGCAACTTCATTGCCTGTTCGCATCGGTTATGAACCAAGAGCATGCAATGAGGTCGCGCTGAATCGCCATGAAGTTGTTTCTCTCTGGCATGTCTTCGACGACTTTTTCGGTTATGGGTTAGTTTCATTTCACCAAACGGCTTGAAACTTACGCACTCCTCTCAACAGTTTAAACGTCAGTACCGGGATAATTGGATTTATTAATTTGGGTCATTTAGACGCTCGGCGCCTCGCTGTTGCAACCGCTCCACCTCCCCTGCCCCCGGCCATGCCAAAGTTTCCCCTTGCCCGCGCCAATTCTAGAATGCATCAGATTAGTGTTGGGTCTCACACTACCGTTCCGACTTCTGGTTATCCACTTTCATTGTCTCCAAGTGGGCCGGGCCCTGGGCCGGGACTGAATCCTGGAATCTTGAGAGCAGCGTCATCACTTCGCTCCCCTGTCTTCGCTGACGGCCCGAAATCGACCCAGTTTGATGGCGCGCCTGCTCTCCCCACACCTAGCGTTCTCTCCCCGATCATGGTGCCATCGCGCAACAGCACTCCACAACCGGCCCAATTAGTGTCCCCCGTCGCTCACGTAAACTATTCCCAGAACCAAAGCAATGTTTCACCTCACGCCAAACTCTTGCACCAGCATCAGTCCCATCCATTGGATCAACATTTGATGCAATCACAATTTGATCAGCTGGCTGCCGTTGGCAACGCTGGGTTGTCTGTGCCGCCTCAGAGTTATCAACGCCAATACGGCACTCGTCTTAACACTTATGGAGCGGAAGCTTCTACATCCTCACTGGCTGCAAGCTCTATGGCTGGAAATGACCCTAGATCCGGCGGACCTGCTTCCTCAAGCTTACTCTTAAACCTCGTTGATCAGAGTGCCATAGCTAGCAATCCTGCTCGTTTTTTGGACTATCAAGTCGACAACGATATTTCTTCCTCAAGCGGTGCGAGTGGTGGATAGAAGTTGCTTGCATTTTATGATGGAGGCTCGTTCCTCGTTTTTACACTAAGTTTTTCCTCTTTTCAACCTGTTTTGGATAGAGTTTCTTTTTTGTTTCGTATAAGCTGGGATTTTTCCTCCAAGGTTCTGTTACTTGAATCCGCACACCTGAATAGAGACAAGGCGAAGGATTTGGTCGAAGCAATAGGTGTCCCTGACCACTTGTGTGCTGGTGAGACAACACCCGCAAATTCCGCACCCCATACCATTCATGCCCACGATATCCAGCTCGCAAACGAAGATCTGAAAACTTCCGGTCGGTCGGAGTTGAATCATCCCCCCACAACCTGCACTCAGCAAATAGCTTGAACTCTCCACCCGCCGGCCCCACTATTTCAGAAGTGTTCCAATGCGCAAACTGTCTCGATGTTCAGAGCGCACTGCTTAATTGTCTCTCTCTCTTCCACTTAAAGTGGCTCACAAAATTGTGCCAGTGTTTTTTTCATTTGACTGTCCAACCCCCTCCCAAGCGCACCAGTGAAGGTTCTTCCTGAAATTCAGTGTGCTCGCCAGGTAATAGTATGAAAATGTGTTACTAAAGTGGGGAAGCACCACGCCCTCAGCAGAAGAAGATTGAGGGATTCAAATGATCTTGATCCATTGGCACAATTTTGCGGGTTTGCATTGGAAAAATGTTCATCCAGATTGCGTATTTTCTGAATTTTCCACCAAATTTTCTGCAGTTTGACCAGGTATATAAAGGGGAGTTTGTTGGTGCCTATTGGATTCATCCTGCTCTGAAAAAAATTCATGAAACCCATCCCACTTGAAAAAAAAACTAATATCTTAAATCCTTGACCAAGGCCACTCAGGTCGTGAAATTGCTGCCAATATGAAGGCAGGAATGCGTATTGTTTACTGCATTTGCGCAGCAGGGCATCCAGAGATCGAAAACATTCCTACCAGACATCCAAGGAAGCTTTCCTCTCTGCAAAACATAGATTTGTTCAGCAAATCGCATCTGGTGAGGCTAAAACTGTAGTGCAACTTGCCCAGACACATGAACAAGACACCGGGGAGACTGTCTCACCTGAGACAGCCAGTCGCTCCCTCTGAGTGGTCAGTCTCAAAGGTTTCAGAGAAAGAAACTGCGGGCTCAGACAGCAAAACACAAAAACGCTCTGCTCAAGTTGCCCTTCAATATCAGGGTTTTAAGTGTGTCATTTGGTCAGTCGATTCAAAGATCAATAATGCTTGAGAATTCCTGGAACACCACTTCAAGAACGTCACATTCAACTGACGAAAAGTTTCGTGGCAGATCTCAAATGGTTTGGTGTGCCATTATGTGGTCTGGTGTCTTGCAGTTTGTCTTCGTGGAAGGCACACTGAATTCTGAGCAATTGTTGTAAACAGTCTACTCTGAGTGAGTGAGTGGAAGGAGTGAATAAAGTGGAGATGTGTGTTTGTGGTGGTCCTTCTCCCCAACTTGGAGAGAAAGAGAAAAAAAAAACTCTGTTATGAATTATTGATACATGATGATGATATACACGCTGTAATAGTTGCTAGGCAAGCATGACTGGCACAGGGTAAAAACCTCTCCTATATTATCTGCTTGAGCAGAGGAGGAGGAAACCTGTTAGAACCAGGTTTCCGTTCCCCCCTAATACTTGGAGTATTTGTCAACAGCACAAGCCAGCACCCAGGTCTGCATTGGCAGTGGCTCGCTCTCCCATGGGCATTGTGAGAATGATAACTGACAGTCACAATAGGTTCGATGTGGGCGACAGAGACTTGGGGGTGTAACGGAAACCTGGTGTGAACAGTTAACAGACCTCAAATAAAAAGAATATACACCTCTTTTTTAACTGATAACTTGTGAGGAATATCAATCAACCAAACAACACTTCACAAAAGTAATGTCACACGGTCAGGCCCTGTTTCTTATTATTTTCATGGGTTATTATTGTCCCTGCAAGCCAAACGACGGAGATTTGGACTGTCTCTCAGTTGCGACCATGTATATTATTTATGTTATTATTAAACACTAAGTCACAGGCCGAATGGATCAGGCTGCTCCACACTACTGGCAAGAGGCCCTCTAGCTCAGTGGTGTAGAGCACTCTCTTTGATGGGAGAGGTGCCAAATTCAAGACATACTAGCAGTCGCTAAGCAAATGATGCAGAAATGCTAAGTTCTGCACAATGACTAGCCTTGCCCTCCTCACTTTTGGAAATGGATTAGGATGATATGCTTCAGTGGGTAGAAGTACATAGTCCAGGTGGACACAGAGCTAACACAGAGCTGCTGCATAAGCTACCATGATAAAAGGCCTCATGAAAGGGTATGAGATCATTTTTCTCCTTTCTTCATTTTTTGAATTACTAGTTTATCCTGTTTTTCCTGTTTTTACTCTTTAATCTTTTATCTATTTGTTTGTTTGTTGTCTCTGTGTGTGTCTCTCTTTTCTTTTGTGGCTGCGAGCGACTGTCTTCCTCTTTGCACCAATCAGCTCTCCCCAGCTCCTCAACCCTTCTTGGCTGCTGAGTGCCAAGAAATGCCCCATGATTTCTGAGCTGTCTTCCTTGTTTGATGGCTCAGCCCCATTGTTTGGTGAATCAATCCTCCTCACACTTTGTTGTTGTTTTATTTATTGATTGTTCTTTTGTATTTGTTTTCCCTTCTTTTCTCCTCCTTCTTCCTTCACCCTGCTGATTCCAGCCCTCGCCTATTTAAGCAGCCCACCCCCCATTCTTGTTGCCTCTTAGAACCTGTACCTGAAGTCTTCTTGCCTGCTCCTTTTCCTTCTCTGACTGTGTATGAGCTGGGGGTGGCTTGGAGCTACTTGGTGATGGAAGATGGGAGGGTTGACAGTTGAGCAAGGTTTATGCTAATCTGCCCTAGTTGGACAGCGCAAACCACAGAAATGAACCAAAGGACACTGACTAATGCAGCCAAATGCCCAGAGCCTGAATAACTGCCACAGTAAATGTCAGGCAGGAAGAAGATATTCTGAATGCCAGAAAATACCTCCAAAGAAAAGAAAACATCAAAGTTAAAACCCTCTCAAAATAATTAAGGATAAGGGAGAGCGAGAGACAGAGAGTGAGAGAGAGAGAGAGAGAGAGAGAGAGAGAGAGAGAGAGAGAGAGAGAGAGAAAGACTGCGAGAGGGGTCGAAAATTGCCTAGCGGCTGAATTGTCCAAAAATGTCATCCAATTTTCGGGCCCATGGCGGATGCTGCCGACCGAAGGTCGGTAGCGCTCCGACGCCGACGAGAAAAGCTCCGACGCTCCGACGGGGTTCGGACGCCGCCGAAGGCGGCGTTGGACCACGACAGTGCGTATGTATTATACCAAATTCCTCATCATCAGATACGCTTGTCTAATTAAGTTGATGCACTTGTTTGTTTGAATTCTTCTGCGCTATTAAAACAGAAACGTGTACCCATCACGAGAAAGCTTTCTTACTTGCACTTCAGAAGCCTTGCAGGCACTTCGAGCGCCCTACGTTGGCAAGGGACAGCGCCGAGCGGAGGCGCGAGATGTCGTTGTCGGCGCCGTCACCGTCGTCAGCGGCATTAAGCTGCTCAACAAGCATCGCAATGTCTCATCGCCGGTCCAGGAGAGGCTGCACGTCGCTGGACCCAAACCGTTGCGGCGAGTCGTTGTTGTCCTTGTTTAGGTTTAGAGTGTCAACACGCGGCTGGAATTTACCATGAAAGTTTTTTGGAAGAGAGGGGTAACAGAGACAGGCTCGGGAAGGAAACCTTGAGAAGAATGCCACGACTCCTGCTTAATGTTACAGAAGAACGGCCACAACTCATACCGTCCCATGTGTGATGGTCATCATCAGCGAGCCACTGCTGTAATCGTCATAGCTGTTGTCGAGTACGCAGCTGTCTTTACGGCGGGTGGTATCTTCGCTGTCGTCTACACTTAAGTTCCTTTCTATATTACCGTTGTCTCATGCACCGTTATCAACACGTCGCGCGTCGAATGCGTTTTTGCTGTTGGACGCTTCCCGGCCGCTCTCTCTTCTCCTTTGAGTGATTCAAGTACTAGCGGCCTCATTGCTGTTTCCGTCCTGCCCGCAAGCCGGACCACACGGCACACACGTTGAGCTGCGCAGCGATTCCCCAGCGCTTCATATCAGCCGCTGGCGCCGCTGGCTCCGCCAAGCACCAGCTGGTTCGCCTTGCTGACATGCGGGGCGGCCTTGTAAATGATCGCGGCGGGCTGCTTATTCGAGTCGCCGGCAGTGGGCGACGACGACGCTGTGCCGAGGCTGCAGTCGATGTGGAAGGTGGCTTCGAGGTGTGCCAAGTGGCGGAAAGCGAAGCAGACGGCCCTGCGGGCCTTCATGGTGTTAGCATCACTGTGTGTTCGAGGTGCCGTCGCGACGCGGGGCAGGTGGTAGGGCAGGGATTACATGAGGCAGGGATTGAATGAGGCAGGCAGGGTGGAGAGAACAGGGTTGGAGGAGACCGTAGCGAGAGTCCGGGTTGCAGATTCGTTTGCAGACCCTCTGTTCTCTGCAGCGTGGTTATCTGATGCTGGCGTTTCGGCGGCGGTGAACGTTTCTCTTAGGAGAAACCTCGAGACATGAGCGGGTCAGTGACAAGTCACGGACAAGTCACGTGTTGACTGACCGGTCATGACCGGTCAATCAATGTCCGCGGACAGTCCCGGGCCTCCCCCAATTTTCGTGATGGGGCGCTTTGAGAGGGCGGCGGCGAGCGGCCAAACAAAATGCAGCGGCTTTGCCACCACACCTGATGGTGGTGTCGAGATCGAAAATCACGGCCTTCGGCAGTGATTACGGCAAGTGGTGTTGGTGATGAAGTTGAGATCGCAGCAGGAGGCCGCGATTTCGGCGAAAGCCCCCGCAAAAGTGGCGAGATATCGGCCAAAGACCGATGGTGGTGAATTTGAAGGCGGCGGCAAAGCCGCCATAATCGCGTCGCGGCCGAAAGCCGCGAGATCGGCAAGCAGTGATGGTTGAAGGTGAGGCAACAGATCCAGATATGGCGGCGGCAAAGCTGCCACGGAGGGGTTGGGTAAGGGAAATGGGGAGGGATCTCTCGCGAAGAGGAACAAAAACTCGAAGACATTAACGTCAACCAACACTCACGAATTCAACCTGCTTTGGCAGCGATGAAGTCGCTGCCAAACAGCCAAATAAGAGAGAAATCGAGGGAAGAGTGGCAGAGGTGTTTTCGCGGAGGCACCTCTGCCGAGCGAAAAAATTGGAACAACTGTCACAACGCCCCACAACCCCCTGGTTCAGACCCTCTTCCTTTCATGCTAATACCTGTGGTTGTCTTTGGTGTCTTCCTTGTGTGTGGAAGTGGGTATTGACCTTCCTTGCTTCAAAGACAGGTTATTCTCTCCGGCCTGGTGAGGCAGAGGTCTGTCTCCTGGTAGGATGGAGCAAGAAGAGTCCCACTGTCTCCCACCTGGTTGCATCCTCTTCCTTGAGTTGGAACACTCTCCTTGGAGTGAGACAAATTGTGTCTGGTTCTGTTAAGTGGAAAACAGTTCTGATTTGGTTCAACAGGCACCCCTGCACACTAACTGTTCCTTGTGTGTGCCCTTTGTCTCTCCAACCCCCTCCAACTCAGGGTTTGACTTGGTGTTTTTTTCTTTTGTTGTTTCTTTTGATGGGTGGTAGTGGCTTGTCACTCCCAGTACTGATTTAGTTGGTCTTACCGATTCAGTCAGTTCTGTTTCTGGTCTAACTTGGCTTTGGCCTTGTGCCCCAGATGAAACCCTTCTGTGTCTTGTGTCAGGAACAGGGCAGGACAGGGCAAGGCAGACAAGGAACTGAGAGGAGTGATGATTGTATTGGAAACAATAATTCACTTGAGGGATGGGACAGGTCCCCCATCCCCCTTTTATACCTTTTGAGAGTCTTCCTTGTCAAGACTCAAAGAAAGTTCCAGAAAGAGCAATTAGTAATACAATGATACCAATGATACCAATGACAACAAGACAAGTCAGGAAAGCAAAGAAGGTTCCAGAAGGTTCCACAAGGTTCCATGAAGGAATGTTCTAGAAGGTTCCAGAGGTTTCCAGAGGGTGATTCATAACATCATCTCCCCCTTTTAGGCCTCTTCTGCAACTTGGTGGGGTACCTGGTCTTGAACTTGAGCAGAAGGTCTTGGCAGTGAGTGAGGTTTGACTCAGGTTCCCAGGTGTTGTCAGCATCTGAGTAACCTTTCCACTTAACAAGGAACTTGAGTGTCCTTCCAAACCACTTGGCATCCAAGATTTGTTCAACCTCAAATTCCTCTTCACCTTCTACCTCAACTGGAGGAGGAGGAGGAACAACTCTGCCTGGAATGGAATTGGCCACAAACTTCTCCAAAAGGCTGACATGGAAAACTGGGTGGATCTTCATGGATGCAGGGAGATCCAGCTTGAAGGTGACTGGATTGATTTGCTCCAAGATCTTGAAAGGTCCCAACTTGAGGTTGTCTAGCTTGGGACTTGGTCTTTTGGTCTGCAAGTTCTTCCTCAGAAGCCAAACTTGCTGACCCACAGCAAGGTCATGGTCCATTCTGTGAGTGTTGGCGAATCTTGAGGCATCTTCTTGGGCTTGCTTCAGGGTGGAGTCCAGGAAGGTGCTGATGATCTTGAGCTTATGCAAGTGTGAAGCCACAGCAGGAGCTTGGACATTGGATAGGATCTCTTGTCCCAAAAGATCTCCTCTTGGATTGAAGCCATAGGTTGCAAAGAAAGGAGATAGCTGGGTGCTTGAGTGGAGAGAATTGTTGAGAGCAAATTCTGCCAGCGGAAGGAGGGTGGGCCAATCATCCTGTTGATAGCTGACATAGCACCTCAAATACTGCTCCAGAGTCTGGTTTGTTCTTTCTGTTTGCCCATCAGTCTGAGGGTGATAAGCAGTTGACAGTTGAGACTTGATTCCAAGGGCTGTTGTGAGTGCTTTCCAAAATTGAGATCTGAACTGAGGTCCTCTGTCACTGATGATTGACTGAGGCAGCCCATGGAGCCTGAATATGTGCTGCAAAAACAGGTCTGCTGTTCCTTGTGCATCTATATTCTCAGTGCAGGGGATAAAATGGGCCAACTTTGTCCTTCTGCAGATGACAACAAGGATAGAGTCAAATCCATGGGATGGGGGCAGTTTCACAATGAAGTCCATGGATATTGATGACCAAGGGCTGATGGCAATTGGGAGGGGCTCCAGAAGTCCATAGGGCTTGTGTCTGCTGGATTTGTTTCTTTGACAGGTTTCACAGCTGCTGACATAGTTCTTGATGTACTTCCTCATGCCTGGCCAGTAGAAGTCTCTGGAAACAAGCTCATATGTCTTGTGCTCTCCTGGGTGTCCAGCTGTTGCTGCATCATGCCTTGTCTTGAGTATCTCAAGTTTTTCCTCTTCTTGGCTGATTTGAATCTTGTGAGGCTTGGGGTCCTTGGAAATAGCATGGGCCCACACACTGTCAGGAAGCAATGAAAGGTGTGTCTTGGATGGTGGGGTGAAACCATCTCCCCCTTCAGGTGCAAGGTCTGTTCTTCTTGACAGGGCATCAGCCACAGTGTTAAGGTGGCCAGGAGAATAGCACAGCTTAAAGTCATACTCAGAGAGCAGTTCAGCCCACCTGGCATGCCTCTGCTTGAGCAACCTCCTTGCCCTGAAGAAGGTGAGGTTCTTGTGATCAGAATAGACAGAGATGCCTTTAGAACCAGCCAAGTAGTGTCTCCAGAATTTGAATGCTTCCACAATTGCAAGCAACTCCTTGTCATGGACTGTGTAGTTACACTCAGCACTGTTCAGCTTCCTGGAGTAATATGCCACTGGATGCAGAGGAGCAGAGGGGTCCTGAGAGCTTGGCTGGGACAGAACAGCACCGAGGGCATAGTCTGAGGCATCAGTTTCCAAGGTGAAGGGAAGCAAGGGATCCACATGCTTAAGGAGTGGTGCACTTGTGGTTGCTGTCTTAAGAGCTAGCCAGGCTTGCTCTGCTGCTGGGGTCCATTCAAACTTGGTGGTCTTCTTGGTGAGATCAGTGAGAGGCTTGGCTATGGCAGAATAGTTGGCAATGAAGGTTCTGTAGAAGTTGCAAAACCCAAGGAAGCTTTGAACATCCTTGATGGAATTTGGAGCCTTCCATTCAAGAATAGTTTGGATCTTGTCTGGTGCCATGGAGATCCCTTTGTCAGACACAATGAACCCCAAAAACTCAATGGAGGTCTTGTGGAATTCGCACTTCTCCAGCTTTGCATAGAGGTGATGCTGTCTGAGTCTCTCCAAGACAGTCTTGACATGTCCCATATGGCTTGCAGTGTCGGACGAAAATACCAGGATATCATCCAGGTAGACAATGACAAAAAGGTCCAGAATATCCCTGAAGATGTCATTCATCATGCCTTGGAAAATAGCTGGAGCATTGGTAAGTCCAAAGGGCATGACCAAGTACTCAAAGTGACCGTATTTGCATCTGAAGGCAGTCTTCCATTGATCCTGGGGCTTAATTCTGACCAAATTGTAGGCACCTCTGAGGTCAATCTTGGAAAATATCCTTGCATGGCTCAGTTTGTCCAGTAATTCAGAGATGAGAGGCAGTGGATAGCGGTTCTTGACTGTCATCTCATTGAGATCTCTGTAGTCCACACAGGGTCTCAGCCCCCCATCCTTCTTCTTGACAAAAAAGATGGGAGCTCCAGCTGGTGACTTGGAAGGTTGGATGAATCCCTTGTTCAGCATTTCTTCAATGTATTCTTGGAGGGCCTTGGCTTCTGGTGGAGAGAGGTGGTACAGTGGCTTGAAAGGTGGGCTGCAAGTTTCATCCTTGAGTGGGATTTCACAGTCATAAGGCCTCTGAGCTGGTAGCAGGTCTGCCTTGGTCTTGGAAAACACATCAGCATAAGGGAGATATTCTTTTGGTAGCTTGGATGCCAGCAAAAGGTCTGATGGGTCCAAGTTCCTGTGCTCTTCAGCAGTGGTGCATGAATTCTTGACTGGGAACTGTGATTCTTGAATCTTTGACTGAGAGTTCTGTTCTTGGCAAAGACTGTGAGCTGTGGAACTTGAATCTTGAATGTGGACTGTGAACTGTGGTACTTGAATCCTTGACTGTGGGTTCTGTGAACTAGAGTCTTGGCCATGACTGTGAGCTCTATGAGCTCTACTTGAATCTTGACTGTGAACTGTGAACTGTGGAACTTGAGTCTTGGCTGGCTGTGAATCTTGAATCAGGGGCTTGAGAGCATGAGACTTGGGGGCTTGACTTGAGTTTTGGGTGACTGTTCCAATTGGTGGAGGTTGGACTTGACCAGTGACCCAATCAATGTCAGGGTTCTGGGCTTGCAGCCATGGTAATCCCAGGATGACAGAGAATGTGGGTGAGCCAAGATCCAATACTTCCAGGTTGACCATGGATGGTGGAAAGTCTTGGATGTGGAGGTTTAGCTTGGTTTCATGGCTGATTTCCTTGAACAGAGCATGATTGGCAAAGTGGACCTTGAGGGGTGTGGATTTCTTGATGGTGGGAATGGCACAAGACTTGGCAAGGGTGGCATCAATGATGTTGCAGGATGATCCAGAGTCGATAAGGGCCTTGGTTGTGATGGTTGACTTGGGTGAGAGTTGAATCTTGACATCCATGGTGAGTTGGTGGGGCTTGGAATCTGAGGTGTTTGTGGTGCTGGTGGTGGTGATGAAACAGGGGCAGCTTGGAGGAGGGTCCAGGGAATTGCCCCTCAGTGAGCCTGGACCTGGGAGTTTGGGTGCTTCTTCCTTGGGCAGTCCTTGACAGCATGCTCCTTGGAGCCACAGTAGAAACACAGTCCCTGCTGGGCCCTCCTTGTTTTCTCCTCTTGGCTCAGAGGACCCTTAGGAAGTGTCTCAACTGCATCCACTTGCATGGGTTCAGGAACTGTAAGAGCTTGAGGGACTGGGGTAGGTCTTGATGTAGTTCCTACTTGTCTTTGCTTCAGCCTCTTGGAGTAGAGTCTGTTGTCAATCTTGATGGCAAGGAGAATGTACTCTTCCAAGGTCTCAGGGATGTCCAGAGACTGGGAGAGCATGTCTTGGATAGACTCATGGAGACCATCATGGTACAGCTCCATCAGAGCTGCATCATTGTATCCAGAGTCTCTGGCTAGTTGCTTGAATTGGTTGGTGTAGGCCACACAAGATTGCTTTCCTTGCTTGATATGCTTGAGCTTGGATCTTGCTGTCCAAGATGCGTAGGGGTCACCAAAGGTAGCTTCCAGCCCCTCCCAGAGCTCTTGCAGGGTGTTGGGTGTGCTTGGGAGAGATCTGTACCATGATTGAGCTTGACCAGACAGGAGGGTGCTTGTGAAAAGAACCTTGACTTGCTCACTGGGAAATCTTGAAGGTTGGAGAAGGATGACATTCTCCACAGTGGCCATAAAGTTCCTAAGGTCTTTGGCCAGCCCAGTGAACTTGTCAGGGCTGGGAACCTTGGGCTCTCTTGCTTGGTTGGCTTGGGGCAGGGGAAGAGCTTGATGTTCTTGTTGGTGAAGTTGTTGTTGAAGCTGGTGCTGCTGGTGAAGGACTTGTTCTTGAAGTTGGTGTGTCTGTCTTGAAAGGGCTTGTAATTGGTCCATCAAGGCTTGGAAGGCAGTTGCATCAGGGAAGGTGTTGTTTGGGTCAGACATGATGGCAGAGAGTAGTGGGAGAGGGTGAAGTGAATTATGATGTCAGGAACAGGGCAGGACAGGGCAAGGCAGACAAGGAACTGAGAGGAGTGATGATTGTATTGGAAACAATAATTCACTTGAGGGATGGGACAGGTCCCCCATCCCCCTTTTATACCTTTTGAGAGTCTTCCTTGTCAAGACTCAAAGAAAGTTCCAGAAAGAGCAATTAGTAATACAATGATACCAATGATACCAATGACAACAAGACAAGTCAGGAAAGCAAAGAAGGTTCCAGAAGGTTCCACAAGGTTCCATGAAGGAATGTTCTAGAAGGTTCCAGAGGTTTCCAGAGGGTGATTCATAACATCTTGCACCAGAGGATTATGCTTCCTTTTGTAATTGTGCCTGTTTCATGCTTGGTGTGAGAAACCCCACTTTTGTGTTAGAGATTTATTTGTGTTTTTCTTGGGCTTTTTAAGACTCCAAATACACTTCCTGTCTAGTACCCCTAGACACCCTCCTTTTGCCCCTTTTCATTAGTCAGGTTTGGTATTGAGGTTCATGCTCCAAGTTCCAACTATGGCCCTAGGTGAGGAGTTAGAGAGCACAGTCTCGCACATCTTGAAGCAGAAGCTCAATTCCTGCACCAAAGTCAAACTTGGAACTTCGCGAACGAATCAGGAAAGAATGGAGGAAGTTTTCCAGCCAAATTCTGCAGAAATTTGGTTGAAAGTATGCCTAAGAGGATCGCAACGGTGTGAGGACGACAGGCTGTCGAGCCTGTGACCTCAAATAAATTAAGTGTATACCCACTTTTTAACTGGTAATTGTGAGGATTACCACCCTGTCTCGACCTGCGTTTTGCTGGCAAAACGTGACTAGGCTTGGATTCCTACTCTCTTATTATTTATTGGGTTTCCATACAGCCTCTGACTGGCTCCGTATGTCTGCCTCTGAGCTCTACTATTATTATTTATTATTGGCGATGTTGCAGACAGAAAGATTCAGTCTTGAATCTAATTGCTGATACAAGGTTCCCTTGCTCAGTGGTTAGAGCGCTCCCTTCAATTGGGAAGGTGCCAAGTTCGAGACATGTTAGTTGACAGACTGGGGAGAAATGCAAAGTCCTACTATGCCTGGCCAATGGTCCCTCACTTTTGGAAATGACTTAGGACTGAAACACTTCTGTGGGAGAAGTGCTAAGCCCAGATGGACAGAGTTAACAAGATGATGGCAAAGCTAACAAGCTCTACCACCTGCTACCATGATGTAATACCTCATAAAAGGGGTATGAGATCACAGAGGTTTTCTTTATCTTTTCATTGGTGACTTTTACTTATTTTTCCAATCAGTAATTTATCCTGTTTTTCCTGTCTTTCCTGTTTTCTCTTTTATTTATTCCTTGTTTGTCTCTGTCTGTGTCTTTTCTTTCTTGTGTGGCTGAAAGTGATTGTCTTCTTATCTGCATCAATCATCAGCCCTCTCCCTTCTGTTTGCCAAGAAATGCCCCATGATTCTCTGAGCTGTCTTCCTTGTTTGATGGCTCAGCCCCATTGTTTGGTGACTCACTCCTCCTCTCTCTTCTTTGCTGTTTTATTTATTGTTTTGTTCTTTTGCATATGTTTTCCCCTCTTTTCCCTTCCTTCTCCCTGCTGATTCCAACCCTTTCCTATTTAAGCAGCTGCCCCCCATCTTGTTGACTGTGAGAACCTGTGCCTGAAGTCCCTTGCCTGCCCTTTTCTTCCTGACTGTATGTAGAGCTGGGGGTGGCAGTCCCCTGGTGTGTGACAGGAGGTTGAAGTCCTCTTGGCCATGATGGCAGTGTGCTGGGTTCAAGCCCCAGTGCACCTCACCAATTCTGCATGCTGTTTAGGTTGGACTGGGTAGGAGCCACTTGGTGATGGAAGGATGGAGGGTAATCTGTGGTGGTGCCTCTAGGTTCCTGTCAATACATCTAGTCAAATCCAGGTCTCTCAAGGGGATATGAATGAGCTGTCTGGTCAGGTACTGCTGCAGGAATGGTCTCTCAGGTATGCCCCCTCCTCCCTGGTTGTTGGCTCCTGTGGCCTCTGGTGGACCTGGTCTTCACTGGGTTCAGTCCCTCTTTCTCTCAGATTAATGCCTGTGATGTCATGGTGCCACATTTGGGTGAGGGAGTGGGTGTTAACCTTCCTTCCTTCTAAGATAGGGAATTCCTCTGGCTTGGTGAAGCAGATGTCTGTGTCCTAGTAGGATGAAGTAAGAAGAGTCCCACTGTCTCCCACCCCTGTGTGCCCCCTCCTTGGATTGAGTTGGAACTTCTCCTTGGAGTGAGACAAGTTGTGTCTGGTTAAGGGGAAAACAGTTCTGATTTAATTCAACAGACACCTCTGCACACTAACTGTTCCTTGTGTTTGCCCTCTGTGTCCAACCCCCTCCAACTTAGGGCTTGTCTTTGACAGAGAGGGAGCCTTGCTCCATGGTGGTGGCTCCAACAGACTGGGGTCTGGCCACTTTCCTCCCCACTCTCTTGTCTTCTTCAGTTGGATTGGAGTGCTGCACTTAGTGCCGCTCCCTGGAGCTTGCTGCATCTTGCACCTCCAGCATTGTTACCAGATTTCCCAGTCCCCTTTGGCTTTGGCTTTTGCCTCCCATTGGGCCCACTCTGTGTGATGGACCAGAGAACCCTGCACATTCTTTGCTAGTGTGCCACCTTTTCACAGTTGCCTTTGGTCTGAGTGTGAGAGTCTTCTCTTTGTGTGCAGTAAGAGAGTTTCTTTGTGTTTCTTGGGCTTCTTAAGACTCCAAATACATTGTCCTGTCTAGTGACCCCTAGACATCTCCTTTCTGCCCTTTTTCACTCTTCAGGATTGGTATTTAGGTCATTGCTCTATTTGCCACCCATAGCCCAGGGTGAGGATTTGGAGAGCACAGTCTCACAGCGGTCATTGAGGCAAAGGGAGGAACACAGATTACGGAATAAAAATTTTCACATCAACACACAAAATTGTGCCAGTGCATAGGTCACACATTCAACTCCACCTCTTGCATAATACGTACATGTGGCACCTCAGCGGCTGATAGAGCAGATCTCTGAGAGTTGTACATACTATTCGCGGCTCGAGGAATGAGCGCATTTTTGTAACTGGCGGACTATCAAACAACCAGTTGAGTAACTATTCACTTTGCCCCAGCCCCCGCAGCCCGCGAAGGGCCTTACGGTGACCTAGCAATCACGTCGAGTTCCAGTTACTTAAAACCTTAGTCTGATTTGATTAACGCGTGAGGAGATTTGCACACGCTAATAATTAAGTCATTCTGGGGTTTGACCAAGCGTCAAAGGAGTGAGTTTTGCTTCATAGATTAAGCACTTGGCTGAATCAGGCGAGCCCCCAAAAGCATTGCAACTGCTTAACCGTGAAAGGAAGCCTTCCTTATTGTCAGTGCTTGCTGCTCACCGTACTGACGATGACATTGACATTTGCTTCCGCCAATTGGAACAGAATCTTTCATCGAAGTCCCACAAGGTCCTTTCCTCCTCGCACCATTGCAATTCTTGAATTTTTGAACACAGCGAACAGCAACTGTTAAGGTGTCGGCGAAGAGCTAGTTGCAGGAGACGAGCTGGCGTCATTGTTGTCGCCCGGCGCGATGGTGGCAGCCATTCTCAAATTTACACATATGTCGGCCACAACGAAGCGATGGTCTGACGTCCCGGCGCACCCACTGTCGTAGAGGTTGAAGGAGATGGAGGCAGGAGAAGCTGTCAAAGGCACAGCTGAACCAGCTGCTTTCACTAGAATTCGGTCGGTCCACGAAGGTATGCGAGACTTCCCGCTGGTATCATAGCGCAGCCCTTCGCTTTCTTCGTCTTCGGCAGCCTCCACCTTTCCATGCAATTTTCGGCGAAGAGCGCGCTTTCTATCTCTGTCGAGTTTGTATGTCGGCATGAAAGTGATAGGCGCCTCGACGAAGCCACTGAAGACGGTGCCTTTCTTCATCTCCTGCTGGAGCTGGTCGTTGTGGATCATGATCTATGATTGGCGAAGGATAACAAAAGTTGACGCGAAGAAGCGAACGGCCCAGGCTGCGAACGCTCTCACCTCCAGCCTTTCTTGGGAGATCAGCCGGTCGATCATCCCCCTCGTCCCATTCACTCTGTAGTTCAAGTCGCCAAACCAGAAAATGAACTTGTATTGCTCGATTTTCTTCTTTCTCCTCTTTGGCGGCAAAGGATCAGTAGTAAAGCCTTCGGCCACGGTTATAGCTTTGGCATCTGAAGCGAGAAATCAGAGTGAACCGCCAGTGTTGTCTCTTGCTTCACTTACTCTTTCTGCGGAGTGCCTTGTCCGACAGTGGGAAGAGAAATAGGTCAGCGCATATAGCGTGGAAACCAGCGTTGCGCTCGTCTGTCTGATCTTGGTGTGCTGAGATGTTTTTTAGTTTCCAGTATCAGGCAAACGAGGAAATGTTCCCACCAGGCAAGTGGGAGTTCACAAAAACGAGCGACGCCGAGAAGAGCTCGAACCCGATAGCGACAGCCCCCTTGTTTCGAAGCAGACGATATCGCCCGATGGCAGTGTGGCCCGTCGCAACGTCTTTGAATTCGCAACAGCAGTGCACACATAAAATGTTAGTGACACGAAAGCGCCAGCCAGATCAACTTTGTAAGAGCCACGAATCGAGCGGAGAAAATACCTTGAACGTTTCCAATGAGTCCCGCACGCACAAAAACGGCCAAGTGCAATGTACCGACCTGCCGCGCTGCGACTAGGTGCAGCGCAGGGGTGAGCGCACGAAGCAGTGCATGCGTCCAAGGGTTGGCCTCAAATGCTGCGCACGGAATATTGAACGAGCGGCACACCTCCTGCGTGCCGATTGCGACGACGTCCGGATGGTGAGAAGCGCGGCTTAAAAGATTGCGAGGGTCTGTCGGAAGCTTTTTTTTTAAGGTAATATTCCGCCCAAACCAGGTTAGGTCTCGTCAGTGTGACACTGTCGAAGCATTCAACTGCGACGCACAGCCCCACTGAGGTTCCAGGTTGCGATGAATATCTTCAGCTGATCACAGGATACCGCTTCTCCAGTTGGATTACTTGTGGTAATCGCGGGCACTGAGCTCGCGAGCGTTTCGAACATGACGAGGAAAATGCAATAGGGACGAGGAGAGTGGAAAGTTGGGCAAGTTGATGTTGGATAGACGACGCGGCACAGAACGAGAATCGCCTCACCGACAATCTGCCGAGTTCCCCGCATCAATTGTAGTGTAAACACACGATGGCAAATTTTTTTGCAAACGGGTCATTGAATGTTACATACCGGCGGTCCATAAAGGCTTCTGGGGGGGCAGAAGCGATTATAAAAAACCAACTGGCATACTCAAATCTCTCGCTGCGAAGTTGAATCTTGCATTTTGCTTTTGGAGAGGGTTGACTCCTCAAAAAAAGGGCTTCATCTTTTGACAAAAGCGCTTATGCTGTGGGAATTTCCTCTGGGCTTCCCCTCTCGCATTTGCTCAGTCAGCTTGGTGCACAGCTGCGCACGGAGCTCAGAAACTGAAGTTAAACGATGACTTGTACTTTCTGTGAGATATGAGGCTCTCACTGCAGAACATGAAAACGCACTGCCATGTTAGTTCCCCCTTGGTCTTTGTTATTCTCATTTTACTGGTTTCGTTACAACTCAAAATGAGCTTGAAAAACGGAAGCTTTCAGGCGAGCTGTGCATGTCCGTCACTGTGGAAGGCCAGCGCTGATGTTAACCCAGGTTAGAAACTAAAACGATTCCAGATAGTTGGTAATGAAAAGCGATTGCGATTTTCGGACATGGGACAGGTTGACTTCAGTTGCAGCTTCATTGGCAATTACAGTTTACATTTTTGGACATTGGCTACGAATGAGAACCGACCCAGAACTGGCAGAAACTTGTGGGGGAATCGAGATCTGACTTACTTTACCAACGGCCTGCATTTTAAGAACCATCGGGCACATTTAGAGAGAGCTGCATCAAAACGGGCTTACAAAGTCTAGAGCACTATCGCCGATTCTGCATTCGACTACTTGCAGTCTTTTTCTTACGCCATTTTTACAGTGGACCTTCCGACATTTCAAAAAAAGTTCCCGTCGGAGTCCTCATCTCCGTCATCAAACTCCGCCCATTCGGAAACGGCAGGCCTCTGAAAGGGTGTGGGCTGTGTTTTACTGTTGGACTGGGACGGCCGAGGCAGCACGCCCGCCGGACTCTCCCTCTTCGGGTCCGCGCGCAGGGTGGAAGCTTTCGAATCCGCGGGCGGCGCCTTGCTGGACTTGGCATTCGTGGTGGATGTGGACAGCCCCATCAGTTTATCTCGAAGACTGCTCCCCAACGATCTGCAGTGGGGTGCGCTGTTAGATTCTCTTCTGTGCGCACGAAACAGAAAAAGGGGAGCTACAAAGAGAGGGGCGTAAAAGTGGGGACCAAAAGGGAGGAGTGCGGGGAGAAGCAAAACCCATACTCTTGTGGCACAGGTTTGTCACGGGCAACGAGCGGTTGAAACGGAGGTGCCGCCTCCCGAGGTTGCTGCGAGGGCCATTGCCCCTTCGTCGATGGCTGGAGTCCTCTGGCAACAGAGCCCGCTCGCTCACCAAGCTCGTCGCTGCTATCCCTGCTGATCCTCGCGGATTTCGCAACCACCTTCGAACGACGGCTGTCAGTTGCTGTGTTTTCGTCCGAGGCGCCCCTTGCCCTCTTCCGCTTTGCCTGAGGGGGTGGTGCGTCCATGAAGTAACCAGCGCTGTCGTCCGCACCGTCGCCATCCTCGTCTGCGTCGACAAACGTTGCCCACATGGATGGTCGTTCAGTTGACGGCCCCAGACGGGTACCTTCCAGGCTATGAGGACCACTAAAGTCGTCCCCTCGCTCCTCCATTCGCAGCGCCCTCTGCTCTACGACCAGATCGTCAGCCTCCCCACGTAGCTCATTCAGCCTTTGCGCCACAGGGCGGCAGTCTTTGGCAAGGTCCGATTCGTGGTAGACACGCAGAAGGCTCTGTTTGGTCTGGCAGAGAGGACAGGACCATTTGGGTACTTTCTTTTTCTGTGGAATGGGAACAGGGGGCGTCGATGAGCGATTTAACGATTGGGCAATCGGCAAAGAAGGATACCTTCCCTGACGAGAGAAAACGGAGACCAGGGCTACCTGCTGAACCTGGAACGCGGCGCACTCGACACAACGGACGACGAGGAAGAGTGGCATCGTCGTTGTTGTTGCGGTTGGCGGTGATGCAAAGAACCGGACTTGTCGCGTCCACTTCTGCAAAGCCTGAAGCCCACCAGCCAAAACAAAAAAAGAAAAAAGAAAAAGTAAAAATAATACGAAAAAAAAAAGATCACCGCAGCTGGCTCGCGTGGCGTATCAGCAGTGGCCCTGAATGTCGCGGGGTCGAGGGCGTGGGCGAGGGCGCGGCGGCTTCGGAATCGAAGCAATCGAGAACATCTTCTATCAGGGCACCCCGCTTTTTCCGGTTAGTGGCTTGCGTGCCGGTGCCCTGTTAACAAGGAGATGCCCTTGCTGGTGTTGGAGGGATTTGCACCCGTTCCTCACTTCCCCCAAAACATCTGACGTTTCCGTGCTAGGACCGATCGACGCCACTGCCAGCCTTTCGGCCTGTTTCCGATGAAGAGAAGGAGATGCTGGACTTCAATTCTCAGTTTCTTGATTCAATCAAGGAGTCTCCGTTCTACCTCGAGGCCCCGATCGTTCGAGATGGTTGGAATTGATTTCCCTCTGCGGCTTGCTCGCCATTTGACCACCCCCGCCTCCCCGCCTTCAATCTCGCAGACGTGGAGAGGTACTCTGACCGATATAAGTCCTGGCTGAGACCAAAGACGAAGTCTCTTCACACGGTTAACGTTGGTTCGATCACACAGTTACCAATGTTAATATGCGTGTGCTTACTGTTCAGCAGACTTGAAGTACTTCCCAGAGGAGCTCCACCAGGTGCATGATCCGAGCAGGAAGCCTGGTGCGTGTGATGTTGCAGTTTTGGAACGCACTTTGGATAATGTCCCTCTGCCATCATACAGGCAACAAGTCAACAAAGGGCGCCGTCGACCTTGAGAAGCGATTCAAGGAGCTTGAGAAAGAAGAGCAGGACGAGTCGAAGAAGAAGAAAACTGGTGTTAGTGAAGTTTGTTCGTTAAGTTTCATGAATGATAACTCTTCTGAAGGAAATTGTTGTCGAAGAAGAGGATGCCGCTCAGGATGAGCCATACGACGAGGAAGAGGAAGAGGAAATCGACGATTATGCATTGGAACGAGAGGTGGACGATGACGATCTGGGAATCGGGGACGACTCGGATGGAGGTTCGTGTAGTCCTTGAACGAACTTGTTGGTTAATTAGTCGTTTTCACAGGGGGCGATTACTAAATACTTGATACAACTTTCAATAATGAGACCTGCAATCCCACAACTCCTTTTGGCTATGAGATTGCTCATTCATCGTTCCGCTCTCTGACTAAGATGAGGACTCGGGGACGTCCAGGAACCTCGTTCCGATCTGCTGCTTCCCAGCCCTCATATTGCTTCGGTGCCTTTCCCGTTCGCTGAAATCTCCTTAAAGACGTTGTTTTCTCCAGTCCGTACGTCTGTGCTCTGGTCGAATCGCCCAGGTGAGTCAGACGGTGTTTGGAACTGCCAACTCCTTTCCTCAAACGGTTAGCCTTGGTGCTTCTGCTTTTTGGACTTTCGGATCTCCGCCTTTTCCCCTGGCAAATGCCTCCACTGGATCTCCCACCGCTGCACTTCCCCCGTATCGCTCTTCCTCTTCAGTAGCTACGCTTTGGCTGGCAATCCCGTGTTTCACAAAGATGATGAAGTGGGGGCGGACAACGCCAATGCGCGTTCTCTGCGATGTTTGAACGGATGCAATATCGAATAAATATCCGCGGTTCCGTGGCACTCGAACCAATGCCCTTTTTCTGGAAGCTCAAAAATTTTGAACAATGATGTTTCCGCGGTCGAAAACGGTGGTGGCTAATCAAAAACTTTCCGCCAATATGCAAAGCCAAACATCATCTACTGCACGGGTTGGTTATGTGACAGTGGACACAAATGACGGAAAGGAGCAGAAAAGAAGACAATGATCAATCAAATCTTGGACAGATGTAGTGAACAACCGAAACTAAAAGGCTTCGCTCGCAAAAAGACTCAGAGATGCATTGTCCATCGTTCCAGCAGCTAGCAGTGCGCGCTGTGGATGGAAAGCCAGGCAGCCAACGTTGAAAATCTTCGGCCCCAGGAAACCTTCGTTGTACCGGATGGTGCTGATGTTTACCCCCCTAGTGTTGAAAACACGAATGCTTTCAGCGTTTGTTCCGCTGCGGTTTGGTCAGTTTTTTCCATATTATGCGTCAAGCTGGACGCACCATGCAAATATCGATGCTTGCTCATGTATGGCGAGAGCCGTCATCGTCACTCCATGGGGGACCGTGTCGATTACATCGACGCTTCTTCTTTGTCGGATGTCCCAAATCCGCACATCGCCTTTGATACTGCCAGATATCAGGTTGTAGTTATCACCTTGCTGGATCTGAGCGCACAGTACTTTGTCTTGATGTTCCGAGAAAGATGCAACAAGGCTGATCAAAAGAATAAAACTTTGAGCGTGGCACGGAGAACAAGTAACAGAAGGTAAGAAAATGGATGAGGACAGCACCTGTCTGTTGGTGCGGCTCTTCTGTCAAAAAGGCGAATTCCACCATCGCCGAACCCAGCAACGACCAGGTTTCCCGACAGCTTTTCGCTGGTAAGAGCTGTGACTGGCTTCTGTGAACGAGTGGGAATGTCCTGCAATCGAGTTTAAGAAGAAAGGATTACGAAATCAGCTATTGCTCTATTTGAGTCACCTGAACGCATAGCTCTCGATCGAGATCCCAAACTCGAATTAAACTAGGATCCCCTGCAACGAGAAGGGAGCCCGAAGTTTGCTGCCAGTCCGAGAGGAGAGGGGAGTCGGAGTAGTCAAGACTCGCATTCAGCGCTTTCCACGAGGACACAAGTTCGATTTTCGTCGGAGACTGATAGTTTCTGTAAACACGGACGACGCCTTCGTCTGAAATTGTTGCATGTAATGTCAACAAACAGGTAAGTGGGATTAAGCCTTACCAGACGCCACGAGAAGCATTGCTGCATCGTCCTCATTTATGAATTTGATGGAGGTGATGCGACTGCGTGGTGGATTTCCGTTAGAGAACAGATTTCGTCGATTTTGAGCAGCCCAATCGTAAACCCTACGAAATGTGAGCAGTAAGAACGATCATCACAAAGCGTCACAAGAAGAGGCTTACACCAGACCGCTGTGATGATCTGCGCCAACGATGTGAGTTTCGAATGAGTGGAAAGCCAAAAGAGCCCCAGGGTTATCGTCACTGTGCAGAAAGCAAACTTGGTTTTCGAACTTCTTCACGCTAGCGTCCCCAAATCGGGTTGCTGCTTCTTCAGCGATCCTGTCATTCCGCTGCTTGCGCCAAAGTCGGCCATTGAACTGCTGACTTCCTGGGTCATCCATTTCTGGAACCTGCGTGAGCAAGTGAAAAAGTGAGTTTCATAATCAGGCTTTTCCTTCGTCAGAAATTAACTAACCCTCATCTGCGGTTCCAAAAAGTACTCGAGACTCCAGTCGAAGAAAATCGACTCTAACGAGCCACCCTCGGCAGCACTTCGAACACCGCTTTTCAGATGAACTGATATATCCAAGTTTTCCGCACTGAAACCCGCCACATCCTTGATACAGTTGACCATTTGCACTGCGGCAGCCTTGACTTCACCATCCTCATATGCACCTTCTTCAACAGCAATGTCCGCTGCAGGGGTGATTGTAGTGGCGACCGAGGGAATCGCAGCAATAAGTGAGGACAAAGTAGCCTTGAACGGATGTGCAAACGATGCGGACCGTTTCAACGAGGATGCTGGTTTCGCTGGAGATGCGTCTACGCGAGGTGAAATGGCAATGGATGCCGGTCGTGTTGAAGTAACGTGATGCACCTGGGACGGTGTGATCGAATGCGCCGTCATTAGCTCCAAGCTAATTTCGTCCACAACGTGAGAGGCAAGAGCGGCGACGTAAGGAAACGGATCGGCGGAGAGGGAATAGAGCGCCTTTACGCAAGACATATAGATGGATTGCGAGGGACGGGGAGTAGATGGCCCATTTGTTTGCATAGATCCATCGGATGAAGTTGATTCTGTGGACGTTCGTCTGAATCGTTTTTTGTCCTCTTTCGCAAGCTCCAGTGCGGCGGTTATGCAAAAGTTCCAATGGCAACTTGCAAATTTCGACAGAACGATGACGAGCTCCTTCCTGACAATCGGGGACGCATCTGCAAGTCCCGAAACAACTGCAGCGCCAACGTTATATTCAACAATGCTGGCGATGTCTGGACGGTCGGGCACATTCTTAATCAAGGTTCCAATAGCGAACATGGCTGCCGCACGAACCTCCGCGACTGGGTCGGTGAGTAAACTCAAAATTCTTGAGTTGACGTTTTCTCTGAAGCAAAGTATTTTTGCGTCGTTATAGCCCTCCCATAACTTTCCTAAGCCAATGCAGATCCACTGGCGCAACAGTGAGTCTTGATCGTCGAGGTGCAGCACCAGGGTGGACAGCAGGTCATTCTTCATACACGCCTCCTGGCCCGCTCGGAAGTCGTGACAGAAGATTGATAAGATGAAGGCACACATTGCCCGATGCTCAGAAATGTTTGGAATGACCGAGCTTGAATTGGTTGCAGTCAGAATATTGATAAAGTAGGTGAATCCATTGTCTTTAAGTAGATCGTTTTGGCACGAGCGGTCGACGGCGAGAATTTTCGCCCAGATGAAGACAAGTACTGGCTTCAGTTCTGCTGCAGGGCTTTGCAGTAGTTTGAGCACGTAGGGAAATATGCCAACGGAAAGTGCTAGTTTGACGGAAGAGGGACCAAGATCCAAAAATCGGCTGAGCAGCATTAGGGCTCGCAGGCGATGGACTTGCGATAAAAGAACCTGAAGAACTATTGGAAGCTGCTCCGGCTGACCTTTCGAGACAGCTCCCTTCGTCAGCCAAACTTCAAAAGCAGTGAGCTGTTCCGAAAAGAAGCTGCTATGCTTGTACTCCACCCCTCCACCCTCGCCGGCTTTCAAAAGCGCTGGTAACTGCGACAAGCACATTTCTGCTGCCAAATCCCAGGAGGACCACATGGGGTGCTGGTGGGTTGGCGGAAGTGCTGGAGTCGACATAGGCGTGCAACTATGATGCCTCATTATACGAACAGCCAAAAGATAGTTTCGAAAAAGAGCAGCGACCATGAGATCCTGTCGGAAAAGACGTTTGAATAGATCGTGCGGGAAAACGTTCCACGCAATAGTGTCAGTGATGGCAGTGAAAATCCAGTTTAGTTCGCCCAATGGTGTCCGCCTATCGTTAAGACGACCTGGGATTTTCATGATAATATCTGGAGTGATGTTGGTGATAAGAGGATTCTGGGACACAAACCACCGTAGCGCAATTTCGATCGGCGTTGTAAGGCAGCACGTAAATAAGTCGGAAGGTAGGTCTGGGTTCATGGGAAGAACTTCGTTTGGCCCACACGCCGCAAATAGAATACAGTCCTTCATCGGGGTGTACGTCCCATTTTCATCTACCGGCTCAGCCTGGCGACTTTGGTCTCGTTGCTCTGCAAATCTGGCAAACTCTCGAATTATATGCCCCGCATTTGAGCTGCAGTGTAAGGAAAACTCAGCCTTTAATCATGACCACGCTCCAGCTCAAAACGTGAGCTCACCAGTCAAAAACGCAAATACTGGGCGATCCAAGCCAGGACTGCAGATCGAAGAGCGAAACAGGAATATACTGTGTATAGTCCTTGTTGAATACCCAGATCTCCCCTCCCGGTGTAGGCTTGGGAACGCCGTGCCCATTATAGTGGAACAGCACTCGATCCTCTCTGGCAAACTTGCGAAGCGAGCAGCACAGCTTCTTGGTCTCTTCCACTGATGGGTCCAAGGAAAGTTTGTACCTAGCACGAGGCTGCCAAACTTCGTACTGCTGCTGAAGATTTCTACCAATCGTCTCAAGGGCTTTTTGTGGAGGAAGGGAAAGAGGGTCGACCCAGCATTCAAGCTTGGCACACGGATTGGTCTTCACAACGTCCGGTGGATCGATACCGATGTTCAAGCAAAGGACGATCGCAACTGTAACAGTTTTCAGTCTCTCCCGCATTCGCCAGTCCTGCGAGTCTGGTGCTGAAATTGTGGAGGCCAGTGACGACGCAGCCAGGCTGCTCAGTCCATTCGAGATGTTCAGCCCCGGGTTCCCATGGACGGCAACGCTGTGTGTGGATACACTGCCGCTGCTGCTGCTGCTACTACTCGACACAGTGCTCGTAGATGCGATATTGTCGGCGCCCCACGCCGACGGCTTCTCCTTCAACGGCACGGCAGCCGTCTCGTGCCGTCGGTCGGAGAGGAAAACGTCCATGCCAGATCTGGTTTATTCACTTGTCAAGTCAATGTGTTTTCCTTTTTTTATCGCATTTTGAGAAAAAGGAAGGGGACCCGCGAACCGCAAAATGATAACGAGGGACAGGGACACAGAAGAGCAATAGCTACTACTGCGAAGGAAGCTTACGGTAACGATGGAAAAAGGTCTGCCAATACGGAAGAAAACCGCCCGGTGCTTCGCGAGATGAGGAGCCTGCATCCAAAAGGCTCTCTTCATCGTTGTGGAAAGTGGAAAGAGGGATGCCCTCCTCGGATGCAGAGAGAAGAGGCTTTTCATGGGTTATAGGAGGCCGGTAAGTCCGAAGGAGTAGAGAGGATACAACGACGCTAACGGAGGACAAGGACATTGCCATTCCCGCAAGCATCGGCGGGAGGTATATCCCGAAAGGAAGACCCATCCCCATAGCAAGAGGTATCATCATAACATTGCTAGGAAAGAGAGACCAGTCAGAGAAGCAAGATTGTTTGAAGGAACTTACTAAATTGTGGCCCAAAGGAAATTCATCTTAATCCTGGAGTAGATTCTTCTGCAAAGGTCGATTGCCGTGACAACTTGTCGTATGTCATCCCGCATCAAAACAACACTGGCGGCTCCAATTGCAATGTCCGTGCCTCCGAACACAGCAACGCCCATGTCGCTCTGCGCAAGGGAAGCAGAGTCGTTCACACCGTCGCCGACCATGAGAATCACCTGACCCGCTTTCTGCATTTGTTCGACCAATATTCTCTTGCCATTTGGCGAAACCTCGGCATGAACTTCCGAAATATTACATGCACGCGCGATCGCCTTTGCGGTCCGACTTTGGTCTCCCGTGATCATGCAAACATCCAAGCCCAGTTTGCGAATAGCGTCAACGGTGGACGCGGCATTCGGTTTGACAGCATCGGAAAGAGCGAACGAACCAGCAAAGACATTGTTGACTGCGGCGAGAACAACTGTCAACCCATTTTCTTCTTCCGAACGAATTGCTTCAAGTTGACTCGCGCTGACGTGGCATTTCGCTTCTTTCAACAGAGAATGGTTTCCAACGAGCACTTGAGCAAAAGAACCGTCTGATCGTTTTACAACTGCTCGAATACCGCGACCAGCGATCAGATCGAACGAATCCAAGGTAAATTTAAAAGCGTCCGTGTTCAACATTTTTTTGCAGAAATCGCTGATGGCGCGGCCGATAGGATGCTCCGAACCCCCTTCAGCGCATCCAACGAGTTCAATGAAGTCAAATTTGGCGAGAAGATTGTCGGGAATAGACTTCACGTAGCTGCTAACACCCATCTTTCCCAGGGTCAACGTGCCAGTTTTGTCAAACGCCACTTTTGTCAGGGTTCCTGCCACACTCAGAGGTCCACTTCCTTTGATAAGAATACCAAGCTGCGCACCAACACCAGTCCCCACCATGACAGCCGTCGGGGTAGCTAAGCCAAGCGCACATGGGCATGCCACCACGACAACTGATATGGCAAGCTGCACCGCGAGGAAGAATTTGCTGAGAGATGGGTCGAAATGCGGTGGTAGCCAGGAGGTGAATGCGAAGACCGACCACCAGAACAAGAAAGTAAGTCCGCCCAAAATTATTACACCGGGCACGAAAATTGAGGCGACTTTGTCCGCGAGGTCTTGGACGGGTGCTTTGGACGTTTGGGCGTCGGACACGAGCTTCAAAATTTGCGAGATCGTTGTGTCCGAACCAACCCGAGAGGCCTTGAAGTGTATCATTCCAGCGCCGTTGATTGAACCAGCAATGACATTATCCCCAACACTCTTTGAAATAGGCAAAGACTCTCCAGTTACAAGAGACTCGTCAATACTGCTATTGCCAAAGACGATGATGCCGTCGGCGGCAATTCGTTCACCAGGAACTGCCTTGATGACATCACCAGGCTGAATGAGCTCCGAGGGGATCTTTTTCTCGGTGACCTTTTCCGTCGACTTATCGACTTGCAATAGGATAGCGTATGATGGCGTGAGAGATATCAATGTTGAAAGTGCGCTGGAAGTCTTCGCCTTCGCAAGGTTCTCCAAGTACCGACCAAGCGCAACAAAAGTTATCAAGGAGGCACTGGTTTCGAAAAAGATTTCTGGGGGCTCGGGAGAACCAGAAAAGAAAGAGTATAGAATGGAGCAGACCGAAAACGCATACGCTATCGTCGTACCAAGAACAATGAGAACATCCATGGTGTAGCTATTATGCTTCAATGCCTTAAACGCTGAGTAGTAGAATCTGGAGGCAACGCCGAACTGGACCGGTGCCGAGAGGGCCAGCATCAAGGCCCCACCGAGGGTAACTCCGGGACAGATCATGTGATTGACAAAACTCTTCGGTAGAAGCATTGATATTATCATAATCGGCGCAGAGAACATAAGGCTCGTCCAAAATGCAGTTCTCCAGCTCTGTATTTCCCGAGTGCGGTGTAGTGATTCTATTTGCGAATTCGATCCGGTTTCGCACAGGAGCGCATCAAAACCAAGCGATTCAATTTTTTCAACGATGTCGCGGACGCCAACAGTTGTTTTGTCATACACGACGTGGCCAGTCTCACCTAGTAAATTGACTGAGATGGAGGTGATACCATTCATCTTCCGAACTTCTCGTTCGATAGTGCCCGAACAACTGGAACATGTCATTCCGAAAATTTTGAAATCCGCAACGCCATCAACTTTCGGCGGCGCTAGCTCGGCCTCGAAACCGAGGTCATCAATCATTTCCACGATCTTCGCTGGTGAAAGTTCGGACGCCACGTACTGAACCTGGGCAGTCTCGGCAAGTAGAGCCACTGTGCACGAAATAACTCCGTGGGCTTTGCCTAAATTCGATTCGATAGTTGCAACACAACTTGCGCAAGTCATTCCCCGTACGTTTATCATGACGGTCTGACGTTCAGTGTCGACAGGTTGGGGGGTAGGGGTTGCTCTGCCAGAGGATGGGCCAGCAGGCGTTTGGGGCCTTGAGGGCGGTAGAAGGCTCGATCGATGGAGGCTAGCCTTGATGATTGACTCGCTGCAAAGGTTAGGGTCGTACGTGACAGTAAGTGTTGAGGATTGACTGTCGTAATCAACGTCGTCAATTCCGTCCATTGCCAACAAATGAATCTTGGCGTCATCACTATTCCGCTGAAGTGGCGAATCAGTCTTCCGTTAAAAACGGACTCACTCACACACCTTTTCCAGCCGAACGATGTATTGACGGTTGCCCTGGTCGTGCATAGCGACATCGTTGCTTTGTGATAAATGTTCCCCAGATCCAGATCCAGAGGACGGAACGTCGAACCCGCACTCTTCAATAAACAGAGCGAGCTGCCAAGGAGCAACCAATGACGGATCAAATACAATGGTCGCTTTGTCATTTGGTAGGTCCACGTCTACCGACTGCACTCCCGGCTCCGGACCCAAGCGAGTCTTGATGGACTTGACACACGACTGGCAAGTCATACCAATCACCGGAAGTGTAACGCTCTCGAATTGGCCCGCCATTGCTGCTAGTTGGTGCCAAATTCCGGAGTGGGAGGGTGTGTGGGAAGTAGGGCTTCTCCTGATCAGAAAATAAGCAAAAGTCGAGTACGCCGGTAGTAGACAGTCGCGTCTGGGTCGGTCGGGTTAGAGTAGGTGGCTTTCGGAGGAGGAGGGAGGGGTGGGATGGGTTGCGGCCAGGAGCGAGCTCGCTGCGCTGCGGAGGCACGATTTTTTTTTTGTGCCTTCGTTTCGTTCCGAAAAAACCACTTGATTTCAAACCAACCTTGGTTTTCGAACTTCTGCAGAAGAAGGAACCAGGAAGATGCTCATCAAAGTCAAGGTGGGTTGCAAAGAGAGACAGAGACAGAGCCTCTGGGCAGCCAGAGCAGCGAACCCTTCGTGTTAGGAGTGAGAGAACGAACGGTTCCAACCTTCCTCCCATCCCATGTTTCCCTGGAGACATATCGTCGTTAACTTTGCATGAGCTAATGTGTGGTACTGGCGCCGTCGCTATACGATCGCTAACTTGAACTCATTTTACTCTCCCCCCTCCCTTTCCCAACAACACTGTACATTCAACATCGGAAGACTCTTACTGGGAAGGAGGTGCCTATCCTGCGCTTTGCTACCATTATGAGCTGACTTTCATTCTGTGTTAGATCGAAATCGACATCGAGCCTAATGACAAGGTGACTTGACCACCCCTCCATCATTAAGGCCGTCGAGCTAATTCCGTTACATCCAGATATCCCGCATCAAGGAACGCGTTGAAGAGAAAGAGGGTATTCACCCGGAACAGCAACGGTAATCGTTTGCGTTTGTTGTAATCGAGTGGCACCAGCTGATCACTATCCGAATTTCAGGCTGATCTTTGGAGGAAAGCAGATGTAAGTCCGCCTCATTGGTAGTTGTGTGCGAGCGAAGAGCTTAAGAGCCCTCGGTCTGTAACAATTGCTTCCACCAGGAACGACACAAAGACGGTGGCCGAGTATAACATCGAAGGGGGTTCCGTTCTTCACTTGGTGCTGGCCCTCCGTGGTGGCCAATGATTCTATACTTTTTATGTTGTTTTCCGAATGAGAAAAAAGTGAAAAGATGGCTGATTTTGATGATGACGAGATCCTCGCCTTGGCGGGCGCAGACTCCACTCAGAAGTCGACCAAGAGAAAACGAAGCCAGAGGTGCACGCCAGCCCTTTTTCATTCGGCACCTTGCTGATCGTATTGTCGTCGCAGGCGCGAGCCATCAGAGGAACCTGAAGAGGGCGAAGCTTTCGACGATGATATCGACGAAGACGATGAGGATGACGGCGGTGCAGAGAATGAAGAAGAGCTGCGAGAGATAGAACGATGGGGCGACGATCTGATGGGGGATGACGAAGATCGAAGAAGGCAGGAGCAAGGATCGCCTTCGGTCCTGGACGAGCTAACCGAGCTAGCCAAACAGGCTGATGGCGATGACAGACTTGGAGCGTGAAGGCGTGATAGCAGAGCGCGCTGAGAAGGTTCAACCGCCATCAGCATGGAGTCATAATACTTACGCGTTTGCACCAGCGGCAAGAAGTTCTCGACAGACTCGAACTTCGCAAGAAGGTGTTTAGAGAACGTCAACACAAGCAAGACAGTAAAGAGAAAGACCGACGTAAGCTGAACGCGTCCTATCTTCTTTGTGCTGATGTTCAATACAGGTGTTTCTTCCCGTAAATTTTCCGAACGAAGCAAACTGTCCAAGTACTTCTCAGACCTCCGCCGGCAGCGTGATGAAAAGACGTCGAAGAGGTCTATGGTGGGTTTTTGCGAATTTTTAATCGTGTGATAACAATTCGGTTTAGCGAGGGTCAGAGGCAAAGAGAAGCGATGCAATGCAGTATAGCGACAACGAAGATGAAGCAGATGATAGGAGTCCACCCCCAGAGGATTACTCAAGAGTGAGTGAGTGAAAGAAGTATGTGTCTGTTGACATTTTATTCAAGGCGGAGGAGGTCGAAGAGGCGAAGGTGACTATGGAGCAAATTGGGACGATCACATTGACACGGAAAGAGCTGGAGGGCTGGGCGTTCACGTCATTCTTTGCAGAGACTGTTATTGGTACGAGCGTTCATAATTGGCGCTTTGAACGAACTTTTCTTCTCGTTAGGATGCTTTGTTCGGATTGGTTTGGGATACGATTCAGAAAAACGTGCTCAGTATCGGCTCGCACAAATTTCCGGTTGGTTCGTGATTGCGTTAACCCAACGGCGAAGTTAGCCTAACGCCTCTGGTGAAGATGTGGTTGACTACCACAAGCCTTACTACGTGGAAACGGTGTTAACGAAGAAGGCGCTTCAGTGCTCGCATGGTCGAGCGAAGAAGGTTTTCACCATGGATGTTGTCTCAAACCAAGCAGTAACTGAAGTAAGGACAGCACCTTGAAAGAAGTATCCGTTCAATTTGCTCCAGCAAGAATTTTGGCGATATGTCAAGACGATGGAGGTCGAACGCGAGCAAATGGTATCACCGTCGATGGTCGCTGCTAAACTAGAAGACCTGACTCGCGCGCGAAACCACATTCTTACGAGCGTTCGTTTTCCGAACTTTTCTGATTGTCCGCTGAATGCCTTTGGTTCAGGAAGAGCTCGAGGGTATTGTGGCTGCGAAGCAAGCATTGCAAAAAACTCCCCACAACATTGCGTCTGAGAAGATTATGCTGAAGAGGAAACTTGACGAAGCCATAGAACAGGATGACACGGAGCAAGTGGAACTCTTGCAAGCGGAGCTCCAAAAGTTGGACGAAGCAACGGAAAAGAGGAGGGGAGGCGCTGCGAAGGCTGAAGTCAAGGTGTCTGAGAAACCCGCACCAACCCTGGAAACCCCAGAAAAGCGAAAGCCTCTGTCAAGTAAGGTCATAACCAATGTGCTATTCGCGTAGTACTCACCGTTGTCAAACATTAGGGATCACGAGCTTTGCTACAATGTCAGTGAACCTATTGTATTATTTGTGGGCGCTGATCGGTAGTAATCTTGCCCTCACAGACCCGAAGCTCCACTCGCAACTAAACCGGTCGTCAAGCCCAGACGGCACAAAGCTGGCTCCTCACTTAACTACATGAGGATTGAGGAGCAAGTCTTTGCAAATGACCCGTTTTTAGATTCTGTTGTAATATGAGCGAAGAGTGAGACTGCGCAATAGTCTCGGTAATGAAAGTCGGCAACCAAAAAGACTGCCTTTCCGTCAAAGTAGCCTTTCTTGGGCCTGCTGTTTTTGTTTTTGTTTTTTTTTTTTCATCACGATTTTGTGTGCGCCAGGAAAGTGCGTGAGATATCAGAGATCAAATTGTCTACTATGCGCTCTCGTGTCTTCGTCTCCTTGGACGGGGAACCAACTGATGACAGAGTCAAATTGGACGTCGCGAAGCGAACAGTAACAACAACGGGGTCAGCTCGGCATTCACCATAAGCGCCCCGACCACAAGCTGATGTTCATTCCTCCAAACGCTCTAGTGACGGCAGCGTGTTTCAATTTGATGGACTGTTCACTAGGTCAGACAACGCAGCAGATGTTGCAACGGCCTGCTTCGCACCGCTATTGGAGGGCTTTCGACAGACGTACAACTGCAGTTTGCTTATTTTCGGACCTTCGGCATCCATTAAGATTCCTCGTCAGGAATCGAACTCACAAAACGGTACGACGTCGCTCTCTGAGTTTGCAAACCCACTAAAAGTTTGCGGCCGTCTAGATCCTGTGCACGCACAACTGTACAATCAGCTTGTAGAGGCAGTTTTTCGCTTCGTAGATGAGCAAAGGCAGCAAACTGGTCGACGCCGAAGAGTTTACATAAGATACTATTTTGTCCGTCCAACTGCTCGATTTTCCCCTTTTCGATTGACGTGACTGCAATTTACAATGTTTCAAGTGTTTGGAGACCTCGTTCGCGACCTTGCCGATGCGTCAAGACCTGCATTTGTACCCAAGACTGCCCAGTATCCTGACGTCTCGCGAAAGCATGTGAAAACAGTCGGCGATGCGTACGGTCTTACGGCTCAGGTGCCCTTCACCTCAACGGTCGCTTTCCTGCCCCTAACGAATCTTGCGTTAATTCCTTTTGCAAGTATCGTCAAGCGTGCCACTCGTCTTCACACACCACCACGGACGTTTTTATTGTCGAGCTCGAATGCCCACCCGAAGAGGTACGAGCTTGGAGAAAGAAGTGATTGAAACTGATCAGCGTCAGTCCCAACTTAGTTTAATTGAAGACGAGGACTTCGAGCCTTCCGTTACTCGTTTCACCATCGTGAAACTCTTTGCCGCCGAGCTGTTCCTGGAAGATTCCAATCGATTGATAATGAGAGAAGGTTCACATTGCAGAATATTTTCTCATTCGTGCTAAAGTTCCGCCCTCCTGAACAAACGAAGGTCCCATTTGCTCAAAGTCTGTTTTTGCTTTCTCAGAAACGGTCGACATTCTCAGCAGTCCAAGGGTGAGTAGGGCATTTCCCGATATGCCTTTCGCGAGCCTGTCATCAATGATTTCGTTTTTGAGACTACTCAAGCCGCGACCGAGCCCACAACCCTCACAACCGTCCTTTCGGATGAGCTTGGTGGGAACGCGCTGTGTGCTTACATCGTTTTTGCCGAGCTCGCGATGCAATGGGAGCTTCTATCAGGAATTATGAACATGGGCCAAAAATTTCGGCGGATAGAAAACGTCCCGGTAAAGTCAAGTTCGAATCTGCAGAGACTATTGGAGCGTACCCTTGTGAGTGTGTACTTTGTAGGGAGACGAGCGAAGGGAGGAAGTCTTATGCTATTTCCAGGTGCGTGGGCGGTCTATCCGCTCCCTCGAAGCAAAACCAGGAGACAAGAAAAGTACTCGCTCAAACATCTGGCCTTTGGGTCGCGCTGATTCCTCTTCCTTTATTGACAGCAACCTTGATTTTAAAAGAGAAGGAAAAGGAAAGCGAAGTGCTGCAGATGCGGCTTTTTGACCTCAGTCAGAGGTCCAAGGCTTGACCAAAAGCCAAACTTTTTGCTCACCAGCTTTATCTCAACAGATTGGCGTCTCTCGAGGAGAGCAATACAGCATTGGAGCGAGCAGCGGAGGGATCGGAGAGAGAGATGCTGACAATCAAGCAGCAATTGATTGATTCACGTCTCGAGTTCCATTCTTTACAAGAAGAATACGACCGTGTGACTCAACAGGTGGGATCGAAAGCATGATGATTTTCTCGAGGGCGCACTAACTTTACTTGCCAGGCAAAGCTGTCGGCGGAAAACGATGGTGTAGCAAACTCGGCAAGGAAAGAAGAGCTGGCTGTTGCCAAAAAAGAGCTGGAAGTTCTCAAGGAGCAGTATGCTCAGGCGAGCCACGATAAAGACATTGTAAGTCTGTGCCCCAAGAAGTATCGGGTGTGGCTTTTAACGCAGCTGTAAATGAAGGGAGCGAAATCGATTCTGCAACTTCGTCAACAATTGTCGGAGAAAGAAAAGCAGTGTGCCGCACTGGAGAAGAAATGCTCAGAACTGTCTTTGGAGCTGGTCCAAATGATAAGCAACAAAGTGAGACCAGAGACAATATACATACGATGTCAACCGCTACGCTTAATCGCAGGGCGGTCCACTTAGGGACTATGAAGCCGTACGTCAGGAAATAGAGCGCCTCCGAAGGCAGTAAGGATTTCTATACTTCCACTTGTGGGAAACAAAATATGAATCACGTTCCTCAATAGCAATGAGTTTCTCAAGCGTCGCTTGGAGCAAACCCATCAGAATCACGTCGACATTGGCGACGAGATGAACCGTCAATTGACTGCCGAGGAGCAGAAACGGTGAACTGCGACGATGCTTCATTGTTTGACAGGACTTTCCCTCACAATTATTTCAAAATCCAGAAGGAGCTTTGCAGAGGCGAAAGCGGAGCTGGAGGCGGAAGTGAGAGCTCTTAAGGCAGCGAACCACGATTTGGAGATAAAAATGGTACAATTGATTTTCGAAGGCACTGACGAGCAGGACCTCACTCCCCTCCACACATAATTATCCCGATTGCAAGGAAAGCAGCGCGGAACAAATGAGATTATCAATGGAGCAACTTCAGGCCTCGTTAGGTGAAGAAAGCGATAGAAAAACGGACGAGATAGTCGCGTTGACGGAAGCAATCGACGCACTCAAACGTGATGCCGACATTCGCAAGGCTGAGATGGACATACTGAAGCAACTCGTGAAGGACAAGGAGTCAGCAATCGTGAAGTTGACAGAAAAGATCGAGACGCTGCAAGAGGAGGTTGGAAGAGAAGCGCGAATGCAAAAAGCTTGCTTCGTAACATTACGACTTTCCTTGCTGGCAGGCAATCCTCATCGTTGAGGAGTACCGATCGAAGCTCGAAAGAGGTATTTGCAGCTGTTCGATCTTCAGAGGCGCAGAGTTGATTTGTTGCTTCCAGTCAAACAAGACCTAACGCGGCTGGCGTCGGGAAGTAAAAAAGGTGAAGGAATCGTTTGATCATGAAAAAATGAGTCTTTACATTGTGCGCAGAGGTAAAACAGGTTGTCAACCACGTAAATTCGGAGCTTCTGGCAACATACACAGCAAACGAGAAACGATTGATGGAGCGAATCGAGACCGAGAGGCTCCTACGAAAAGTAAGCTACTCGACCCCCGTGCTCATCCCTAGCTTTGATCCCCATCTTCCTGTCATTTTCTGCTCCTGGGGTCATGAACGCAAAATTGCTTACCATCTGAAAAGGAAGGGGCGGTGGGTAGCGCAACAGACAAACCCGGCCCAGCTTCGAACATTGCGCTCCTGGAAAAACAGGTCCATTTGCAGCCTCGCATTGGTTTTAACATTTGATTTTGGTTTCGCGTCCTGCTGTTGCAATTCATTTACTGACGGCCGTTGGCTGTTGTCCGCCCTCCCTCCTGCAGATAAAGGAGTTCACGGCCACGGTGCAGTTCAAGCTGGAGTCGGAGAGGTCCAAGCTGATGACGCGGGCAACAGTCGCCGAGGAGCTGCTGCACAGCGAGCAGGGGAGACGGGGCTTTGGCCAGCTTTGGTGATGAGAAAGGCGCCAAAGTTTTTTGTTTTTGTTTTTTTTTTTTTTTTTTTTTTTTCTTTTTTTTTTTCGTTTCCAAAACATTCACACAAAAAATGGCTGCGTTCATCCATCCCAGCCGGCTTGCCGCTGCCGACGCCGAGCGCCGAGCTGCACCGACTCGTTCCTCTCACTATGGAAGGGAGAGCCCGCCGCCCCGAACCTCCTACGGCAACAGCGACCAACGCCGCCCATCCGATCCCACTAGCAGTGGTAATAGGAACGACTTGTACGACAATCGCGACGACTCTTTTCGCGACGGCGGAAGGAGCAACGACCGCAGAGGACGAGCAAGATCTGGAAGCCGATCCCGCAGTCGCTCAAGGAGACGCGGTGACGACGCCCCCGCCTTCCGAGACAGCTGGAGCCATCACGATCGTGGGCGCGAAGGGGACTGGGCAGATCGGCGGCCGCCACGCAGTCCGCCCGGTGCGGGAGGTCGACGAGGGCCTGGTGAGGGCGACCGGAATACCGATGCGGCGAATGGAGAGACATATTTTGACCAGCGCAGGCGCAGGCGGGAAGAGAGCACCCTTAATATTTGGCCGCCGTCACCCGTCAGGCGAGATGACACTGTGGACGACGTTGTGAGTCGAAAGAGGAAGCCGGAGGAGTCAGCCGATAGTGAAGATGATTCAGACGACGACTCGGACGTCAGTGCAGGTTTGTATCTATATTCGTGTGCCCCGCAGCTGGAGATCTCATCACTTCCTTAAGAGTCGGAAAGGCGGAAAGATCGCAAGAAGTCGAAGTCGAAGAGCAAAAAGGACCGGCATCGGAGCTCCAAATCAAAAAAAGAGAAGAAGAAGCACAAAAAGAGCTCATCGTCGAAGAAGAGCAAAAAGAGCAAGAAGAAGAATCACGACAGCTCGGACGAATCGGACGACTCGGACGCATCAGCAGTGGAACCTCGGGCATCGTCGGCGAGTGCGGCGGGAGAGTCAGCAATTGCGCGTGGCGGGTCACTTCCTGCTCCTCGAGGAGTCGGAAGTGGAAAACTACCGGAAAGGGATGCCGAAGTAGACGACTACTGGCAGGAGCGGCCTGGTGGGTGTCCTCTTCGCTGAGGCGCCGGTGGTCCCAATGCCTAACCTTTTGTTGTCGCAGTCGCTGTCGCGGATGATGCTCCCATCGGGCCCGTGCCGTACGTCGAGCCCGAAAAGAAACTGGATGAGCGTGCGTATGGTGGAGCGCTTTTGGCTGGTGAAGGTTCCGCCATGGCGGCGTTCATTCAGTCGGGGAAGCGCATTCCCCGCCGTGGTGAAATCGGGCTGACATCGGAGGAGATTGAGACGTTTGAAAACGTTGGATACGTGATGAGCGGCTCCAGACATCGGCGAATGAACGCGGTCCGCATTCGAAAGGAGAACCAAGTCATTTCGGCGGAGGAGAAGAATGCGCTTTTGCTGTTCAACCAACAGGAAAAGGTCCGCAAGGAGAACGAGACTATCGCCCTTCTGAAGGAAATGGTGAGCAGCTTGATTCGCTGTATTTTATTATTTATTTATTTATTATTATTATTATTATTATTATTTATTTTTTTGACCTTCGTCCTTCGTCCTGCTCGCAGGTCGCGGAGAAAATGAAAGAGAAGCAAGTGCAGTAGTGACAGATGGGCAGAGGAAAATGGGGGAAGAAGAAAAAAAAAAGAAAAAGAAAAAAAAAAAAAAAATAGACGAAAATTTCCCAATTTGGGTTTCGACCAGACCCAGGCGCGCCTTGCCTCTTCATACCTCCAGCTTCCTTTCTCTATTCTGCATGGCCTCGTCGTCGTCACACTGTGGTTAAAGACTCTCGGCATCGTCTTCCCCACCCCGCCTCACACCCTTCCCATCTCTTCGTTACTGGTACTCCTCATTGGCTGAGTACGCGTCCAGCGGCGGCCACCACCACCACCCTTGCCTTGATCTCTCTCCTTTCTCGCTGCCGCCTCCTTGGCCTCCCATGGCCCCTCCGCCACCTCCATCTTCCTCATCACAATCTTTGCGGAGGGACTCGACCACCACCCACCTCCCCATCCCAAGCTCTTTCTCAGCCCCCATCGCCCCGATCATTGGCACCGCCGCTGCTGCCGGACATTCATCGCTCGCCACTTCCCAGCCCGCCTCGACAAGGCCTCAGCGTCGCCAAAACAAGAGCAGCCCCGGCTCGATGGACAACGCATCCGCATCCATGGCGGAATCGCTCCTGTCCGGCAGCGGTGCGGCAACCCCGCTTCTGCCGATTTCTGCGTCGGCGATCTCCTCGGCCGCCCTTTCGTCACCCCCGTCGTCCTCTGCTGCGGCAGCTGGGAGCGATCGGGATTCGAGGCACTCGGTCCCGCTTCTCCCGCTCCATAAATCGTCTCCGACAAGCGCGGCGCCAACCACGGACGACGACGATGCGGATGACGATCCAATGGGGAAGAAGAGCGGGCTTCCCTTGATGTCGTCGTTTCAGATGGTCAAGCTTAATGCGTTTTGGTTTGGGTACCAATTTTACTGGCTTCTAATTGGAATTGTCATTGTCCCGAAGCAGGTATTTAGTATTGTTAGAAATTTCGCTTTACTTGCCAGATGTTGCACGATCACTGAACCAAAACCACTTTGCACCCCTTGATTCGCCGTCCCGCGAATGCGTCGTGCATTTTGGAGACTAGATTGAAGATATCATGGGTCCTGATCGAAAAGGCTCTGGCCTTTCTTACATCAGCCTTTCCGCGGGCGTCCTCAACCTGTTTCTCGCGGTCCTACTCGGTGCGCTAAACGACCGTGTCGCGTCTCGCTTCGGTAAACGTCGGATATGGATGATTGTGGGCTCAGTGGCGATGTGTGGCTCGCTTCTTCTTTTGTCGGGTCAAGATTCGCTGCTCATGTACACTCTGGGCTACCTCTGCATGACCAGCAGCACTGTTATTGCGTCAGTTCCCTTCAATGGCCTCTTGTCGGACGTAACTCCTCAAGAACAGAAGGGCGCGGTATCGGCTATTATGGGATTCATGAATTTGGCCGGATACCTCGCTGGCGCGGTTGTTGGTGCCGTAATGGGTGGGGAAGGCGGCCTCGGGATCTCCGGCTTGTAAGTCCTTGTGCTTTTTTCGAATTTTTGATTGGCGGTGCGGAATTTGGCCATCTTACTTCGCTCTTCGTGATGCAGGTATACGGTCATGATGTTCGTTGTTGCGTCAACAACAGCGGTCACGGTCCTTTCCACCTCTGAACCTTCGAGCATGCACCTGATTGGTCTTGCACCAATCGACTGGCCAACATTTTTGCGCGATTTGGTCCGGCCCCTGTGGACACACGTTGATTTTCGACTGGTCTTCTTTTCCCGGTTTTTGTTTCAGTTGGGCATCGCGACAGTTCAGCAGTTTCTGCAGTAGTAAGTACACGCACACCGCATCCAACAAACATTAAATACGATGCCATTCGCGGCATTTCCATGTTGCCCAGCTGGATCGGAGACTGCGTTTCAATTACGATTCCCGCACCTCAAGCTGTGTCGTACGCGCTCATGCCCTTACTGATCCTGTCGCCCATCGGTGCCATGTGCATTCCTGCCAAGAAGCGGAAGATTGTCGTCTACATTGCGGCAGTGTTGATGATCACGACGTGTCTTTTACTAGAAACAGTTACGTCTTTTGAAATGGCCCTGGTCGTGTCTGGAATTTTTGGATTGGGTGAGGACGCTCCCTCGATCATTCCTGTTTCTCTCGAGCTTCCAAATGCCGGATGTTTTCAAAAGCTGATCCATTTTTTTTGAAAATGAAACGTGTGACCGCTGCCTCCCTGTTTTTTTCTTTTTAGGTTACGGCCCCTTTATTTCAACCGAGTTTGCGATGCTGATGGATGTTCTTCCGTCGGAGGAAGAGGCGGCAAAGGACATGGCGCTGTGGCATTCTGCTTTAGTTCTCCCTCAGATAGTCGCGACACCGATCGCAGGATGGATGTTGGACACGTTTCAGAGGGTTGGAAGACCGACATACCAATGCCTTGGATATAACGTGAGTCTGTCCCTTTCTTTTTTTTTTTTTGTTCTTGTTGCTTTGTGTGTGTGTGTGTGTGTGTGTGATTTTTTTTGTGGGTTTGTAGTCCCGTTCACTGCTGGACCATGCATTGACGAATTGCTTTCTCCTTTGCTTTGTTTGCTCCCATCGCGCGCTCCGCTCTGTGCGCTCTAGGTTGTTTTCGCCGTGTGCATTGTATACTTTGTAGGTGGAGCCATTGTCACGAAGCGCATCAAGGGCGTTCAATAGAATTTGCGGGGAAGCATTTTTTAATTTGTATTGCATTCATTACACCGAACGTGGGTCAAGGACAGCATGTCGCAGTCGTGTTTGTCCCAGTATTTCCACCTTGCGGACTCCGCGGGCAGTTCTCGCACCCGCACGCGCGCACGCGGGAAGGATGTCGCCTCTCTCTCCCTCTCCCTCTCACTCTCTCTCTCTCTCTCTCCCTCTCTCTGTCACTCTCTCCCTCTCTCCTCCGCTCATTTTCATCCTTTCCGTTGGTGTCACGCGTCCTGCCCAGTAACACGCGCACGCGCCATCTGTTTTCTTCTGATTTTTGAATATTCTGTTTCATTTTCTTTGTTTCCTTCGACTTTTTTTTTTTTTTTTTTTTTTTTTTCCTCTCTATTTTTGATGCATGCAAACAGGTGAACAGTCGATAATGCCCGGTAGGTAGTCCCCTTATTTTTCGCCATGCAGCTGTGTGTGTGGATTGTGTGGATTGGGTGGTGGTGGTGGGTGTTCAGGCGCGGCCGCCTCCTTTGACGGCGCGTGCAAACATTACTGGCCCCGGAGCCGCCGTTGTGCCGTACGTATGTGTCTCACACCGTTGCTTTGTTTTCCTTTTCTTCGTTTTTTCTTTTTTCTGCTCATTTCCCCTCCAGAAAATAAAGAAATAAACATCTCAATGTTTTATTATCGTCTGTTGCTGTTGAGTTTGGATTTGGGCAATCGGCCGTCCTCAGCCATGTGCGCGTGCGCCTCGATATCACACACCCCCAACGGGCAGACAGACAGGCAGGCAGACAGACAGACCGACAGACAGACAGACAGACAGACAGACTAACAGTCTGACAGGACAACCACACTTCCCGACAGACAGAAGGGAGACGACGTGCAAAAGACCAAGATCCAAATTCCAACTCTTCACTGCCTCAACCTGCGCTCCTTCATCGCCCGCAACCACACCCTCCCCTTCCCCCCCAGCCAAGCCTCCCACTGCTCTCTCTCTCTCCCCTTTCTCTCTCACTCACACATTCACACACACACACACACACACACACACACACACACACTTTCCCCTCCCACCCTGTTCGCAGCATCTGTCCCAACCACGGCGACGTGCTGGACAGGCCTGTAAGGGAATCGGAGACGGCGTGGCTCATCCCTTGCAGCATCCTGTCCCTGCGGATTTCCCCTTATTCGTTGGTCTTTTCTTTTGCCGCTGTTGTTCGGCTCGCTCCTCTTAAGCAACCCAATTCTTGCTGTTGTCTTGACCGCAACTCGTTTGGAAGGGGTGGTGGTATAAGTAAATTCTAAAGTTCGTCGTCGACGGTGGGGTGGATCGGGTGCGGCCAAGACTCGGAAAGCTCAGCAACGCCCTCCTCTGCTTGGGGCGAAGAACCTATCAAACGGATCGACAGCCATCCAGCGGCGTTCGAGTTGCTGCCTTCATGGGTGGCCTGGGCATCGCCGATGCCCCGCCTCCTTCCACCCTTGCAAATCACGTTCCCTTGTCGCCGCAACAAATGTCATCTAGGCTCGACCTTCAACGACCAAAAGCACCGAACGTATCAATGCAGGATGCTGCTTCCCCCCGCCTCCCCACAAACTCCCGCTCGCTCGTGTCCGCCAGTCTCCGGGAGAGTGAGTTATCTCGACGGCTTGCCGCGCTTCCTCTCAGCGATGGGGAGCAGAGTCGATTGTCGGTGAGCTTCGACGCACTGAGCGCCTTTCGTGGGTCAGACACCCTGACGTCAGCTGCATTTCGCGACGAACTGGACTCGCTTCGGGCAAGCGAATCGCCTCCATCCCTGCCCCTGTCTCCCTTCAGCAACCAAGGTGGGTTCGAGCATCTGAGCTTTCCCAATTGAGTGGTTGTCTCGAACTCATCTCTTCTGACTGTTCTCCAATCATCCCAGTGGGTGGACACACTAGCTTTCTCCGATTCAGCGATAAGGCCGTCTGCAAACCGCTGGACCCGCGCGAGCGCTCGTTTTATGAATACATCGCCGCGTCTCACCCGGAGCTGAACGACTTTGTGGCGACCTATCTCGGGATTATAAATGTCACGTACACCCATATCGATGGCATTTCCGCTCACGGATTCCATGAAGGAGAGCTTTCGGCAGAATCACGTTCTTCATCGCAGGCGTCGTTTGGCGACGGCGTCCCAACCGTGTTTCTCGAAAACAACCGCCATATTCTAGACAGCGAGAGCGAAGATGGTGGACCGAGTGGCGAATCACCGCTCGTTTCAGCGGATGCGGATTTTTTGGCTGGCGACGACAGTCCGCTTCCACTTCCCCGAAGCTTCAATAAGCGCCTGCAGCAGCAGGTGTTTCTGGACGCGCTTTCTCCAAAAAGCACCAGAACTCGCTTTGGCCAAAACCAGTTGCAAAACGCGGCGCATCAGTCGTTACAGCGAAAGTCGATGTCTCCGGTTCTTCGACCGCGCCCAACATCTGACAGTCCACACTTGCGAAGACAACCCCCCCACACGGACAGCCTCCCCCTTACACAGCGAATGCTTGAAAAACGCACAAGCATCACCTCCCTGCAGTCGTCCACGATTTCAGTCAACACTGAATCGCCTCCTTTTTGGCGTGCGCCTGATTTGGGCCTAGCGTCGACTGTGAACGGGACCAGCTCATCCGAACGCCTCAAACCTGCGTCGTTGACCACAAGCTTTGTTCCTCCAGTTACATCGTCTTACGCATCCCCCAGAAATTCCGACGCGATGCCCCCGTTGTCTTTGGGCCCAACGTTCAAAGTACAGTCGGCAAGTCTGGTTCGATCTTCGAGGCTATCGACGCAACCAGCTGAGTCGATCAGCAGCGGAAATCATCCTATCATGTTCCGCATGTCGGATGACGAGGACTCCGCCGCGGCCAGTCATCAGCACTCCCGGAAAAAGCCCAATGCAGCCCCTCCAGCTTATTCCAGCTCCCTTCCCACCGCAGCACACCAGTTGGCGGCCGGCAGCCTGCCATTATCATCAGATAGCTCCTCTTTCGTCCTTCCACTTCGAGATCGCCGCAAAGCTCGCCACAGCAGCCTTTCCGCAGTGACACAAACCTTGAACCCGCTACCGCTGCCACCTGAAACGATGGCCACGCCTCCTTTACTTCCTGAATCGTCTTACTCTGTTTCCCCTCCAGCCGCTGATTCGCTCATCGCCTCTGACATTCAAACGACTGCTACAACTCCCTCCAATTCATTTCTTGAAACCTCCTTGACTTCTGTGGAAAAACTGAAAACGGAAACAGACTTTGGAGTTCAAATGAATCCTTGGTCAATGCTGTGCTATGCGAACGAAATGGCCAAGATGCAAGCAGTGGCCGCTGCGGCGATGGCGAGCAGCGGCGGTTCTAACCAACCATCGGCGCCGCTCCACTCCTCCCCCGGCATTGGAGATAATGCCTCGGTTGATACCACACATCACGGAATAACCAAGCAGTTTCTTCTGCTCGAAGACCTGACGTCCATGATGGAGTATCCTTGCATTCTGGATCTCAAGATGGGTAGTAGGCAATATGGGGTGAACGCGACGGAGGCGAAGAAGCTTGGACAGGAGCGGAAATGCTCCCGGAGCACAAGTGCGAGGCTCGGGGTTCGCATTTGTGGAATGCAGGTTCGTGGACAATGCAACTGAAAAACCGACTAACCTTGTAACTCTCCGCGGCTCGGAAGGTATTCAACGTTGCGACGCGTCGGTATATTTATTTGGACAAGTACAAAGGCCGTCAAATCAATGAATCGAATTTCCGTCACTCCTTGCTCTCATTTCTTGACAACGGGGGAAATGTACCTGATTGGGCTGATACCGCGCATCCTGCAAAAGCTGCGGACGTTGTACAATGTTATCTCGAGTCTTTCGTCACACCGATTTTACGCGTCAAGCTTACTAATAATATACGATGGGGCGTGGTCCATGTCACCCGGCGATTCGCCAGTTACCGGCCGTTCCCAAGGCAGATCAGAGTCGTCAGAGTTGAGCAGGCTGCTACACCCCGTATCTCGGCGCGATCCTCACTCGGTGTACGATAACTCTGACCCAGCGATGGAGGAGTGGTATGATGCGAACATTGCGCACAAGCGGAGTGTCCGACCCCACGAGGCCGACCTCAGAATGGTTGATTTCGCCCAGTGCATTTCGAATGCCGATGTCATGCGCGGCCTTGACGACCCGTCTTCCTCCTCGTCCTCCTCGTCCTCCTCAGACAGCGACGAAAGCTTGTCGAGCAACCACGACAATCGTGGTAAAGGCGATGGTGCAGAGAGGGCGCTTGGAGCAAGAACGCGGAGGCGGAAGAGCAGCAGGCACAGAGGAGCGAAGCTGAGCGAGGAGGACGCCGTCCATTCCGTTTGCGGATTTGGTGCCGACCAAGCGAATCGCACTTTGCACCAGCAGAAGCCACAGCAGCAGCAGCATCGGCCGTTGACTCCGCTCCAGGAGGATCAGGAGCCGCGCAGCTGGAAGACGCCGCGACCGCCGACAGCAGCGGGGCCGATAAGGCGGAAGAAGCCTGTTGTGAGGGTGCCGTTCCCCCCGCGACAGCGATACAGTCCTGACGGCGGGTACTTGTTGGGGTTGAAGACTTTGATCGAGTCGTTTGAAGGGATTCTGGCGGACTTGGCGGGAGGAGCGGGTGGCGGCCTCGGGGGCCAGCCTGTCTCGCACGTCCCTAATACTGTGCGCATCGAGTGAAATATATAGCGGTAATGGTATTATAATGATTGCTGAAAACGACTTCAACGCGCTGGGTCACCGATGCAAGGTTGCACTGCCCAAAAGAAAAAAAGTATCGTCAATCCTTTGCAAGTTCAACCTATAACAGATTCGCAGTTGTCTCAAAAGTATCCTGTTGACTTTTTCATGAGCGTATTAGTGTTTCTTCAAAACTATGATTTCTGTACTAATTTAGGATAACGGAATGACACGCTGCCAGTATCATATGAAAACCAGTTTCATGCAATTTGCTTCCATTTGAGCAGATCTGCGCAGAATCTCATTAATTGCTTCGAATAATCATAGAGATTGGCAAATAGAATGTACTGCAATGCACTTTATTTTTTGGATATTCCAGTTACTGCGGAAAACTAGCGAACCCAGCAAAGAAAGAAAAGAACAACCATCAAGGGCTTGGTGCAGAAAACTTCAGCTGCCAAAAACAACTGGAAAACAATTGCATAAACTGCGACTCTGAAAGATTGAGTGCAAGGAGTGAAGGACGTGGGATCTGTGTTTGCGGGTGCGACTGGGATAGGGAAAACCTCTCTCTCGTCATTGTCTACTTGGCCGATGGGAAAAATAACCAGGTTTCTGGTCAACTGTCTCAGGAAAATAATGTCAGCAGCACAAGCCAGCGGCCAAGTCTGCATCAACAATGGCTCAGTTTGCTTTCCTCATGGATATTCAGGCCTGGCGAGATAAAAAAACAAATAGGGCAGGGCCTGACCAGTTTTGCGGACCATGACCTCTGAAATTGCCCACCGAAATGACTTCAAAATTTGCTCTTTACTAACTACGCAGGCTGGAGAAATGAAATCGATACCAACATGTACGAGATATCTTGTGGAACAGTCTTGTTGACTTCATTTTGTTGTTGGACTCAGCGCCGCACGCACTGCACAGCCTGGGCTTCACGGAAAGAGTCCAATTACGAACTGGATAATACGCGCGATCTGTCGTTACAGTAGGGAAGCTAAGGTGCCTCCGTGGTCATCCCAAATGGGCTCTCTACCGCTCTGACACACCTCTACAAAGCTGCTTTCACTGGCGAAGTCGTTTTGCCGACACAGACCAATAGGGGTCTGACAGGCACCATGTGCCTGTCTCCACGCTAGATGGACTTCACACCCGTCATGCGTCATGGGCCTACATCAACCGCATTAGGAATGGAACAGAAGCTCCAATCCTGTCTGCCTCCTATGTAGACAGACTGCTCTGCCTCCAATAGGCACGAGACAGACGCTCTGAGCCTGTCCCCCACAGTCACCAACCACCTCTGTCACCCACAGGGTATCCCCTTCATGGGACCAGCGGCACAGCAGTTGGGCGATGGGACAGGTGTCCGCGCCTGTCCCCTGCAGTCATGACCGCCATGCCAGGGCCCCTTTTTGGGACCACCCTATCACCAGCTCTGTCTACAGCCTGGTTGCACTAGTCACCACAGTTGGCACCATAAGGGACAAATTATCCAGATATAAATAGCCAGACTTGAACTTCGGATAATAGCTTCTCACTTTGCATTACGCTACATACCCCTGCACACTCCGCGCCAGACTAAGTTACTTGGTGCCTATTGTCACATTCCTGTCAGGAACATGGCAGGACAAGGCAAGGGGCAGACAAGGAACTGAGAGGAGTGATGATTGTATTGGAAACAATAATTCACTTGAGGGATGGGACAGGTCCCCCATCCCCCTTTTATACCTTTTGAGAGTCTTCCTTGTCAAAATTCAAAGAAATCCAGAAAGAGCAATTAGTAATACAATGATACCAATGCCTATCCCCCTTTTATACCTTTTGAGAGTCTTTCTTGTCAAGACTCAAAGAAAGTTCCAGAAAGAGCAATTAGTAATGCAATGATACCAGTGATACCAATGACAACAAGACAAGTCAGGAAAGCAAAGAAGGAACCAGAAGGTTCCACAAAGTTCCATGAAGGAATGCTCTAGAAGGTTCCAGAGGTTTCCAGAGGGTGATTCATAACATCATCTCCCCCTTTTAGGCCTCTTCTGCAACTTGGTGGGGTACCTGGTCTTGAACTTGAGCAGAAGGTCTTGGCAGTGAGTGAGGTTTGACTCAGGTTCCCAGGTGTTGTCAGCATCTGAGTAACCTTTCCACTTGACAAGGAACTTGAGTGTCCTTCCAAACCACTTGGCATCCAAGATTTGTTCAACCTCAAATTCCTCTTCGCCTTCTACCTCAACTGGAGGAGGAGGAACAACTCTGCCTGGAATGGAATTGGCCACAAACTTCTCCAAAAGGCTGACATGGAAAACTGGGTGGATCTTCATGGATGCAGGGAGACCCAGCTTGAAGGTGACTGGGTTAATTTGCTCCAAGATCTTGAAAGGTCCAACTTGAGGTTGTCCCGCTTGGAACTTGGTCTTTTGGTCTGCAAGTTCTTCCTCAGAAGCCAAACTTGCTGACCCACTGCAAGGTCATGGTCCATTCTGTCAGTGTTGGCAAATCTTGAGGCATTTTCTTGAGCTCTCTTCAGATTGGAGTCCAGGAAGGTGCTGATGATCTTGAGTTTATGCAAGTGTGAAGCCACAGCAGGAGCTTGGACATTGGAAAGGGTCTCTTGTCCCAGACGATCTCCTCTTGGATTGAAGCCATATGTTGCAAAGAAAGGAGATAGCTGGGTGCTTGAGTGGAGAGAATTGGTGAGAGCAAATTCTGCCAGCGGACGGAGGTTTGGCCAATCAGTTGATAGCTGACATAGCACCTCAAATACTGCTTCGTTCTTTCTGTTTGTCCATCAGTCTGAGGGTGATAAGCAGTTGACAGTTGAGACTTGATTCCAAGGGCTGCTGTGAGTGCTTTCCAAGATTGGGATCTGAACTGTGGTCCTTTGTCACTGATGATTGACTGAGGCAGTCCATGTTACTTGTGCATCTATATTCTCAGTGCGGGGGATGAAATGGGCCAACTTTGTCCTTCTGCAGATGACAACAAGGATAGAGTCAAATCCATAGGATGGGGGCAGTTTCACAATGAAGTCCATGTTGATGACCAAGGGCTGATGGCAATTGGGAGGGGCTCCAGAAGTCCATAGGGCTTGTGTCTGCCGGATTTGTTTCTTTGACAGGTTTCGCAGCTGCTGACATAGTTCTTGATGTACTTCCTCATGCCTGGTCATTAGAAGTCTCTGAGACAAGCTTATATGTCTTGTGCTCTCCTGGGTGCCCAGCTGATGCTACATCATGCCTTGTCTTGAGTATCTCAAGCTTTTCCTCTCCTTGGCTAATTTGAATCTTGTGAGGCTCAGGGTCCTTGGAACTAGCATGGACCCACACTCTGTCAGGAAGCAGTGAAAGGTGTGTCTTGGATGTAAACAGTCTACTCTGAGTGAGTGAGTGGAAGGAGTGAATGAAGTGGAGATGTGTGTTTGTGGGTGGCCCTTCTCCCCAACTTGGAGAGAAAGAGAAAAACTCTCTTATGAATTATTGATACATGATGATGATATGCATGCTATAAAAGTTGCTAGGGAAGCATGACCAGCACAGGGTAAAAACCTCTCCTATATTATCTGCTTGAGCGGAGGAGGAGGAAAACTGTTGACACTGGGTTTCCCTTCCACTTAATACTTGGAGTATTTGTCATCAGCGCAAACCAGCGCCCAGGTCTGCATTTTTGGCGGTGGCTTGCTCTCCCATGGGTATTGTGAGAACGATAACTGACAGTCACAATAGGTTCGGGTTCGTCTTGTGCCTCTTGTTGCTAACCAGTCAGTTCCGCCTAACAAGAAGGACAGACCTTGCACCTGAAGGCCCCACCATCCAATGTTAGGCAGAACTGACTGGTTAGCAACAAGAGGCACAAGACGAACCCGAACCTATTGTGACTGTCAGTTATTGCTCTCACAATGCCCATGGGAGAGCAAGCCACTGCCAATGCAGACATGGGTGCTGGCTTGCACTGTTGACAAATACTCCGAGTATTAAGTGGAACAGAAACCTGGTGTTAACAGTGTTCCTCCTCCTCCGCTCAAGCAGATAATATAGGAGAGGTTTTTACCCTGTGCTGGTCATGCTTCCCTAGCAACTTTTATAGCATGCATATCATCATCATGTATCAATAATTCATAAGAGAGTTTTTCTCTTTCTCTCCAAGTTGGGGAGAAGGGCCACCCACAAACACACATCTCCACTTCATTCACTCCTTCCACTCACTCACTCAGAGTAGACTGTTTACACTTCTTGACAGGGCATTAGCCACAGTGTTAAGGTGGCCAGGAGAATAGCACAGCTTAAAGTCATGCTCAGAGAGCAGTTCAGCGCACCTGGCATGCCTCTGCTTGAGCAACCTCCTTGCCCTGAAGAAGGTGAGGTTCTTGTGATCAGAATAGACAGAGATGCCTTTAGTGGTGTCTCCAGAATTTGAATGCTTCCACAATTGCAATCAACTCCTAGTGTAGTTACACTCGGCACTGTTCAGTTTCCCGGAGTAATATGCCACTGGATGCAGAGAGCTTGGCTGGGACAGAACAGCACTGAGGGCATAGTCTGAGGCATCAGTTTCCAAGGTGAAGGGAAGCAAGGGATCCACATACTGAAGGAGTGGTGCACTTGTGGTTGCTGTCTTTAGAGCAAGCCAGGCTTGCTCCACTGCTGGTGTCCATTCAAACTTGGTGGTCTTCTTGGTGAGGTCAGTGAGAGGCTTGCCTATGGCAGAATAGTTGGCAATGAAGGTTCTGTAGAAATTGCAAAACCCAAGGAAACTTTGAACATCCTTGATGGAGTTTGGAGTCTTCCATTCAAGAATAGTCTGGATCTTGTCTGGTGCCATGGAGATCCCTTGTCAGACACAATGAATCCCAAAAACTCAATGGAGGTCTTGTGGAATTCAAACTTCTCCACTTTGCTAGAGGTGATGCTGTCTGAGTCTCTCCAAGACAGTCTTGACTGAATTTTTGACTGAGAGTTCTGTTCTTGGCAAAGACTGTGAGCTGTGGAACTTGAATCTTGAATATGGACTGTGAACTGTGGTAAATCTTGGCTGGGATTTGTGAACTGTAGGCTGACACCTGCAGGCTGTCACTGGAGTTGTCTTTGGTGGTTGACCTTTGATACCTGGCGGTGAACCTTGAACCAAGGACTTGAGAGCATGAGACTTGGGGGCTTGACTTCAGTTTTGGGTGACCGTTCCAATTGGTGGAGCTTGGACTTGACCAGTGACCCAATCAATGGCAGGGTTCTTGGCTTGCAGCCATGGTAATCCAGGATGACAGAGAATGTGGGTGAGCCAAGCTCCAATACTCCCAGGCTGACCATGGATGGTGGAAAGTCTTGGATGAGGAGGTTTAGCTTGGTTTCATGGCTGATTTCCTTGAACAGATCATGATTGGCAAAGTGGACCTTGACGGGTGTGGATTTCTTGATGGTGGGAATGGCACAGGATTTGACAAGGGTAGCATCAATGATGTTGCAGGATGATCCAGAGTCAATAAGGGCCTTGGTTGTGATGGTTGACTTGGGTGATAATTGAATCTTGACATCCATGGTGAGTTGGTGGGGTTTGGAATCTGAGGTGTTTGTGGTGGTGGTGGTGATGAAACAGGGGCAGCTTGGAGGAAGGTCCAGGGAATTGCCCCTCAGTGAGCCTGGACCTGGGAGTTTGGGTCCTTCTTCCTTGGGCAGTCCTTGACAGCGTGTTCCTTGGAGCCACAGTGTTAGGTGGAACTGACTGGTTGAACGGAAACCAGGTGTTAACAGTTTTCCTCCTCCTCTGCTCAAGCAGATGATATAGGAGAGGTTTTTAGTTTAACCCGCCCATCTCCAAGCTCAGTATTTTTCAGCGCCAAATCCAAGTTTTCCTGGCAGCAGGGGGTGAGGTTATGTGAGGAACACTTGTGATTATTTTGGTCCCACTACGTCGCTTTGATTGTCCAAAAACCACTGTTAAATAACGAAAATGGCTGTACCTCTTTGAAAAATGACAGTAAAATTCGATATGTAGCTTTTCGGGTATTTTAGTGTCTGACGACGATTCGCCGGTCTGGCAAACTTGATTTTTGCAAAAAGTTGGCTCTTGTATTGCCAGTGCCTTGTCACGACTCAGATGATTCCTTTCCAATATTTCATTGTGCATGGGCCATTATGTGATTGATTCTTTGTCTTTCAAGGGGCAAAATTACTTGCAACGAAATTCAACTTTGAAACCCGCACAGCCCATGGGAAAAAATGAAATAAAAACAAATGTGCTGACAAAGTGAGGATTTCGCTGCCTTCGGACTTGAAAGAAGAAAGAATCAACATCGGCCGGCATTGGCTGTCGGTCAGCGAGCGGGGTTTTTCAATTGTGCTTACGGGGGCGGGCGGGGGCGGGACCAATCAACAATCGCCATTCGTGTTTCCTACGCTTTTTGCCGGCGGCACTTTGGTCGGGGAGTTTTTTTTTGCTTGGTTTTTTGTGGCGGAATGGCGGTTGCGGTCGGTCGGTCGATCCAGCCAAGGACCGACAATAAATACAGAATTACTATGTTTAAATTTTTATGTTTCCTCGTTTGTTGTTTTTTATATGTTTCTTGCCGCACTTTCTGTCTTCTCCCCAATTCTTCTTATCCTGTGAGAAGACAGAAATTACCAAAGTTGTTTTCCTCTTTTCTTGTTTCCGCCGCGCGCGCGAAAGCCTGTGTGTGCTGGTGCTCATCAGCGGAGACAATGGGAAAAAACAAAACCAAAGATGAAACACAAGCCAGCCAAACAGGGAATATTTCCCTGCATAAAAGTAGGTGAAAAAACGAAAGAACTGGAGGAGACAAAGGTCGAAGAGAAGCGACAAAAACAACAAGGGCTTGCACAGACACACGGTAAGATCGGAGATGGCCGGGCAGGCAGACAGACAGACAGACAGTTGCATCTTCAGACAGACAGCTCGCAGCTAAGCCGAAGACGAAGGGAAACAAACAAGAGAAAAAAGGAGAAGAAAGAAAAAAAGAAAAAGAAACAAAACATCACAGCAGACAGGCGCTGACTGACAGAACGACCACACACACACACCTCACATCGCTCCACCATCACCGTCACCATCACCACTTCCACCACCACCACCACCACTAAGAGGAGCAGGAGCCGCTAGCTGAACGAGAGCTTTTGACCCCGCCGCGGATACCGAGCACAGCATATTCCTCTCAGTGGTGAATTCATCACAGGCCTCCCATCCCTCGCTCTCATCTTTTTTGCTGCTTCTTGTGGGTAAGGCTCGTCCCGTCTTCTTTCCTCCTCATGTCTCGACTGTTCTGAAGGACGCAGCATCGCACACGCCGCTGTGCCCGACTGCGACCGCAAGGATTCCCATGGATGTTGATGTTGTTGCAAGGACCGCAATGCGATCTTGCGCGATGGCTGGGGCGGTTTGCGTCCATTGTCAGTCCCTGCCCCCACACCCCCCACACCAGAGCGAATTTTGCTGTGGCCTTTACCCACCGCGCTCTGCAGCCCGTGGGCGCGGAAGCGCACCAATCGCGTTCAATCCCTCCCTGAACGCAAGCCCTTGCTGACCTCCACCCCACAAAGAATTTGCTCAGGCTTATTCAGCGTAACCACTTAGTCCTGTCCTCACCATTGTTCCCCCCTTTGCCTGAATCTCTAACGCATTTTTGCCAACCTTCTTCCATCGCCCTCCCCACATTTCACTTCTAGGTGAGCATTCCGTCCTCCACCACCGTGCGCGTACTCTGCGATTCATCGCCTGTGAACAGCGGGCTGTAATCTGAACAACTACATCTTCCCCAAAAAACCCGCACCCAACCACTCGGTTTGAAGACAGCACCAGATGAACGAGTATAGAAGCGATTCTAATCGCAATGGCGGTATACCGGACCAGCTCCTCCTGAGGATGGAGATGACCTCCTCTCCTGCGTCTCCCGCCATAATTTCCTCCCATCGTCACGAGGATGTCCGGATGGCGGAACCCTACCATCTCTTCGCGGGCATGAAAGGACCCAATGCCATTATGGACGATTCCTTCGATGATGGGAACCGAGCATCTCTGCTCGCAATCGGTGCGATGGTCGACCATCAGCAGCAAATCAGTCTCCAGCAACAAAGTGATCAGGCACTGTTTGCTGCTACCGGGAGGGTGAACCAGGCACGCACGAACGGCTCCTGGCCACGCCCAGCCAGTGGGGCACTTTTTGTAGATACAGAGTCTTATTCCCAACACTTCTTACTGAAAGCCGAGAAGCAGCAACAGGAGGACTGCGTCATGTTTCTCAACATACCTCGTGACCAGCTCATGGCCCAGCAGCTTGAGCACCAGCAGGAGCAGCGCCAGCAACAGGAATTTCAACTACAGCAACAGCAGCTGCAGTTGCAACTGCAGCAACAGCAGGAACAAATTCAGCAGCAATTTCATCAATTGCAACAAATGCAGAATCAGCAGTCTCCAATTTATAGTCCACCACCAATGAGTCGACCGTCCATGTCCCTTCCCAGACCCGCATCCACTGAACGATCTGGAGGAGACGTCTCGAGCCTAATCGGCGACATCTTTTCTGGAGCCATTCCGAGATCAAACTCCACAGCGGCGATTTCGCAAACGTTGGCATCCCCTCACCAATCCCGGGCAGCACCCCCACTTCCGCCTCCCATTGTGGTCATGTCTTCTCCGATGATGCGCAACCCGGCACTCGATTACAGCACATCCCCTATTTTCTCCCCAATGGCTCCTTCAGTCGAACTGGCCCCAACTCAGAATTCTCTGATGGCGAATCACGTCAATTTCCAGCAGGCGGCAGCTGCGCTTGTATCGAGACTGACCCCTAACGAGCGGTTCACGTTGGCACAAGCAGCCGTATCAGGAATTACACCTTCACCTTTCCTGGCAGCGACTGATTATGTTTCAACAACCACTTCAACAAGTCAACTCGGTTCGCCGACGCAAATGGTATCAGGAATTCCTATACCCCCGCCACCGAATCTAGCCACAGTAATTTCCGGCGCCAGCCAACAGTGCCCTCCCTCGGCAAACAGCTCCATTTCCTTTAGTAATTTAGGCCTGCCCTCCGCCTCCCATGATATTCAGATGCCTGCATTCAATTACGACGCTTTCTCGAACACGAACTCAAAGATCGCTGATTTCCCGACCCGGGGGGGTCTGCCTGGAGAAGTGCTCATCGTTGACAGCAGCCGAATGTCGTCACCCAGTGGAAATTCGGCGGACAGAAATGAACTAGTTTCCCCTCTGCTCTCAGCACCCCCTGCTGCTCCGACTCCCTCGTTGCTTGCTCCAACTCCTCCGCTTCTGACGCCAACGCCTCCAACCTCAGCTAAGCTGGAACGATTTCCCGAACTGGCGGCAAAAGCTGCTGCGGCGATGGACTTTTCCAGAGGCCCTTCTCTTCCACCAGTCGCAACTTTTCACGAATACTTACCCCAGGGTGTTACCTCGGTTCAATTAAGAAGTTCTGTTCCCAGTTCAGGTAGCTCTCACTCCTTGTGCCATTTGATTGCGGAACAATTTCTCACTACTCGTTTGTACAAACCTCCTTCGGCAATTCAGCTCACGAATCTGTCGCCAGCCCGCAGCAGCAATCGGCGGGGGGGATTTCCTTGACGCATGACTCAACGTATGACCACATTCGCTGGCGGGTTCCTCGCTCGAAACGAAGCAGTGGGAAGTTCACGAATAGGGATGACGAGGATGAACAGGAAGATGATGCCATGTCGACACTTTCCGATGACGAGAATGCATTGGAATCAAAGCACTTACCTGAGGACGCCGATCCGTCGGTTGCTTCAGCTCTGGCTGCTCTCAAAGTGGAGAGCAGTCAATTGACAGGCCAATATTTGGAACATTCCCCTGCCCGCGCTGACATGCCGCATCAGCAAGCAGACTACGCCACCCGACCAGCCTCTCAAGATGTCACGCAGAGGTGCTATGTATTCGTGAACGAGACTCACAGCATGGCACAGACCGATTCGTATGCTGCTCCTGGACCACTCAAGCCGAATGGGACGCCCAAGCCTCTGCTGTCGGATATTCCTCGAACATCCGAATCGTCTGCAATGGACTTGGGCAGGCCTTCCATTGCAACTTCTCAGTCCCCGTCGCTGCAGCAACCAAGCTGTGGTGGTACGCATGCCGTTGGTGCACCTTGCATTGCGTGTGGCTTCCGCAAGATTTTGCGCTCCGTGTCGAAGTTGAAGCCGACAAAGTCGTCGGCCGCTCGAGGCGCGAATCCAGACTTGCCCATGCAGGAAAACTTTCATACTCTCTCGTCCTCAAATGAGGCGCAATTGGCCAGCTCTCCAACTAGTGCTGGTCGTCTCGGCAGCGGACCGCGTCGATTCGAGCAGAGCGTTGTCTCCGACGATGAGTCGGACGATTCCGACAGTGCGAAGGGTCCAAAAGCTAGCGGATTGTTGCAGCATCGCCCAAGCCTCCGTCGCTCCAAGTCCCTTAGTGAACTCCGCGGTCCCGAACTGCTTCCATCTGCCCTTCTGGGGTCCGGCCCGTTGTCTGCTGGCGGTGCATTCGCAGCGTCGTCACAAGCGCCTATGGCGGCGATTCCCTTCTCCCCACCATCTACTGCTGATGCCTTGACTGCGTCAGCATCGGCTCTCACTGAACCCGGCGAGAAGGACAGACCCTACGTTTGTGCTGTGTGCGAACGTCGTTTTATGCGAAAGCATGATTTGCGACGGCACTCTTTGATCCACGATGGTGCTGCTCCAACTACGCGCTGCGACGTTTGTTTCAAAACGTTCACGCGAGTGGATGCCTTGCACAGACACATCAAGGGGAAGAGGTGCAAAGGCCCCCCCGTGTGATTCTAATTAGTAATCCTTAAAACAAGCATAACATTGCAAGCCGTCTCGCAGCCTCAGACATACACAACCTTATAAACACATCCGCTTCACGTACGCATAAGAGATATACACTCTTACACATTCGCAGTTTTCTTTCATTGCCGCAAACTCATGCCGTATGTTTATCGCAAGTTTGCACCCACATCTTAAGTTCTATAGTTCTATTTTCGCAACGTGCCTTTAACCCTGTCCTGTCGTGTTTCTTTCTCGCCCTTATCCTTCCTTTTCTGCGTTGGAGGGTTCATCTCCTAAATTGTGCTTCTCCGTACAGTTCCTTCTCAACCAGCACGTATTTACTCCTTTGCTTTCTTTCCTTTATTTTCTTCCTCTCGACCCTCCTTTCTAGTCTTCGATTGCTTTTCTCCGAAGACGTCCCAGCTATGGTTATGCTCTATCCCTTCTATCTGTTCTTGCTCTCTATCCTTCTCTTCTCACTCTGCTGGTTAAAACTAGCAAGGTTAGAAGAGCCTATTGGAGTGGCTTATTGAGCCTTTGCAAGGCTCCGCAATCCTCACCTACACTCCCCCTCTCTTCCCTCGCCTCGGACCCTGCCGGCCTTGCCGTGTGAACCACACTGTTCATTCATTTTTTTTTTCTTGTTTCTACTTTTGTTATCTTTCTTACTATCCTCTGTTTTTCTTTCCGTTCATGACTCAGTCTTTCCTTAGCTTTCCCTTGGGCGTGCAGACATTACCACGTTTCGCTTGGTGGCTTGACGGATAAACTTGCCAAATTTGCCCTTTCTCACCCTCCTCCCTCCTTCTTTATCTTTTTTCCTCCTCCTCTCTGGTCCTCCTCTCAAATGCAGGATCACGCGTTGGAGAAGGAGAGTTTATTATGTGAGAGGAAGAATATTCGATGGAGGCTCCTCCGACTGCTTGGAGCGACTCTATAGAGAGGGCATGCGTTCTCCATAGAGTTTTTTGTACCATTACCGCTCTCACAGGAAGGAGAGCCAGTCAGTCATTCCCCTCCTCCTCCCACTTCCAGGGATAAGAGTTCGAGAACTTGAGGCCGTTGTTGTTGTGTGGGACGGGGAGTTTTGTTCGGGTTTGTGTCCGGGGTGCGAGAGAGATGCGCTCAGTCGACACACAGACTTACACAAACACACACACAGAACTCACCCGAACGCCCGCCTCCCGCTCCAGCCGTCGGTCTGCCGCCCTCTGGGCTTGCCAACGGTGCAGGTCGCTCTCTGAGTGGGTGGGGTTTTTTTTGTTTGGTTGGTTGGATTGGTTGTTTTGACTGATACCACACCTTTCTCCCTCCACAGAGCCTCGGCCTCCCTTCGGCGGCGCGGGCTGCTGAGCGCACGCGCGTGCGCGGTGCGGCGCCCGTGGAAGACCGGTGTCGCCTGAGCCGCCTGCTGGCGCGGCGGTGCCAGCGTCGACATAGGGTAAATGAAGCGGCGGTCGTCGTCGTCGTGGTCATCATCATCGTCGTCGTGTCGACGCCGTGCGCGGCCACGGCCGCGGCCCCTGCGTATTCCGGCAGTGGCAGCGGCAGCGGCGGCTGCGTCGTGGGGGTAAATGATGGGCTGGAAGGAGATGGGGTTGACGGGGGGCAGCGTCTGCGGGACGTGCGTAAGTGAGAGTGCGAAGACACAAGTTTGTGGCACCCACACTTCCAACAACAAATGTGGAAATGAAAAATTAGGAAAAAGAAGACAAAGAAAAAAAAGAGAAAAAAAGGAAGAAGAAAATGAAAGCAAACAGAAAAAAGCAACAATAAAGACACAAACCTTCGGGTCCACCACCGGCACTACCGCGCGACGCGGTTTGACGGCCTGCTGTTGCTGCTGGTGCTGCTGCTGCGGCGGTTTGGCCCGCCAGTACTCGTCGGCGTGGTCTTCAGGCTGCGAAGTCGTGGTCATCGTTATAAAAAGAAAAGGGAAGGAAGGGTTGGTTGGCAGTTCGGATCGTTAGAGAGACACCAGTGAGCCTTGCTCTCTTCATCTCTCTCTCATCACCATCGATCAACTCACCTCGCTCCTTCTCCGCCGTCGATCGTCCTCTCGAGTGCGAATTTGCGCATCTGGGGAGACGTGGAACCAGCAAAGAAAAAAAAGGGGGAGAGCAGCCGTTAGGCGGAAAGAGGTGGTCGACCGAAATCCACGGTGGGGGTAATACTCCAGACAGCGCACCTAGCTCGCCCGCGTATTCCTCTGCTCGCCGCCGGTCCGCCTTCTTTTGGGCAATCTCCTCGGGATCCAGCCGCTGGTGTAAGAAAAAGGCGGATGCAAAGATATTATTTTGAGCGGTCCCAGAAAAATCGGAGTTCTCGAGTACTTACTAGTGAGCGCCTCACTGACGCAGACGAGACCTCGGACAGTGCTCGGTGGCGGCGCCTACCGTCAAAGAACCAGTGACCGGTGTTGGCGTACTAAAGTTCAGTTTAGACGGGGGAAACAACAAGGAGAACGCTTGCTACGCTTCAGCTTGCAAATGTTGGGACGAAAATAACCCGGCCTTCCCCCCCCCCCCCCCCCCCCCCCCCCCGCCACCTGCTCTTCCAGCTCGCGCTCCCGTCGTTTGCGCTCCTCGCGCTCAATCGTCTGCATTTTTTCAAACACCGCTTGATTGCCATCGAGCGTAGAGAACAAAATTATTAATATTTTGGCCACAAACACAAATTCTCACAACACCCAAAAGAATGAATGCAAGGAGAACTCACCCAGCTCGGCCGCAAACTCCCGCCGCTGCAGAGTTACCTCGTTCGCGTCACTGAAAATCTCTCTCTCCACGAACCCACGGCGGCACCGCCCCCCGCGCGATACCCGCTCCGCCGCGGACGTCGAGGACGACGGGTATCCAAAGTAAAAGCTCTCCTCCTCGCCCGTCTCCGCCGCCGCCCCTTCCACCCCCTCCTCCGCCCGCACACCGCCATCATCGGCCCTCGGCCCCCGTCGCCGCCGCTCACCACCGCCGCTCGCCGCCGCCGGCGTACCATCCAGCAGCATCCCGCCGCCGCCTCCTGCCGCCAGGGTCCCCGCGGCGTTGTCCAGCCGCCGCTGCTGCCGCTCCCGCACCGCTCGCTCGTACCCGCGCCGCCACGCCGGCAGCCCGCCCTCTCCCGGCTGCGGCGGAACGTAGCCGGTCTGTACGGGCAGCTCCGGCGGTGGCGGCGGCGGCTGTGCTGCGGCTCCTGCGGCGGTGTCGGCGGCTGCGTCGGGGGCAGGAGCGGGAGGAAGACCCGCCCGTTTCGGCCCGGCGAACGGCGGGTCTGTGGCGCCCTGCCGCGTGAGGAGCGCCGTTCGCCGGAAGTTGCCGCTCGGAACGGCCGGAGGGATGGTGGCCGTGCTGCAGCGAGGCGCGGTGGGGGCGTCGGAGGTGTCGGGCGGCGCGCTCGGCCGCCGGCGCCGCAGCGTCAGCGGGTCCAACGGGGCCATGTCGTGTTTCAGCATGCGGGGCCTCCACGAATCGGGCGGTAATGAGGTGCTTGCTGCTTGCTGCGGGTGGGCTACTCACTGTTTTGGGCGCTTTTCTGTGTTTCTTTTTTGGTGGCGCTGTCTGCTTCTTCTGTTCCGGCGGTGGTGTGTGGAATGAGCTTCCAGACCACTGGGAGCGTTGACAAACCACTCCCGCTTTCGTTTCGCTGTGGCCCTACGCACATATGCGGCTGTATTAATCCACTCCCTCCTACTACCAGAAGAAAAAAAGAGACTCTCCGTCTACGCAGTGTTTTTTGTGCATGCCATGGGGTTCACTTTGGAACTTAATGAAACTCGGATTAGGACTCTTTCCACTTGCAGAAGACGTCAGGAAGCCCAACAAAAAACGGCGATAAAACCTTGAAGGTGCTAGAATTTGGCACCTCTTAATCACTCCAGATCTCCCAGAGATCGACGGAGAAAGTGACCGTTGGGACATACACTTGCTCATGTCAGGAGAGTGGAGCGGAGTTGGACCTCTTTTGGCTGAAGCGAGCGTGGCGAACGGATGGCCATTCCCATATTGGAGGAAAAGGGGTCTACACTGCAGTAGAAAAAAGAGGAAGAGGTGCGCCCCACAGTGGATTGAGTACAGAGTACGGGGTCGGTTTGTGTCTGTGTCTCTGAAGGCAGTTTCGTGTTGCTCGCTGGCTGGAGCAGCAAATACTGGTACGGCGACGTGAAAGGGGAACTCAGCCTGAATTGCTTTGCGATTGAAGTGCGTTATTTATCGTACTGTAAGTTCCGTCGCTTCTGGGCCGAACAGTATAGAGGACCGCAGCACAATGGAGGGATCGTGATGAGAAGAGAGGGTGGTCGTTGCAGGTCCATCGGATCGACGAGAATGGAGGGGCTAAACTAGTTGCCCACACAGAAAATCTCCCTCCTCGCCCCATCCCTGAATGCGGCAAAGAATAACGCAATCACGACACCAAGCACGATGCTTCACTGGGACTGCTCGTCGGATCACGCAACGCTGTTCCTAAATGCTGGATGCACGCAAATGTCTGACGTTGTTTCGTCGAGTGGAGGACAGAGACAGCCAGAGAAAGTGACAGATGGGGAGAGATATACAGGGAGTCGGCGAGCGAAAAGGGGGCGAGACAGACGAGACAGAGAGATAGCGAGAGAGAGGGAGAGAGGGAGAGAGACAGAGGTGTGTGTGTGTGTGTGTGTGTGTGTGTGTTTGTAGCGCCAAAGCCAGGTGACTTGTCTCGGGCGTTTGGAGTTCGTTTTACCTGTCACGGTCTGTCTGTGCAGCGCGTGAAATCTCCGCTGTCACAATTTCGGACCCCGACAACTGGGCGTCCGACTGACAACTGTCTTCGCGACAACAACAAACAGAAAACAATCGTGCAAATTTTTCATTTTGCACGTTCCCGGTTTGACGCGCGCCGAGACAAAAGTAATTGTCTTGCTGCATTGTCTTTGAAGAGACGGGCGGCCCCAACACCAACCCTAAACAAAGAAACGAAGTTGGGTTGCACTCTCTCTCGCTCCTCTCTCTCCTCCGGTCGCTTCCCCGTTTTCCCCTTAAAAAACTTGGCCCGACGGAAGAGCGAAGAGACCGAGAGAGAGAGAGAGAGGGAGAGAGAGAAAGCGAGAAAGAGGGAGAGAGAGAAAGTGAGAAAGAGAGAGAGAGAGAGAGAGAGAGAGACAGAGAGAGAGAGAGAGACAGAGAGAGAGAGAGAGAGAGAGAGCGAGAGAGAGAGAGAGAGAGAGAGAGAGAGAGAGAGAGAGGAAGAAGTGGGAACAAGAGAGGTTCCAATTTCATCGTTATAAATACGCGCCTCGCCTTCCCTCTCGCACGCAACGCACCGCCCACCACCACAACCTCCGGAAACTCCGCTTGGCAGCACTCCCCGGTCAAGTTCCCCCACACTTCGCGGACCTTCTATCCCGGCCTCGTGAGTCGCGACAGGCTGCCACACTCGCTCCAGACTTCTCATACTTCACCCACTCCAGGACCGCTTGTCAGTCAGGGAGCTTCTACTGCCTGGCCGGGCGATCCACCATATCCTCTTCACCCTTTTAGACAGACTGCCTTAGAACAGCAACCTTGTTGGCTTGCACTGATTTTCTGATTCCCTTACCTATAGTCGTTTGGTGAGTGCACGACCCTCTCCATCCACTGCCAGGATTGTCAGCTAACGTCGCATTTTCCACTTCAAATCAAAGAGGATTTCGTTCCTCGGACAGTATGTTTTCAAAACAGATGAGGGCAGCAATCATGCTGCTCCTCTTGGGGCCGTTCGTAGTGTCGGCCGCCCCGGTCACGTCATCCGCGGTCAAATCCGCTTCCACCAAAACAACAACGCTGACGTCTGTTACGACACTTACGTCGACTGTCACGCCGTCGGTAAGCAGTTTATCTATCACGATCATTTGCGAGTCTCGAGAATGACCATCGCGTTTATCCCAACAGTCCAAAAAGACTTCGACTTCCACCAAAACCTCCACCAACAAGACTACTGTCACAACCTCAACCACCTCCACCAAGACTGCCATCTCCTCCGCCACCAAAACCTCCACCACAACCAAGAAGAGTACCACCACATCCACGACTAAGGTATCTTTTGCTCTACCTGACACAACAAGTGCTAAAAAATCGACCCGATTTTGCTCCAGAAAACAACTTCCACGAAGGTGACCCTCAAACAACGTCGACCAAGAAGGTCACATCAAAGAGCTCCTCGGCCGCCGCCTCCTCAAGTGCGCCTGCACCCTCAAGCGCTGCACCGAGCCTGTCGCCTGCACCTTCGACGAGCACCTCTACCAGCACCGTTACCTCAACTACCACCGTCACGCCGTCTCCAACGGACAACATCTCGACCTCCCTCTCTGGAAATGCTGGCGTCTCGACCTCCTCCGAGGGCCGACCCGAGCCGACCGAAGTGTCGTCCACCGCGACTGAGGTGCCATCGTCATCTGTGGAGGAGACCCCATCATCTTCGCCATCGGCCGAGCAGTCGTCTCTCTCGTCGAGCGAGGCTGCTGCGCCTTCGCCATCAAGCGTCGCCTCTTCCACCGAGGTCGTACCATCATCGTCGGCTGCCGCGCCTCCGTCGTCATCGGTGGCCGCTTCGAGTGAACCTGCATCTCCTTCGCCGTCCGCGGTCTCCTCAGAGGAACCGTCGTCTTCGTCCGCGCCAAGCGAGCCTGCCGCTTCGTCGTCGTCCGCGGTCGCGTCGTCCACCGAGGCTGCCCCATCTTCATCGGCCGTCGCGTCTCCGTCTGCTTCCGCTTCAAGCGAGCCCACTGTATCGCCTTCGCCATCCGCGGTCGTCTCCTCAACGGAGGCTGCTTCGTCGCCTGCTATCGCTTCAACTTCGGAGGTCGCCTCTTCATCACCCGCGGCCGCCTCGTCTTCAAGCGAGGCAGCCTCGTCACCAGCAGAGTCTCCCTCCTCCGCCCCCGCTTCCTCTGCCACGGAGGCCGCTTCATCGTCGGCGGCTTCCTCTTCAGCAGAGCCCACCTCGGCGGCGCCGTCGTCAACGGAGGCTGCATCTTCAGTGGAATCATCCACCAGTCTCAGTGCCAACGCTGGAGTAAGTTCAACAGAGCAAGGACGGCCAACAAGCTCAACGGAGTCTGCTTCACCGTCTGCGTCCGCCTCTCCAGCTGAGTCATCGTCGACGGAGTCAGTTCCAGTGTCTTCCTCTTCGGCTGTGGCAGCGCCTTCTTCAGAAGCGCCTTCAAGCTCAGCATCCGAAGCAGTGTCACCATCGCCGTCAACCGAGGCCCCAACTCCAGTAGCGTCGACTTCGGGCTCGGAATCTCCATCGCCGTCCGCTATTGAGACGTCATCTCCATTGGCCGCCTCCACCGAAGTCGGCGTCCCTTCATCAACAGCTGAGGTTCCCAGTTCGTCGTCCGTCGAGGTCATCAGTCCGTCCGTCTCGAGCGAAGTCCCCAGCCCGTCCGCATCTGAGGTCGTTTCTGCCAGCAGCAGCGCCGGCGAGATTCCATCATCCTCTGCGAGCGTCACTGAGGTTCCGTCATCGTCTGTCGAGTCTGCTTCTCCCACTGAGGGTGCGAGCTCATCCGCATTGGAGGTCGCCTCTCCCTCCGAAGTGGCTTCGCCGTCTGCTTCCTCGGAAGTGTCCTCCCCCGCCGCCACTGTTCCCCCCCTCTGCCAGCGAGTCCGAGACTGCATCCCCATCTGGTGCGGCATCGGTTTCCAGTGCCACAGAAAGCCGAACGGAGCCCAGCTCGTCTGGCTCTGAGGCTCCCTCACCATCGACGTCGGCAGCCGAATCCAGCTCGGAGTTTGTCTCATCCCCTGCAGCTCCCACATCTCCCGCGTCCTCCGAGCCTGCCTCAGCTTCACCGTCTGCCACTGAGATCACCAGCGAGGTGCCGTCACCGTCTCCTTCTGCCAGCGAATCGGTCTCTGAATCGTCGTCGGTTGAGATTCCGACTGCTGCTGCACCGTCCTCATCCGCCACCGAATCCGCCTCTGAATCGTCGTCGGTTGAAATCCCGACTGCTGCTGCACCGACTTCATCTTCTCCTGCCGAGGAGGCGTCCACCTCAGCCTCAGAGTCCGTGCCCGCAACCGCGGCTTCTAGCGAATCATCCACCCCCTCGCCGACTGAAGTGTCGTCCCCAAGCGCATCGGCAACTGAGTCTGCCGCTTCTTCGTCGTCTGAGGCAGCCTCACCGTCCCCATCTGCGTCGGGCAGCGAGGTGCCTTCCCCATCTGCTAGCGAGCCCGCGTCCGCTTCTCCATCCAGCGAGGTTGTCCCGGTCAGCAGCAGCAGCGCCACTGAGATCGCTTCGCCTTCCGCCAGCGCCACCCGCAGCAAGCGAGAGCCCATCCGAGGTCCCGTCTGCGTCCGAGGTCGTTTCGCCTTCGGCCAGCGCCACCGCGGCTCCTTCCTCGTCCGAGTCCGCCTCCCCCGTTCAAAGTGAGAGCCCATCCGAGGTCCCGTCTTCATCCGAGGTCGTTTCACCGTCTGCCTCTTCGGAAGTGGCCTCCTCGGCTGCCACGGCTTCTCCCTCCGCGAGCGAATCCGAGACTGCCTCTCCCTCCGGTTGCCCGCATCCATTTCAGGTGCGTCCGAAAGCCGCACTGAGTTACCTTCTGCAACTGGAACGGCCGCTGAGCCAAGCTCCTCTGGATCTGAGGCGTCCTCACCGTCGGCTTCTGCGGCTGGATCGAGCTCTGAGTCTGCTTCACCGTCGGCTGGCCCTACTTCCGTCTCGCATCTGCAGCATCGTCTGAGCCCGCCTCAGCTTCGCCGTCGGCCACCGAAGTCACCAGCGAGGGACCTTCGCCATCTCCGTCTGCCAGCGAGAGTGCCTCTGAATCTTCGTCGGTTGAGATCCCCACTGCAGCTGCACCGTCGTCTTCTGCCACCGAATCCGCCTCTGAATCGTCGTCAGTTGAGATCCCGACTGCAGCTGCACCGTCGTCATCTTCTTCTGTCGAGGAAGCGTCTCCCTCTGCGTCAGAGTCTGTGACCGCCACCGCTGCCTCCAGCGAATCAGCGAGCCCGTCGCCGACGGAGGTTGCGTCCCCAAGTGCATCTGCGACTGAATCAGTCGCCTCCTCGTCCTCGGAGGCAGCCTCCCCGTCCGCTTCAGCGACTGAAGTCAGCTCAGTCTCACCATCTGCGAGCGAAGTTGCCAGCCCGTCAGTGTCCGAGTCGTCTTCTCCATCTGCCTCTGCCAGTGAGACCCCCGTCGCCCTCTGCCAGCGAGCCCGCGTCTGTCTCGTCGTCGAGCGAGGCTGTTCCTGTCAGCAGCAGCGCTAGCGAGGTGGCATCATCACCAGCGAGCGCAACCGAAGCCCCCTCTTCGACGGAGTCCTCGTCACCCACTGCAGCAGCGAGCTCGTCCGGATCGGAGATTGCATCGCCGTCAGAGGTCGTTTCTCCTTCTGCTTCGTCTGAGGTATCATCCCCCTCAGCCACCTCCAGCGAGTCTGAGACTCCTTCGGCTTCTGAGGTCGTTTCGCCCTCTCCATCGTCCGAAGTGTCCTCTCCGGCGGCAACGGCCTCTCCCTCTACCAGCGAGTCTGAAACTGCTTCCCCGTCTGCTGCGGCCTCAGTATCAGGTCCATTGGAGAGCCGCACAGAGTCACCGTCTGCAACCGGTACAGCCGCCGAGCCCAGCTCGACCGGCTCTGAGGCTCCGGCTGCATCCCCATCCGCAGCCGAATCCAGCTCTGAGTCGATTTCTCCGTCGGCCGCTCCCACGTCGGTCTCTCCGGCTGCGGCATCATCCGAGCCTGCGTCGGCTTCGCCGTCGTCCACTGAGATCACCAGCGAGGGACCTTCACCATCTCAATCTGCCAGCGAGTCCGTCTCCGAGTCGTCGTCGGTCGAAATCCCCACCGCAGCGGCTCCGTCGTCATTCGCCACCGAATCCGCCTCTGAATCGTTGTCAGTTGTGATCCCGACTGCTGCTGCACCATCGTCTACTTCTGTCACCGAATCCGCCTCTGAATCGTCGTCGGTTGAAATCCCGACTGCTGCTTGCACCGTCCTCATCCGCTGAGGCGTCTCCTTCGGCCTCCGAGTCCGTGGTTCCCACTCCGGCATCAAGCGAAACCCCGAGCCCGTCGGCGACTGAGCAGTTTCCCAGCGGTTTCATCACGGATTCTGTGGCTTCATCATCCTCTGAAGCGACATCACCAACCTCGTCTGCATCGGAAGTCAGCTCCGCCTCTTCGGAAGCTCCCAGCCCGTCGGCGTCTGAGTCGGCTTCGCCATCTGCGTCGGCCAGCGAGGTGCCTTCCCCATCTGCCAGCGAGCCCGCATCCGCTTCTCCGTCCAGCGAGGTTGTCCCGGTCAGCAGCAGCAGCGCCACTGAGGTCGCCTCGCCTTCCGCCAGCGCCACCGCGGCAAGCGAGAGCCCATCCGAGGGTCCCGTCTGCATCCGAGGTCGTTTCGCCTTCGGCCAGCGCCACCGCGGCTCCTTCCTCGTCCGAGTCCGCCTCCCCCGTTCAAAGTGAGAGCCCATCCGAGGTCCCGTCTTCATCCGAGGTCGTTTCACCGTCTGCCTCTTCGGAAGTGGCCTCCTCGGCTGCCACGGCTTCTCCCTCCGCGAGCGAATCCGAGACTGCCTCTCCCTCCGGTGCCGCATCCATTTCAGGTGCGTCCGAAAGCCGCACTGAGTTACCTTCTGCAACTGGAACGGCCGCTGAGCCAAGCTCCTCTGGATCTGAGGCGTCCTCACCGTCGGCTTCTGCGGCTGAATCGATCTCTGAGTCTGCTTCACCGTCGGTTGGACCTACTTCCGTCTCGCCATCTGCAGCATCGTCTGAGCCCGCCTCAGCTTCGCCGTCGGCCACCGAAGTCACCAGCGAGGGACCTTCGCCATCTCCGTCTGCCAGCGAGAGTGCCTCTGAATCTTTCGTCGGTTGAGATCCCCACTGCAGCTGCACCGTCGTCTTCTGCCACCGAATCCGCCTCTGAATCGTCGTCAGTTGAGATCCCGACTGCAGCTGCACCGTCGTCATCTTCTTCTGTCGAGGAAGCGTCTCCCTCTGCGTCAGAGTCTGTGACCGCCACCGCTGCCTCCAGCGAATCAGCGAGCCCGTCGCCGACGGAGGTTGCGTCCCCAAGTGCATCTGCGACTGAATCAGTCGCCTCCTCGTCCTCGGAGGCAGCCTCCCCGTCCGCTTCAGCGACTGAAGTCAGCTCAGCCTCACCATCTGCGAGCGAAGTTGCCAGCCCGTCAGTGTCCGAGTCGTCTTCTCCATCTGCCTCTGCCAGTGAGACCCCGTCGCCCTCTGCGAGCGAGCCGGCGTCTGTCTCGTCGTCGAGCGAGGTTGTTCCTGTCAGCAGCAGCAGCGCCAGCGAGACTCTGTCACCTTCTGCCACTGGAACAGAAGCACCCTCTGCGTCTTCTGAGGCTGTCGCGAGCCCCTCCGAATCGGGAGTTCCTTCTTCCTCGGAAGTGATTTCGCCTTCAGCTTCGTCGGAAGCTTCGTCCCCGGCAGCCACGGCCACGCCCTCTTCCAGCGAGTCAGAGACTGCATCGCCCTCAGGCGGAGCAACCGTTACCAGCGCTTCAGAAAGGAGCACCGAGTCGCCATCTGCAGGTGGAACTGCCGCGGAATCGAGCTCGACCGCTTCCGAGGCACCCTCTCCTTCGCCGTCAGCGGCAGAATCGACCACGGAGTCCGCTTCTGCTTCCTCTGCCGCGTCGTTGGTTTCGTCCGAGTCCCCGTCCGCATCGGCTACTGAGAGCGCTTCTCCGTCTGCTACCGAGGCTGCCTCTTCATCGACTTCTGGAATCGAAGTTCCCAGCTCCTCTGCCTCGGAGTCGCCGTCTGCCACCGCTGAAGTCAGCAGCTCTCCGGCCGCCGAGACCCCGTCTTCGTCAGCCAGTGAATCCGTCGGCCCGTCACCTGTTGAGACCTCCTCCGAGACCGGTGCCTCCGCTTCCCCCTCGCCCTCAGAAGTCGCCTCTCCTTCCAGCGAGTCATCGTCACCGAGCACTTCCGAGGCCGCGTCTCCCACCGGAACTTCCGAACCCGCCTCGTCCGTTTCGCCGTCGTCGGAGTCCCCGTCCCCTTCGCAGACGTCCGAAGCGGCTTCGCCGTCGGTCACCGAGTCCACTTCCGAGTCAGCCACTCCATCGGGTGCGGCATCAGTCTCCAGCGCGTCGGAAAGCCGCACCGAGGCATCGTCGCCAACACCCTCCGCGTCTGAGTCTTCCGCTGTGTCAGTCCCCGAGACTTCCGGCTCTGCTGCATCTAGCCCTGCTGCTTCTGAGACTTCGTCACCGTCTGCTTCGGGTTCGGAGACCCCATCTCCCTCGGCTACGGCTTCTGAGGCTCCGTCACCTTCCGCCTCAGCCTCTGAAATCCCGTCACCGTCCACCTCGGCGTCCGAGATCTCTTCTGAGACTCCTTCACCGTCCGCTTCGGCTTCTGACACTCCGTCTCCGTCCCCCTCGGCGTCCGAGATCTCGTCACCGTCGACCTCGGGATCTGAGGCTCCTTCGCCGTCCGCTTTGGCCTCTGAGACCCCTTCGCCGTCAGCCTCGGCCTCTGAGACCCCGTCTCCGTCCGCGTCAGCCTCCGAGACCTCGTCGCCCTCGGGATCTGAGGCTCCTTCATCGTCCGCTTCGGCCTCTGAAATCCCGTCACCGTCTGCCTCGGCAGCCTCGGGATCTGAGGCTCCTTCACCGTCCGCATCGGCCTCCGAGACGCCGTCACCGTCTGCCTCGGCCTCTGAGACCCCGTCTCCGTCAGCCCCTGCCTCTGAGACTCCATCGCCGTCTGCTTCTGCCTCTGAGATTCCCAGCGGTATTGCCTCCGAGCCCGCGTCTTCTTCGGAATCTCCATCGGCATCCCCATCGGCGGTTGCATCTTCTGAAGTACCATCTCTGTCCGCATCGGCCAGTGCTAGCTCTGAGAGTGCTGCACCATCCCCGTCCATCGTCGAGTCCACGTCTGAGATTCAGTCATCCTCAGCCGCCGCCACGCCGTCGTCGGAGTCGCCATCCGCAAGCCCATCCGACGGCGCTGTTGTCTCCAGCCCATCCGAGTCGAGGTCCGAGGTATCGCCGACGAGCGTTGAAGTCCCGACTGGTACGGTCTCATCGCCGGCACCGACCATCACGGAGACCAGCGAGGCACCGATTTCGATCGTTACCGCCACCGACACTTTCAACGCAACGGAGATTGTCAACACTACGGAGGAGCCAGTGACGGTCACATTTGACACAACGGAGACACTTGACGTGACCGAGACTATTACACTTGCCACCGAAGTGACCGAGTACTTCACCGTGACCAAAACCACGACGACCACGGCCACGCCAACGGTGGTCAGTGGAACCGTCACGGTAACAGAGCGCGAAACGGTGACCGTCACTGTCCACGACACTGTCCACGACACGGTCACAGTCGCCCCCGAGACGTCTGTCTTCAGCGCAATCACCAACTTTGTTTCCAGCCTGCTTCCGTCCCTGTCGTCGACTGCTGCCGTTCCTGAGACTGTCTCAGAGTCTGCCTCTGAAGCAACACCCTCGGCGTCACCAACCGATTCTGCGGCTCCACCGGCCGAAACTACTTCCGCCTCAGGTCTCCGTCGGCGTCGCCGTGGCCGTGCAGGCCGCCGTTAAGCAGCTCAGGACGATAACTTAGTGATGATACACTTATCGAACCTGTCATCGTCGTCTCGCACTCTTCTCTTTTCTTCAATTTTCAATCTCTTCAACGTCCAAACTGTCCCCGCGGGGGCTTGGGCGGATGATGCTTCCAACTCGTTAGTCTTCATCTTGACTCTTTCTTTTCCTCCTTCCTTGCCATCCTTACTCCCCATCCGATCGCCATCCACCATCATCTCCGTGTGCGAAATCCCGCTGCTGCTCCACCAGGTAGCAACTAAACGCCCACCACTAGCTTTGAGATCCACTACACCCGCCTCTTTCCCCCCTCCCCCCCGCCAGCTCATAATGGCTTAATTATCTTCATCATCAATATTTATCCGTCCCTGAAGTGGGGAAAGTTTTTCTTTCTTTCTTCTACTTTCTGCTTGGTGTTGCGCCGTGCCGACTTGAGCCTTGAATTGTTCCTCTGCTTTCCCTGCTTCAGCAATCTTGCCCCCCCCCCCAACCCCCTCCTCTTTTTCCCGATTCCCTCAAACATTGAAGTAATAAACAAGCAAGTAGCAGTTCTAGATCAAGCTCTGCTTCGGCAGTTCGTGTCTGAAATAAGAAACATTCATCCCCACACACGATGGGTGTTGTTTGTCGGAAAGGCAAAGATCACAAGGAACTCGACGTAGACTAGCAATTCTATGTTTCTTTATCTGTTTGGCGCTGTATTCTCGCCCGAAGAACGAGTGTTATACCTCACACCCATCTGGCGCCGCCAGACCGAGGTGAGAGGGGACAGAGGGACAGAGAGAGAGTGAGAGAGAGAGAGCGAGGGCGAGAGAGACAGAGAGATAGAGCGAGACAGAGAGATAGAGCGAGGAGGGAAGGGAGAGCGACAGAGGGAGAGACCACCATTTTTCCTCATTTGTCCCGCTAATGGTCGCCTCTTCCCCCCAGCAGCACCATCAACACCAGCAGCAGCAGCATCATCAACTTCAAAAGCCCACCACCCAAAGCCGACCCTCTCCACCCCACTGCCAGCAGCTGCAACAGCAGGAACCTGATGTGCTGCTGTGCGACCTGTCCACCGGCACCACCACCACTACGGCCGCGGCGGGGGCGGCGGTGAACCCTCTTTCCGTCCGCAGCCACAGCAGCACCACCAGCACCTGCAGCTCCAGCAGCAGCGGTAGATTCCGTACGGTCGTGAAGATGGTGGAGCTTGTCCGGGAGGACTTTGTTCCCGATAGTAGCGAGTCGGACGGAGCAGCTGTGGTTCCTCGCTCGGACGATGACGAAGATGATGATGACGATGACGACGACGAGGACAAAGACGGTGATTCTATCAACAACAAAACCTTCCGAAACAGCAGCCACAAAAAGATCAGTAATACTACACTGGGTCGTTCCAACACTGCCCAAGATCCTCTTTCAACTTCTCCCTTCTTTGGATTGACTGCCACCAGGCAGCGCTTGCCGTTCAAGTCTTCTTGGACTGTCAGTAATGATCGGACTTGAGCCAAGCTTTTTTCTCTTGCTGATCTCAGTGATTCTAGATTGGGGATTTCAAAATGAGCATCAAGCAGCTCACTGGACTCAGCGTCCACGAGCAGGTAATCTTAATAACGGTGCACAATTCAATGCGGAATTGACCCTCGTATTGCCTGCAGGTGCTCATCTTCCAGGATCACCAACTAACCGACAATATTCGGCCATCTGCAGAAGATCTGAACCTGCTTGCGGCAAATGGAGGTTTCGTTCTGAGGCGACGAGGCCAGAAATGCGGGGTGGGCTTCTTACTATCATGCTTTTACATTGTTCTATTTTACTATCTGTTGCCCCACCTGAACTTCTGTTTGCAGAACAAGCGGCTTTTTTCCAAGGGTATTCGTGGCTTAGCAACCTTTCTTGCGAGAAACTATGGCATCTGCTGCATCCCGCCACCACCACCACCACCCCCACCCGTTCAAGATTCTGATTCGACATACCATGAAAGCACAAGTGCTGCAGATTCATCCCACGAATCATCCCACGAATCGATGGATATGGCCGATTCTTGTTGCCATCCTTCTCCTGGTTCCCACTCACCTATATTCACACCAGTGAGCCCCCCGCCATCGTTGGATCACTCCCGCGGTGAAGACGAAGATCTTGACTCATGGGCGGTCACTCCCGTTAGCGGATACCCAGAAGAGGGCGAGAGCGTCTGCGGCAGTACCTTTGAGTGTGAACGCTCGCCTCCGGCCCGCGAACGGCTGCGTTCGTGGAGCTATCGCTCATCCACGCCATCTCCTCAGTGTGAGGAAGATGCTCCACGAAAGAGAAATGCATGTGAGATGGAGAGTGATGGCGACGGCCGCCAATCTACTTACGAGACTGCCGATCCTTGTGTTGAGAGTGGAAAGGGTGGGGTTGATGACTTGATGGCGGTTCCGCCTTCTCGCAAGCGGCCCCGCTCCTGTAGTCCCCGCTTTGACGCCAGTGCAGAATGCACGGTTGGAGGCTTGGTCCAAGCGGATTTCGGTGGTCCCTGTGATGCCTTTGTTGCAAACTGATGCGATCTGAGTAAGCCAGCGAGCTTCTCAGTCGAACCTTCCTGATTACGGGCCTTTCACGAATATTTGATTCGCCACTGGGCAGACTGTTTAGTGCAATGTTTTTATTTTTCTTCTCCGCCCACAACTTTGCCTCCCTTGTGAGTTTGAGCCTTTGTTTCCTTTGGCACACCGCTCCCACTTGACTTCAAGAACAGCACGCTTCAACACCACGAATGGGATACACCACTCACCTCCAATAACTAAATACCAAAAAAAAAAGCTCACAATAGTGCAGAGAGTAAAGCTTGCTTGCATTGCTCATTGGATGCTGTGCTGAACGCCAAAGCACTTCTCCTAATTGGGGGGCCAGGTACCCGTATCAGCTCTTTTGTCTTGATGCCACGGCTTTCAAATCATGGCCACGTAAGCGATACAGCGCACACTCAGAGATAAAAACCCCAGAGAAAGAAGAAAAAAAAACAAAAAAAGAAAAAAAGGCAACCATTATGGGCGGCGCCAACAACAGCAGCAGCCTCGTGGAACAAGGCCGCTCCGCCGCCTCTTCCTCCTCCTCCTCCTCCTCCTCCTCGTCCTCCTCCCCCTTGGCGGCGGCAACGCAGGAGGACGCATCGCCGCCGTCTGATCTGCAGGAGACGGCAGAGGCCGAGCGCCGGGAGCAGCAGCAGGAGCAGGAGGAGCTCCAGGAGCGGCACGCCCGCTCTGCCGCCATCATGGACGAAGTCTGCGCAGAGGCCGCCTCGCCCACCCCGCTCGCCGCCATCCACGCCGCAAAGCGCTCCGCCGCCGCCGCCGCTGTAACCGCTGCAAACCGCCGCAACTGCCGCAGCCGCCGGCAATCCCCTCCCCCCACTTCAAAAAGGGCCTTCCGACTCGACGTTGGGCTTTCTGACCGTGAGGTCGGACGGCAACGACAATTCGAGTCCAGACAACGGGGACGTCGAGAAGGGCGGCGGCGGCTGGAGCGAGCGCAAGGACCAGCAGAACGAGCAGTCGGGCCAGGATCAGCCATCCAACACGTCGTCTTGCTCCTTGCACACCTTTTCCGGCTCAAGGGTGGTTGGGTCATGGTCGCTCGAGACGTGAGTGACCGGTGGTGCCCCGACCGGTTTGCAGAGTTTTAACCCCGCATGTTCGTTCTATTCCCCCTTCCATTCTCTCTCTCTCTCTCTCTCTCTCTCTCTCTCTCTCTCTCTCTCTCTCTCCTCTCTCTCGCTCTCTCTCTCTCTCTCTCTCCTATCTATCACACACACCACACACACACACACACTCTCTCTCTCTCTCTCTCTCTCTGTTGTCTGTTCGCAGGATTCGCAATGTACCCGCTACATTGCCTCGCAGCCGTCGATCACCCGAGTGGTCCTGCTCGGCTCGCAGCAGCACATTGACGCGGTGACGGACCGTCTGATCGAGCTGCAGTACAAGATTGCGGTGCTCGACGGCGAGCTGGTCCGCAGCGCGCCCAGCGCCGTGGACCCGCGGCTGCCCAAGGCGCTCGAGCGGCTGAGGCGCGAGGTCAAGCAGCGCGGCGAGGAGCTGGTCTTTTTGCGCGCCAATTCAGACGAGCTGGCGTCTGGCACCACACCGTCGGAGGATGCGGGCACAACGGAGGTGAGAATGATAATATTTACATTCTTTGTTTGTTTGTTTGTTTTTTTTGTTTTTTTTTTGGTGGGTGGAAAGAAAGAGACACACACACCCACACACACACACACAGGCACGGAGAGACAAAGATATAGATAGACACAAAGGAGAGAAATTGCACGAGGGCGCCTCCTTTTTTCTTGTTTTTGGCGTGTATGACAAATGTCACCTTAATTTGATTAACCCTGCGTTCTTATTCCAAATCATCACAACACACAGGATGGCGGCGACAGCACTACGCGAGACGGCGCCGACGATGACGAGGAGCCGGCGCTCGACTCGAACGGCAAAGCCCAACTCCAGGTCCCGTCAGCCATTGCCGACATCCTGCGCGAAGCGAACCCAAACTCGCCCTCGTCATCTTCCTCGTCCACCTCTGGTCCCGACGAGGTGCTCGGCGAAGTCCTCCACGTCACTTCGGAGACGTTCGGCAAGCTGCGCAAAGTCCGCGACTACACCATCGTCAAGAAAGAGCGCCTATTCCGTCGCCCAAAAGTTCGGCAGTACTTTGACGACGGCATCCTCCACCGCAGCCCCGAGGAACTGAAAACCAGCTGGCTCGAGTTGTTCGTTGACCTGCTCTACGTCGGTGTTTTTTTTAAGGCAGGAGAGCTCATGATCAATAGTCAGACTTGGGACACTTTCAACCATCTCGCGCTCATCGTTTTTCCCATGTTGACGCACTTCGAGGCCTACACTAGCCACAACAACACCTTTCATCATGAGGATATGTTCTACAAGGTAAGCTGCTCGGTCGGTTGAAACGGTGCCTCTAATGCCTGGGTTAAGATTCACACATTCATTGTGGTGGCTTTCATTGCCGTTATGGGAAACACCCTCACAAACTCCTTCAACCCCATAGCCGCAGCCAACACGTCAGCGACTTTCCTTTGGACCTATGTCCTGGCTAGAGCTTATCTCATGATCATTCCCCTCATTGTTGTCCTCGTTTTCGAGCGGCGATTCATAAAAAATTATCTACCCGCGGTTTTCACGCGCCCTCTCGCTTTGATCCCGTTCATCGCTGCCGCCTCAATCCCTGCTGGCGAAGGAAAGGATTCTCTTCGTATTGGCCTATGGTGGTTTGGGATTCTTATGGATGCTATTATGCCAGCCGGCACAATCGCTCTCCTTCTGTACGGCGGGTTCGGAGGCCGCAGCCGGCGGCTTGCAGTCAGTGAGTTGACTTACGGAGTTCACTAAAAAAACTTATAATTCAACCCCCATAATTCAACCCCCCTCTTTTTTCTCTCGAATTATGCTAGATATCGAACACATGGCGGAACGTCACGGTGCTCTGTTCGTTATTGCTCTCGGAACTGTTGCTGTTTCCTTCCTCTACAACTTTGAATCAAACAGCATGAGCTCTCTGATTGGCCTCATGATACTGGCGCTCCTCCTCGGCGTCAATTTGAACCACCTGTACTTCCGAGCAGAGGGAGCCCAGCACTACATGCATGCTCTCCGCCGTGTGTGGTATACCGGTGTTGCTTGGACATGTAAGTGACTGCTCAGTTATCAGAAATGCGTTCTCACGAGTTAATCCAAAAAAACCTCCAAAGTCATTCACATGCCCCTTTTCGTCGTCACGATTACCCTTGGCAGCGTCATGTCAGCAATGTTGAAAGCAGCTTTCAGCTCGCGCGATCCTGTGATAATCTCCGAGGAAGTACCTGCCGCCGTGGCGCACGGACGAGTGGTTGTTGCCGAGGAGGGCACAGGAAGTGAAGCCGCCACCGGCGGAAGCCTGTTCACCCTCGACCCGTCGTACAAGGACCTCTTCTCCGTCTCCCTCGCCCTCGTCTTTCTCTGCTTTGCCGTTCTCCGCATCTTGCACGTCGAGGAGCACGAAGACCCGTCGGAGGCGGAAGCCATCCGAGCCGACACCTTCTCGCACGCCATGGCACTTATCCGCTTCCCCACGATCGGCAACCACCGGAGCCGCCGCCGACACCACCATCGCCGACGGCCGAACCTTAGCCACGGGCTTCGCACGGCGAGTCTTGTCGTCGCCGCCGTGCTCGTGGTGGCGGTCGGCATCGGGGCGGGCAAGGTCGAGTGGAGCGCCGAGACGTGGTTTGGCGGCGCCGCAGCGGTCAGCGTGGTACTGGTTGCGATCGAGGAGTGGGGTAGGCTGAGGCAGCGAAAGACGAGGAGAAGAGCGGGGGAGAAGCAGAAGTGAGGATTGAGCGTTGAGGGTTGAAAGGGCGGTGGGAACACGGACTGGAGAAACCAAAGTTATCCTCTCTTTGTTTTTTTTTCTTTCTTTTATTATCAAAAAAGTTACTTCACCCACATGAGAGAAAGTCGGCTGCTGATACAGCGCATTTGAATACAACTGCCTTCGCTCAATGCAGAATTGGCGTTTGTCTAGGAGAATGTTCTCGTGATCAGATATTAGGTTGTGGAACTTTTGATCAAAGTGAAAAGGAAAGCTCTTGACGGTGCGTGCTGAGGTAACAACTGCGAAGCACCGAAGCAAAGAAAGCATTGAGCAACTACATGGTGAACTCTCCATCCATTGCAAATACACCGAACGTCCAGCCAAAAATCATTTTATTCTTTCAAAGTTTTTAACGGCAGATTTCCAATAAAATTTCAAACAAAAGGTGAACCGTTGTACCTGAGTTGTTTCTCATGCTCTGTGTAGATTTGGTCTGCTTTGGAGAATATTCGAAAGCAGCAAAAGTGTATCCACAGCCAAACAATGGAGTATGAATGGGAAATAGCGAGCCAGAGAGACCTCGCAAAGATTAGTACTTGGTACTGTTATTGTCCTTTCCGTCGAAAATCGAACACAAACAGAAGAGCAGACACAAATTGTGTGGGGATTCGGCTGCCGTGCAAGCGGCTGCCACAGCTAGGCGGTGAGACGCGATGAGGCAAGGGATCGGTCTATGGCCGAATGGTGGTGGAGAGGCACCTATCCCTCACTTCCACGACCAGCCCTAAGGAGAACCGCATTACTATCACTGTTGTGTGCCACGTGGAGCGTCTATTTGTTGTGGGCTCACCGCTGCCTGGGCGGTGCTGCAATGCGCTGCTGTTGCGTTACTGGTTGAGCTGCAGATGGAAACTGACGGTTGAAGCTTACCAACAAGAATGTTGGAATGGTGCAGTCTGCCACCACTAGCATACTCAATATTGGCGGTGTGGTTGGCTGCAAGGGCGCCGGAACGCCCGGAACGCTGGACACAGATGGGCAATGAGCAGAGTGCTGTCTGCAAGAAGCTGCTGAAACCAGGTGCCAAGTGTGGGTGCTGGTGACGGGAGTGGTGCTCAAATCGACCGCCTCACTGGGAGTGCACAGGCCACTGCTTCTTGACCAGGTCGTGCCTGGACGGTGGCAGAGAATGAAGGTGGCAAAGCAGCCCAGGGAATATGACAGATGTGTTTATTAAGAGAAAGTACTGTGCAGATTCAACTGTGCAGATTTTTGTGTGAACAGTAACCACAATATTTGTCACTTTTCAAGACCTTTGCCCTTTTCCGTCATTTTTCCACTTTTGTTGGATGAACCATCAGAAAAAAAAGATGGACTCACAGTCTCTAAACCCTTTTTGTTTTTTCGCCAATTTCGAAGTAGAATGCAAACTTTGAAAGACTTGAGTGCAGTTTTGCATTGGTTGACTTATGGTCAAAAAGTCATGCCAATATTGGTACTGCTCCAAGTATCTCAGATAAGGTGTTGGTCATAGCCCCCCAAAAGAGCCTAGCTGGGAAAGCATGGGGGGATCTGTCATTCAAGGGCCCAGGGCTCAAGTTGTTGATTCTGCCTCGCTGAGAAGGATATCTCCAACCCGTTCGCAATTGCGGGTGAGTGTGGTTGGACCCAGCCGTGTCGTTGGGACTCGAAACCGAAACCTCAATGGAGAAGGCCAGAAGGCGATCGGGAAGACTGGGTGCCCACGCCGCTCATTGAGTCTGCGGTGGGTGCGGGCAACTGGGGGTCGTGGACGCTCGCGAGTGAGCCCAGTTGTTGTTTTGGCACTGAAAAAGGTCCTGTGCATTGTGACTACCAAAAAAAATAAAAAAAATAACCACACATGCGCAATACGCTCCCTCTGCCGAGTCCCGCGTCCTGAAGTACGCTATCAAAAGCGTTTTTCCTACGACACCAGTGCACTGGGAACAGGACAGGCACTACTCGCCTGTCCGCCAGACAGGCTGCTTCACCTCCAATAGGTCAAGAGAAAGGAACACCCCTCCCCTTGTCTGTTGTTAGGCAGAACTGACTGGTTAGCAGCAAGAGACACAAGACGGGCCTGAACCTATTGTGACTGTCAGTTATCATTCTCAAGATGCCCATGGGGAGCAAGCCACCACCAATGCAGACCTGGGCGCTGGCTTGCACTGTTGACCAATACTCCAAGTATTAAGTGGAACAGAAACCTGGTGTTTACAGTTTTCCTCCTCCTCTACTCAAGCAGATAATATAGGAGAGGTTTTTACCTGTGCTGGTCACGCTTCCCTAGCAACTTTTATAGCATGCATATCATCATTATGTATCAATTATTCACAACAGAGTTTTTCTCTTTCTCTCCAAGTTGGGGAGAAGGGCCACCCACAAACACACATCTCCACGTCATTCACTCCTTCCACTCACTCACTCAAAGTAGACTGTTTACATCTGTTGCCCACATTCTCGAGGTTTTCTGTCACCCACAGGGTATCCCCTTCATGGGGCCAGCAGCACAGCAGATGGGCAAGAGACTGGCGCTCTGCGCCAGTTATCTCTGCCACACCAAGGCTCCTTCATAGGACCACCTCTGTCTTCAACCCTGTCACTGACGTTGCGCTTCAAGGCGACAGAAGGCAAATCCACCAGATATAAATAGCCTGGCTCGGTAGTCAGTTACATGCTTCACACTTCATCATGTACTACGTACCCCCCTGCACTCCGTAAAAGTTACTCACTGTCACTCGTCGTATTCCAAATCGATAAAACAACACATCCGAGTCAGGCTATATATCTGGAGCATTTGTCCCTTATGTCACCAACTGTGGCAACTTGTGCAACTGGGGCTGTGGACAGAGCTGGCGATTGGGTGGTCCCATGAAGGGACCTTGGTGCGTCAGAAGTGACAGGCGTGTAGCGCCTGTCACTTGCTAATTCGCTGTGCTGCTGGCCGCATGAAGGGTATACCCTGGGGTGACAGCGAAGTTCAGATTGCAGGCCACAGACTAAATATGTCTGTCTCTTCACCTATTGGACGTCAGGCAGTCTGTCTACGGGAGATTCAAGAAGCCCCTGTCCCCTCACAGTTACTTCGAATCCGTCTGGCGAAGGTCAGTGGAGGTAAAGTCCGTCGAAAGGAATGCGCGCTTCCCCGATTCCGCGTTGTTTGACTCACACTTCCCAGCCCACACCGACGACTTCGCAGTTTTCAGTCTCAAACAAACTCAACCCCGACCCTCCCCCCCTTCACCCAACCAAGCACCGTCGAGAACAAAAGGAAGAGACGGCTAACGAAAAGGATAAAACAACAACAGCAACTAGAGAGAGAGAAAAACAGAAGAAAAAGGGCAACTTTCTCCCCAGTAAGCACAAACAAAACACATGGGCAAACAGAGCGCCAGCCCCACACCGCTTGTCGCTGCCCTAACTAGCAGTGAAAAAAAAAAAGGTGAGAAAAGAAGGCAGAGCACCACAATGGCAAAAGGAAAGAGGAGGAAGGGCGGGAAAGGAAAAAAGAGGAACGACTGAAGGAAACAAAACAAACGGAAGAAACAAAACAAACACTTTCAAACACTCCGAAAGAGAATAGGGGATATACCCCGAGAGCGGCTTCGAGAGGAAAATCTGAAGGATAAGACAGAAACTGGGAACTTCTAGTCTAAGCACAAGGGCCGGGAATGAGCGGAAGTGGCAGACGAGAGGGAAGCGGAGACGGAGCGAGTAAGAGATGGGGAGCTGCGGGGGCTGGTGGAGATAGCGGCTGCTTCGTTTTACCAGCCAAAACAAACAATGACAAGTGTCGACCATGCACAATGGAGGGGTAAAAAAAAGAAAAATATTGCGGATATGATGGGTGAGGAGCCGCAACGACGTCCGAGGTTCAAGGCCAAAGTCTTGGCAAACCGAACAGGCAGAAATCAAGTGGCGGCGCGAGCAGTCCGCCTAACCCTACTTCCAACAGTACGGCTACCAAACGGCTTTGACCGGGTAATTCTATCCCAGAAGTTCGTCAATGTCACCCGAAGTAAGAACTGATGGTCCGGACGATAGTCGCCCAGGAGGAACTGCGGCCGGCTGTTGCACTTGGCCACCAATTTCAAACGAGGTTCGCTGATTCTGCGAGCTGGCGCTGCGCGTTCGGTGGTGGGTTGGCGGTTGGGGTAGAGACGGGTATGCCACCGACCCGGTGGGTGAGGTTGTTGCGGCAGAAGATCCGGAAAGATTGGGTGGCCGGTTAGTTGCCGGAATGGATTGAAGAGAAGGAGCCGTCATGCCATTAGTTGGGGGCGATGGCGTGCGCTGAGTGGGTAGAGCATTTGGAGGAAATATAGTGGGTGCCGGTACGCCGCCCGGCAGTGGCAACGGGGGACCTCCAGGCTTAGGGAGAACTAACGGCTTTGCAGCGCCATTGCCGACCATGCCGCCATTAACAACCACCGGGTTCGAGCCAACAGGAGGTGCTGCTCCGGGCTTGCCAGGGTTGACCCAAAGGTGGCCGCTAACGCCCGGCTTTACCATCGGTTGACCCATCTGACTCATCCCCACACCAGGTGGAAAGCCGCCGTTCGGCCGCGTCCCCAAATCTTTCAGACTTCGTTCTTGAAGATCTAAAAACTGCTGCCGAACAAGATTTTGAGCGCCAGGGGCTAAGATACCTCCACTCGTTAGACTCGCGCCAGAAACACTGTTTTGTGATATTGTTGACGCCAGCGACGCGCTGCTTGACACCGATGTTGCAGAGGAAGATCTTTCAAGGCGGTCAAGGCCAATCGATTGTAGCGGTAGCTGCACTCCGGAAGCGTCCAAACCGCTCCAGGCACTCGGCAGGTTCAGTGATGGCGGGGCAGAATGTGAAGACTGGCCTTCCTTCGTCGGGGGCCATTCTGAGGTCAGGCCGGGAAATGCTGGGGTTCCAGATATTGGTGATGCACCGACGCTCATACTGCCACCAGAAGGAACTTGAAGCGATGGAGAAAACATGCTCGGCGCAGACTCTTGGCGGCTGTGGGTTAAGCTAGGGTCGACAATCGGGCCGTGGCCCGGTGGAGGTGACGGAGAACCAGACGATGGGGGAAGGTCCATTGTTGGCGATGAAGGAAGTGAATTGCGATGTGGAGCAGGCGGTGAGCTATCTCTTCTGCTCATCTGTGAGTAACCCAGGGCTGGAGGGGGAAATTGCCGCCCAATGGTCTGTGGACTTGAAGACAGAAAAGAGGCCGGCATGCTTGCGCTGTGGGCAACAGTGCGAGGCATTGTGTTAAACTTGTTGTTCGCCTGCATGGGGAGATCGCTTGTCGACTGCCGGGATCGGGGAACAGTATTAGAGCCAGCATCAGGTCTGGCATCCGATTCGTAGTGCGAGTCTAACTGCGACATCGAGGTGCGAGTTGGAGAGGGTATTCCCGAGTTGACTCCGGGGTGATGGAGGTTGGTGGGAGACGGTCCGTCTGACGGTCGGCGAGTGGACTGTTCGACTTTTCCAAGCAGAATGCTTTTGACTTTCTCCTCCAGCTTTCGGCGAGCAAGTTGTTCATCACGCGCCTCGATAAGCTTCTCTTTTACCATTTCAGCCACAACATCTGTTGCCGTATCGTCTGGTAGATTGAAGGGAAATCGGATTTCCTGCGCCTTTTCCTTGCCTGGGACTCCATAAATCATCTTGAGAACGACAACGTGCTCAGACGTCCGCTCAACCATCTCAACAATTACCGAGGAGGAAGCAGGGTTCGGAAGAGGCAGCGAGAGGGTTGGGTTGGTCGAGAAGTGCGCACCCGCCGTATGGAGAGAGTGTGCAACGTGGTTGGCATGAGGTGCTGGAACGAACTGATGCGACTCTGCTGCTTTCGCGTCGAACTCTGCGGGAGAAACTTCTCCACCTTCCCTCCGGGATCGATCAGATTCAGTGTCCGAATTTAGGGGTGTCGACTGTAAACTTGCATTTTTTGACGTTGTCCGCCCAGCTGACGCCATATCGAGGTTTGCACGGATAGGGGCGGTCGGCTGGAACGACATTGGTAAAGGAGGGGTTGCGTTGAACTCGGCCATCATTGGCCGACCAGAGGCAGATCCCCCTCGACCCATCGTGTTCCCTGCATCGTCCATGGGAATGGCAGGAGCGTCCGACATACTAGAGCGACCCTCGGAGAAGGTAGAGTCCAAGCCCGAATCCATGCTCGCTGGAATCGGCGAGTTTAAGAATGGACTCGCCAGAAGTTCCGTCGCAGATGGTCGTTCGGCAGGGTTGAACCGGATGCACAGGTCAATGAAGTTGCGGGTCTCCTCATCGGTCACCTTTTGCAGGGCTAGCGGTTTTATACGGGAGGTAACCTTTTTGTAGATTTGGGCTTGGTTTGTGCACTCCGAGTAAGGATACTCTTTTGTCACAATCTCAATGACCACCATTCCGAATGCGTAGATGTCAACTTTCTCGTCGTAGTTTTCGTCGTACAGTTCCGGAGCCATGAACTCAGCAGTTCTGCTACAAGTTTTAGGTGCGAGTCAACTTCGCGAAATCATTTGTGTCTGGCATACCCAAGAACAGACGAAGCGTGGTCTTTGTTTTTGACGATAGCAAGGCCAAGATCGCCGACCTTCACCTGCCCGTTGAATCCGTTTACGAATATGTTTTCGCACTTCAAGTCTCTGTAGAAGAGTGAGTTCAGTTTTGCAACTGGCAACCCTGTGTTTTTTACCAACCTGTGAATAATGGGTGGATTGCGAGAGTGCAGATATTCCAAGCCCAGCAAGATTTGACGGCAATAGCTCCTAAGCACCTTCGGTTTGATTGGCCCCTTCGATTTCTTCAGGAATGTTTTGAGCGTTCCCGAAGTCATCAGCTCCGTTATGAAAAACACACGTTCTCGACCGTCACGACCTTTGGCGACCCAATGGTGGAGGAGGTTGATTATGTAGTTGTTCCGAAGCGACTGAAGAATGGCGATCTCGGAGAGTACACGCTGAGCATCCCGCTTGTTAAGGTGGTCGACACGGAGCTGGTTCCAGGCAACCTCCTTCCCCTCCTCCTCGTCGAAAGCTTTGAAAACGTCCTTGTACGCACCCCTACCAAGAGACTTTCGATACCGCGCGAACCGACCTGTGTTATCGGTCTTCGTTTTTTTTGGACAGGTGAAGCGTCGGAAGCGAGTTTGGCGAGTGTGGGGAGGAAAGTTTGTGTGGGGAGCAAAAATAAGGGGGAAGGCTGAGTCTGATGCGCACCTCGACCACGCGGTTCTCCTCGTCCTCGTCCTCCTTTTCGCTGGCGGTGTCGGCGTCTGAATGGGCTGCAAGCTGACGACGCGCATGGGACCGGAGAGGGTGAGACGGGAACGGATTCCCCTGCTGCGAGATCCCCGTAGTCGCCCTGGACTCCTCCGCCAGCTGCTTTTCATAGTGATCCAAGGTGGACGTTATGGGAGGTGATGCCATTACAAGCCGGATTGTCCGCCTTAACGACAGAGGCAGATGTGAGCCTGCCAGAATCACGCCAAGTGAGGTTAAGGGTATGTCGATGGGGACGCGTAGAAGCTGAAAAGGGAAGGTCGAGGGTCGAGAGTCGAGGGTCGTGGTGGAGGGGGGGGGACGGGTGCTTGTGAGAACAAGTTCAGCCAAACAACAACGACAGCCACCAAAAACTGGAACGGGCAGTGAAGCAGCTTGGTGCGATCTGGTTTGCGAGCAAGAGCAAAGACGAAGCGTCTGATCCAGCTTAACTCAACAAGACTGCAGCGCGAAAGGACCAAAATGAGAGGGGATTTGCGGGTAGGGTCTGTGACCCTACCGGATGCAAACCTTTCTTTTTTGTTTTCAAGGTGGTGCGGGTTATGGGGGGAAAGGGGATGCGTGGAGACGCTGCCAACTGTGGCTGGTTTTTTGGCTGGAGCACAGGAGGACGGGGGAGTGGAATGGGCGACGGGCCGGCGTAGTTCTCACCCGAGGGGAAAGAAGAGAGCTGCAAAAGACTGCCCGCTTCACCGACCTGTGACTATGTGCAGCGCCGCGGCCGCTCGACAGCACCTAGGACCGATCGCGGGGCGGGAAGGCCACTCCCTGGGTTGGAGAAACAGGCCCAATCGTTGGTGGGGGTTCGGGTTTCTTTCTCTTTCTCTCGCCAAACCCCACCACAGAAAGAAAAGAGCGACCAAGTCACCGATCACCCCTCAAAACTCATCCAACATCACTCTGCTGCGAAACCCAACTCTGCCCTCGTCACATCACGTCCGGGCAAGGACTTTCTCCATAGCAGCAAACAGTTTTGAAAAGTCGCTCTTGATGCTGTTCCCAAAGCGTAACAGCTATACATTGTGCGGGAAGAAAGAACAGGTCACGCTTGAAGCTGATAACATGACGAGCAGGCGAAGGAAGAGAAACGCACCTTATCCGTTGTGTCCAACAGCTCGATCGATTGCGTCAACGCGTTGTACCGCGCGGTAAAGGGCCTTTCAAACGACTGTGTGTAGTCTCTGGAATGGCAAATTAAGCAAACTTCAAATATAATTAGACCAGCGGAGCAGTCACACCTGACTTTTTCCTTCATATCCGAGAAGCTTTCGGCCACGAAATAAAGTGGTTGGTACGTAGTAATTCTGTGGATGACGCACATATTAGAGCGCAGACGGCAAGTGATCAGAAGTCAAGCATACGGGTAATCTGTCACAGCGGTCACGGCAGGCTCGAACGGTGCATATTTCGCTTCGCCACTTAAACAATGCTCCAGCTCTCCGAAACTGGACAGAAGCCCCGCTCCGTAGGCTTTCACTGCCCCGTTCTCCCTGCACAGACCGAATTCAACTGTTTCGACATGGTAGTGAGTCATGGGCGACGATTTTTGCGAGCGAGTACGGCAATACCTGTGAACCAATAAATCTGCACAAAAACAAACACTTAGTGTAACTCCTTGAAGCCCAATACAGCAAATTCTATTACCGTTGCGAGCCTCTTTAATTCCGCATCTGAAGCACCCAATGATGCGAGACCAATCTCTTGGGAAAAGTCTGCAAAGTCTGCAAATCCTCGAAAGTCAGCCAGAGCAACACCGAAAGTTCGAACTGCATTGTATCTACCTGGGTCGGAATACAAAGGGACGTGCCCCAAAAGCTCATGGCACACGTCAGGCTCAGGTGTGTAGAACGGCATGGAGTGGTGTCGCATGTACTGAGTGCTGTGAAAAACGCGGAACGCTAAAGCATTCAAGAAATCACGCGACGATAGAAGTCCCATCACAGGTCTGATTGTGAAACCGGTACAATCTGCACAGTGTGATCAGATTTAACTATCCTCTGCCGCGGGGAAGAAAGATCTTAATCGGGGCTTAACCTTTGATAAACCTCGACACGTCCTCCAGCTGCGGAATATTGTCCCGTCGGTACCCGCAATTTTCGGTGAGGAGCTTTGTTGGAAGCAGCATCAGCAAAGGACCGATGAATTGACCATCTTTGGACTCACTGGAAAGACGTAGCGATGCTCTCGGCACGCGTGAGTTGCATAGAGAGTTTCCAGTTTCCCCAAAACTGCGCCCCTGTGTGAGGCATAGTGTGTCAGCCATTGCGTTGGTACACTTCGAAGCCCGACTCCCACCATGTTTCTATTTCTTGTTTGGTGTATTCAATTCTGGGAAGCTGCATACCGCTATTGGTTTCGAAATGGTTGGGCGTGATAAGCAGCTTTTTCAGGAAAAAAAGGGTCATCTTACTGTCGATAAGTTTTTGCGATCTCGGTGATTTCAGCCCGCCTTGCCCGGTATTGTGGGTCAAGGAAGCCAGGATGGTCGGCGTCCAACTCCTTTTCAGGCAGAGCGTTTTAGTATCCTCAGTTTTCCAACGTGCGGGTGCGTGTTCAACGTACCGCGCCATAGGACATGACTTTGTCCGCAAAGGTGTCCAGATCAGCGATTTTCCGAGGAAACCACGGCACGCCATGATAGTCTATGCAGCAAGACGGGTTTTAGCACCGCTCATACTAAAATAAAATAGGAAAAAAAGAAGAAAAAAAAGCGATTGGCAGCTATCTTACGCGGTTCCATTGCGTCCGAGTCTCCCGTTGTCACGTTGATCGCATTAATAACCGGTGACTTCATGAGGGAAGATTTGACACATTCCACCTCGGCCGCGGAGCGCGCATTAAAGTCGATGTAAATGTCATAGTTGCCCTTTGTTCGCGAGGGCCGGGATTCAATCCGCGTCAGCGAGACGTTCTGCTCGCGAATGAGGGCAAGAACTTCGTCCAACGCGCCGACACGGTCTGTGATGGAGAACCTATTTTTTAAATTTGATACGTTTATAATTGAGGCTTTGTTGGGGGAGGTCAGAGGGGGAAAGCACCAAGGCACGCACATGAACGTTGTCAAGACCGGCGACGACGTGCCAGGTGCCGGTTGCGACGACGCGCCGGGGGCGAATCCCGCCGCGGCCGACAGGTGGCGCTGCTGGCGGAGTGTTGGCAGTGTGTGCGACAGCCAAAGGGACTTGTCAACAAGGCTTGCCTTGCTGCGGTTGGGGCGCAGGGCACCGGGAGCACATGGAGGCGTGGACAAGGCGGCTGCGAAGGGAGGACGGGTCGTGAAGTGGAGGCTTCCTGAGTTGACGGTGGGCGGGAGGGGGAAGGGGGGGGAACGAGGGGGGGGGGGACGGTCGTCAGGGCCATTTGCAAGCAAGCAAGCACCGCCAGCCGAGCGCGCACCGGGAGAGCCCCTCACCACCAGCAGGCGGCGCATTGCAGTTGGGTGCATCATTGTGATGTTGGTTTTTTTTTTTTTTTTTTTTTTTCTTGGTTTTTTTCTCTCTTTCTTTCTTTTCTTTCTTTTTTTTGAACCTTTTTTTGTCTGTCTTTCATTCTTCATTCTTGTCATTCGTCTGTTCTCCTATGAAAATGAATCCTTTTTTTGTTTACGAATGAAAGCCTTTTGTTTCACTGCAACATCCGCCCCCCATTCGCTCGCCCATCGGAAAACCAGGGTCGACAAGACGAGTACGAAAAAAAAACAAAAAAAAAAAGGGAAGAAAAAGGAAAAGGTGTGGAAAGGGAGGGACAAAAGACAAAAAACATCAAAATAATCAAAAAAGCAAGAAGACACAAAAAAGACAAACACCACCTCATGCCTTCATGGTTTTCCTCGGCGCAGATTTGAAAAATGAGTCAGGGTCCGTTAGAGTCCCCAATGCTCGCCGCATATGGGAGGTCAGGTAGACCAGCCCAACCTGGTGAAAAAGAGGGCGGGTAGGAGGAAGATAACGAATACAGGGTGAGGAGCTGAAGAACGGTGGGGACATTGTGCTCAACTCACCTGGAAACTCGCATTCATCCAACCAAAGCCTTCTTTTGCAACAAATTTGAAGTCCGTACCCACATTCCCGTACTCAACCTTGACCCGATGCGTCATACCCACAACGTCAAATTTCTCGGGAACAACGCCGTTAAAGTCAACAAACGACTTGACGACCGTGTACAGCCAACGATAAACCAGCCGCCTCGCGTCGTCGTGGAAGCCGTACTTTTCTAGGCCCTCCCAAGCCATGATTTGGTGCGGCGCCCAGCCGTAGGGGTAATCCCACTGCCGATTGGGCCTGCTGAGCGATATTTTGCCGCGGGACTCCTCCGTTCCCGACACAAGCCCGCCCTTAACCTCAAAGAGCTCCAAGCACCGAGGAACGAGAACACTCGCCTGCTCACGACTCGCGAGACCGCTCCACAACGCCCACAAGGCCGTGCATGAGCGGTAGACAGACTGCCGCTGGAGTCTGCAGTCGTAGTCAAAGAAGAGCCGCTCGTTGTCCGACCATAGGTGCTTGTACACGAGCGCCTTGGTTCGCTTCGATAGCGACAGGAACAGTTTTGCTGGAAGCACAACCGAAAAAAGACTCGAGTTCGATGACGGCAACGTAAAAGTCGGGATGCCGGTGAACGAAGAGCTCTCGAAATTGTCGGGGTACGCATGGTACTCCTCGTCCAACTCTTGATCGAACACAACAATCGCCTTCGCCCAGTCGCTGGACCAGCCTCCGTTGTTACCAATTGTTCCTTCAACTCCACGATCCAAGAGATTTTCCAGCCAGTGCTTCATGTTTCGAAGATTTTCGTCGTTCGGTCCGCGGCGGACGCGAATCCGGAAGCTTTTAAGAAAGTCTCGTCAGCACCGAAATGAGCGAGCCATCTCTCTCTCAATACCTTCCGCCAAACTCTTCAGAGATTATCTTGTAGAGATCCAGCTCGTACTTGTACACCAATGAGTTTAGGTCGATGGTAGCGAGATTTGCGCAATTGCCATCAAACCGGTAGGTAGTGTCGTGACCACTTTCACGAACTAAAATAAGAATGCAATGAGAAAGACGAAACCATGTTCGGCATGACTTACCGGCGCGGTCGTGAATGAAGTACTGATCCAACTCCGGAACTTGCACTTCGTGTCGGGAGTACGCTTTCTCAAATTCCTCCACTGTCATATTCCTCGCTTTGGCGTGCGGTTCCAGGACGTGATGGAAATGATTGCTCTCCGTTTCTGGCGGCATGCCAATACCCTCTGGGTGATATTTGGTCAATCCCACGACAGGGTCGAGCCTTGGGCTTGTCATCCACACTCCCAACAGCTCCTTCAGCGACGCACGAACTCCGCGAGCGAGCCATACTTTCAGCTCGCCCTTCGCCCAAGGCCGTCTAGGTGGGGGGGCGGTCGATTGTGTGGGGGCGGCCTGGTCGGCGGCACTCCGTACGAATGCACGATACACTTGCAGAATCATATCCGTGAGAAACGGTGGTTGGGATCGAGTGAGATAGTAACTTCTGTTGGCGTTCAAAATTTTCCCGTAATGTTCGATTTCGTATACGAAGTTTTCGACCATTCCCTGAGCAAGGGCAACTCGCCCATCCACAAGAAGTCCGAGAGCCTCAAAGTAAGAGTCCCAGCCGTACATTTCATTGAAGCGTCCACCCGGAACTACAAAAGGAGTTCCTGATACCTTTTCGGACCCTGTCAACGCGTCAGTCCGACGCCGAAGGGCCAGCGAAAGTATGCCAGGTAGTTTGTTCAAGGACTGAACATATTGGGGGGTAATAATTTCGGGAAGTTGAACGACGTCCAAGTTCAAATGTGGGCGATCCGTCTTCACTTTCGTGTAGTACTCAAGCGCGAACTTGTCGTGGTACGGAATGTAAATACGGTACTGCTGGTCCTTTTGCCGATTTTTCGGATCTGCGCAGATGACTTCAAGGCCTTCATCGCGGGAGAACGGTAAGAAGCTGAATTAAGTAGGGAACAGAACTACCACCTTCTGCGTCGATTCTGCGAGTTAAACCATCCCAGAAATGGTACTTGATCAACCGGTGCAGGCGATCGACAGGGTTTTCGTTCAAGCGCGTTTCGTCAATTGTGATAAACTTTCGGCCGTGATCCGTAGCAAGCGCCAACTCTTGAAGCAAATTCGAAAGCATATAGGTTCCGCGGATTTCGAATTTGTTGTATCCGTTGCTGTTAGCCGTACCCACTTTGAACATTTTGGGACCCGCATCCTGCACAGTGATTTGGCAGTCACCATCGGTGTCCTCTTGCTCAAGTATTTGGCCTGTACAGCGTTTGGAGAGGAAACAGCTTTCGTCAGCGTGCCATCGAAACTATCAAACTCAAAGAAAGATTTACGTTTGGTTTCCTCCACGTCTATGATGAACTTTCGCGTTTGGCCAGCGTTCGTAAAGTCGTCGTGTGAACTTCTGCGACTGCGATCCCAGACGCCCATTGTCCTAGGGGCTCCTGGTTCCACGAACCTTCGTTGCGGTCCGAGGTTGTAAGTCTGAAAAGGTCCCTTAGGACATTCGAGAATATTTGCAAGGTTCAGGGACTGATACACACCGAGAACGATCGCTTATGGAGGGACAGTAAGCTTGTTTCTTCGGCCTGTCCATGCGCGTGCCGATGGTCGGAGTCGAAGTACTCTAGCTCATTTTCCAATTCGAATTTCGGTTTCCCCGAAACTGGTTTTGGCTCTAAAAGCTCCAAAGCGCGTTTCGAACGATCATTGTCTGCACGAACAGGGCTGCTTGTAACAACCGACGCAATCAGAGGCAGATCCACGGAAGGGACAAGAGCATCTAAAGGGGTCTCGTCATCTTCTGATTCCCGCCAAATGGACGGAAGAGTACTCGGATCGAATGCTTCACTGGACGGGGTGTCGTATTCGGCGAGGGCATCGTAACCGTAGTCCTGGTCGAAGTCACGGAATCCCGGGACGGGAAAAGAGGCACTCAAGGGGTAGCTGTTGTCAAGAGCAATGAACGATGCGACACCTCCCTCGGCTGCAGAGGATGCTGTTGCGAGTACAGGAGGTGATGGAGTGGAGGAATCTGCGTCTGAAGGCGACGTTCTAACTCCAACTGACACCCTTGAGCGAACACAGTCGTCCAGACGGAGCTCTCCGGCTTCGCCTCGAACTGCGGAGCGCCAACTGCCTCGATCGCTCCCGTTACCCCGAAGAAACTGTTGCAGCATTGGGACTTGAGGTACCTCTGAAGCAGAGGCCCGGCTTGCGGGTGAGGGGACAGCACCATAAGAAGCCATGCCGGCCTCACCGCCACTCGGGGTGGATCCGCCAGCCCTTCCGGACCAAGATCCCGAGGAAGCATTTCCAGCGGCAGCAGAGGCTGGATGCTGGGGTACCAGCTTTGAAGGAGAGGAGATTCCCTGCGAGGGGAGGTACGAACGCGATGTGGAGGAAGAGTTCATGTTTTTTTTCGCGCCACCCCACGATCAGTCAAGTCAGAGAGATGCCGACAGGCAGAAAGGCCAGTTCGAGTTCCCTTCACCCAGCAGCAAGGCCAACGTCCTTTCTTGCGCGAGCAAAGAAGTGTGTTTGCGTGTGAGTGTGTGTGGGTGTGCGTGTGTGGATGTGAGGCCCCCCGTCCGACCCGAGCTCCCGGCAAGCACAGTGTAGTCTCTGTGTGTGTGTGTGTGTGTGTGTGAGTGTGTGTTCGTTCGTGTGCGCGTGCGATGGGGCGTGGCGGGGTGGTGGAGTGCGGGGGCAAACAGGCAGGCTTTTTTTTTTTTTTTCTTTTCGTCGTTTTTATAAGGTTTCTTTCTTTCTTTTTTTCTTATTCTTTCTTTCTTTTCCCACACACACAAACGTTCATACGAACAAGCAAACAAAGTTGCAAAAATTAATATAATCACAATGTAATCACATCGTTTTTCTGTCTCTGTCTCTCTGTCTCTGCCTCTTACTCCTCGCCCTGGAGAAAACGCGAAATGAATCGCCGATCAAAGTCGATTCCCAAAATTGCTGGCGGCTATCGATGGTGCTTGGTGATTTTTTTCGACAATTTCCCACCTCCAGCTGAGCAAAAACATCAGCAGAGGGCGACTGTTTCCATCCACGCACCGAACCACAACACCAAAACACCAAAACCTAAAAATTACAAAAAATATCCTGAGTCGATTACATGAATCAGTGCCCGCGTTCTAAACGTTCCAAACGAACAGAATAAATAATAAACATAGTGATACCAACCTTTACATTGGTCGTTCACCCGTTGGGTTCCTGCTTTGATGTGCAGGATTCATTGAGGTCAACAGCTTGAGGGTGCTTTTTTTGACTGCCCGTCGAAAATCAGAAAATTTGGACGCTCGCAACGACCGCAGAGGTGGGAAGACGTGGCTCTCTCGTTTCCCACTCCGGTTGTTTTTGATATATCAATTATTCAAAAAAGGGGGGGAAAAAGGCTTCATTTCCTTTGGAGCCATTGCGAACGCTCACAACTGCAGCCCCCTTTGTCCGCAAACGCAATTCCCCAAGCTGCTTGCATCGGGAGAGTGTTTTTGTTATTCCTGTTGTGGAGTCAAAACAACACAGAAAATCGAGGCCTGGATCAGTGGGACTCGGGCAAGCGGGGAGAGGCTTCGTGCTCTTACAGTAATTTGACGTCGTACGCTCGGGCAGATCCAGCTGGGAGTCGGTCAAGGCGCAGTTAGCATGGAGTTTCGTCTCCTCATTTTTCTTTAATTTTTTTTTACCTTTAGCTTCAACAGATTCTCGGCGGCGTACCGAAACTGAAGGTCTCCCGAGACGATGGCCGACTTTGCATACTGGCACATGGGTCTTCTTTCCTTGCGCATCGCGCACGGCCTGGCCACCTTGTTTTTCAAGTTCAAGTGAGTCACCTTTGTGAGGATCCACTCGTTGGTCTCGTCATCGTATCCCGCGCGGTGCTCGATTTTGCGGGCCTCGTCGGGCGGAATAAAGTTTTCGATGATGGCCACCTTGAGCGCCAGCTCCCTCGACAGTTCGCGTACAGTGTCCAGCAGGTCCTCGCGCTCGTTCCTAAACTCGTCCTGCAGGTCGCCAATCTCGGCCTTTGCGGCCTGCAGCTTTGCCCACAGCTTCTTGAGCTTCTTGCTCTTGACGTCGACCTCGTCCTGCAGCGACGCGTAGTTCTCCTCCATCTGCAGCTGCAGCTCCTGCCGCCCCTCGAGCCGCTGCTGCAGCTCGCGCTCCACGCGCTTCTGCGCCTGGATCCGCGCCTGCGTCTCCTGCAACCCGCGCTCCTGGTCCGCCACCCGGTCCACAATGTTGACCCCGCCCACCAGCAGCTTTGCCTCCATCGACGCCAACTGCCGCGCGAGGTGTTCCCGCGCCTTGCGCTCCTGCTCCAGCTCGTGCGCTCGCTTCTCCAGCTCCGCTGCGAGTCGCTGCTTCTCCTCCGTCACCATGTTCTTGGACGCGAGCAGCTCGCGCCGCTCCGCCTCCACCTCCGCCTCCATCCGCGCGATCGTATCCGGGTCCAGCAGCGCCGCGTCGCGGCCGGCTTCGTCTTCGAGCCCGCCCGCGCCGCCGCTAACGCCCGCGCCCACCGACCCGTCCTCGTCCCCGCCGTCACCGCTGCCGCCCGCGTCGTCGCGACTTCCGCTTGACTTTGCGCGTGACCTTGCGCACCACCTTTTTCACGACCGTGCTGCCAGCACCGCCGCCGCCCCCGCTGCCGGCCCTCTGCTTTGCCTCGAGCGCCTCCTTGAGGCGGCGGATCTCGTCCTGGTACTCGCGGAGCATGGCGTCCTTTGGGTCTTCGTTTATTTTGGGCTTGTTTTTGATGTTTTTGGCGCGGTTGGCGTAGCGGAGCGTGCTAAGAGTTTCGTCGTAGTTGTAACTGGCTGGGCTCAGGGTCGCAATCATGAGCGTCCTGTGTGTGGGTGTGTGTGTGTGTGTGTGGATCGAATGAGCAGGTTAAAATGGTTGTACGCGTGCTTTCTCGAGTTGTCCTCACGAACTTTGCGTTGCCTCCGAGCGAGTCCTGCAAAAGGCCTGATTAGGGGGGACAAATTAGAGAGAGGTGAAAGGAGAAAAAATGAACAAAAAAAAAAAAAAATCTTGTCCACGTGTCCGCACACAACAACAAAACTTACGTGTCAGCTTCGAGTCACGATACGGAATGTGCGAGCTCTTGCCGTCCACAAGTGCGGAGATGCAGTTTCCGAGAGCCGACAGAGACAGGTTGATCTTTGTGGCCTCCTTCAGGCGCTCGCCAGTGGCGCCCGTCTTGGACTGGCGCTCGCTGCCGGCCAGGTCGACGAGGTGCAGCTTGCCCGCGAGGAAGCGGTCCTGCTGCCCGTCGACGCCGCCGCGCGCCTCGGACGACTCGATCGTGATAGTGAAGATCGAGTGCGAGCGCGACGACGTCTCGTTCATGAGCGTCGCGCCGACCGACCGCGCGGCGTTGCCGACGCTCATCAGCTGCTCCATCTCGGCCACGCTGCGCACCACGTACGACGACAGGTCCTTGACGTAGACGCCCGTCTCGGGGTGCTCCTTGAGCTCCAGGTGAGCGGGCCGCGCGCCGTTGCCGCCGCCGTTGCCCTTTGTCTTGACGAGCAGGTCGCGGATATCTTCGTTGTAGATCTCGAGGAACGACACGCGCACGAGGAACTGCTTGTGGACGGAGCGCGCAATGTGGTCAAAGATGTGGTTGAAGGCGTTGGGGATGATGCCGCGCAGGTGCGGGATGTTGCTAATGCCCTGCATGGAAAACGTCTTGCCCGTGCCGGTCTGGCCTATTTTTCACCGTTGTTAGTTTTTATTTAACTTTGTTGTCAGCAGCAGCAGCAGCAGAAGCAGCGATCACCCGTCAATCGTTAAGGCGCAGATCCCCCTCCCCCCGCCCTTACCGTAGCAAAAGACGGTGCCGTTGAATCCGTTGAGCACCGCATCGACAATGACGCGCGCCGTGGCGTTGTACACTTCGATCTGTTTTTTATATTTTTTATTTTGTTTTGCGAAGGCGGGGTAGTAAGGGCAAGGACGGCGCCAGTCCCAATAAAGGAGAAGGGAAACAAAGGAAGAAAAGCCTGCTATCGCGCTCCCCCTACCTACCTGCGTGCAGTTTTCGTCAAAGGCGGCGTCAAAGGTAAACTGCTTGTTTGCGTCGTCCTCCGACTTTGGGCTCTGTAGAAAGACGGCGCCCCGGTCGGGCTCGATCCGCACGCACTTTTTGGCGCCGCCGCCCGCGCCGCGCTCCTTTTCCTTTTCGCTGAAGGGCCGGCAGCGCACGCACACGATGACGCTCTCGGCCATGGTCTGTCAGCCAGATAGAGTGACGCGAGCAGGAGGTGTGTTTGGGGTGGGGGGAAGAGGAGTAGGGGGATACTTTTGATGACGTGGAGTGATGATGACGACAATGTTGATTGGTGAGCGAGCGCTGATGCTACTTGGTGCGACTTCTGCTGGTGGCGGGGATCACTGTTGAAAGCAACGAGCGATAGCAGCTGAATGAATCTATGGGTAGTTGCGGGTGTTTTGTGTGGGAGAGGAGTATGTGAGTGTAAGAGTGTGTGATTCTAAGGGACAGCGAGAGAGGCAGACTGAGAGAGACCGAGGACGTCTGTGTGTGCGTGTGTGTGCGCCCGCTTTTGCGACAAACTGCTTTCATATAAAGAACAAGTCATATATTAATATGTACCTACAACAATTGTGCGAACGCAAGACATCAACCGCGCTACAAGGATACGAAGAAGGGGGATGTGCTGATGCGTGCTGCAAATCCAACAGCGCTCGGATAGCTCAAAAAGATCTAGAGTTGGCAGCTGAGCGTATCTTTCTTTGGCTAGGTTTTGTGACTCGACGTCGTCGTCGTCGGAGGTTCCTCTGAGCAAGGGGCTAGTGCAGTCGTCCGCAGCGAGACGCCTCGCAATAATGAAAATGCAATGAAATCGTGTATGTACAATGTAATGAAAACACAAGATCGCTTGCACACATATTAAAATCAAAAATGCGCTGTTGTTGTTGTTGCTGTTGTAGCTGTTATTGTTGCTTTCATAGATTTTGCTTCCCGACGTGGAGCGAGCGTATTTGCAAGAGAGGCCGCCCTCCCAAGAGAAGGAAACGAATGAAGAGCACTTTGTGTAATATTACATACATGTAAGCAGACGCACACACGCCAAAACCACCCGCCCACCCGGGCCGCTCGGACGAAGGAGAAAAGCAGACGAAGATGCATGTGTGTAACGCAAAGCCGCATATGCATTGCCAACGCCAGTCTCTCTCACTCTCTCTCTCCCTCTCTCCCTCTGTCTCTCTCTGGTTTTCTCTCTGTTTCTCACACACACACACACACACTCTCTCTCTCTCTCTCGCTCTCTCTCCCTCTCTCTCCCTCTCTCTCACACCCTTCCTCACAGACAGATCTCCGCTGATGCAATCCGAGTGGGCCGCGGGTGTTTCTTTTTTGCACGCACGCGAGGGCGCGTGCGCCGGCTCTCTAGCCCCTCGCTCACTCAAAATCTCACACGCTCACTTACTCAAACACGCGCAGACAGACAGACCGACATTCATGCTTGAAGCCTTGGGGGAGGGAGACACACACTCTCCTGCCTGGCGAGAGTGAGAGAGATAGAGAGAGAGAGAGAGGGACAGACGGTAGTCATACCACGCTCACTCTCCCACTCTCTCTCTCTCTCACTCTCTCTGTCTCTCTCTCTCTCTCTCTCTCTCTCCCTCTCACTCTCTCTCTCTCTCTCCTCTCTCTCTCTCCTCTCTCTCTCTCTCTCCTCTCCTCTCTCTCTCTCTCTCTCTCTCTCTCTCTCTCTCTCTCTATCGTCTCTCTCTCGCTCTCTTCTCCTTCCTTCTCACTCTCCTCTTTCACACCAGGAAAGCACAGCAGGAACCAACCAAACAGCAGCCGCACACTCGCTCGCTACCCCCCCTAACTGCAACTACTGCCTGCTGGATACCAACCTACCTACCTGCCATCCCCCCTACCCCCGTCAGCGCAGCAGATATTAGATGGCGACGACGACGACGGCACCGCCGTTGCCGCCCATGCTTCCGTCCCCGGCCCTTCCCCCGGGCTCGGCCGCAACCTCCTCAACCTCGGCCGCCGACGCAGCCACCACCCCGGCCGCCTCCGCCGCACCTGATCACGGCCACCACGACCACCGCCGCCGCAAGTCCTCTCGGTCATCGTCGCCGTCATCGGCGTCGGCGGCAACTCATTCGCCCGCCTCATCCTCTCCTGATTCCTCGCCTTCAACCTTTTCGCTGCCAGCGGCCTCATCCGACCCACAACGGCCCATGGACCGCATGACGCAACTCCAACGGCCTCTTCACCAGCACTCACACCACACGCGCGATGTCCTTTCTACTCCACCGCTGCCCCCGTCCTCGCGACCGCTGGCGCCGCCTTTGAGGCGCTCCGTGGATGAAGGCGGGGACTCATCCCCATCGTCAAAGTCCCCTCCAGAGTCGCCGTCGACCCATGAGCCGACCGGATCCGGCGTGCTGTGGACGCCCTCGTCCATCATTCAAGCAAACAACCAAAAGAAATTTGGACAACCGACCTCGTCCCCGATCGTGCACCCCTCCCAGTGGACCATGGAGTCGTCGGGCGAGCCGCACGACGTTACCTTCTTGCCGAGCCGCTGGACAATCACGCGGCCCCCTGAATCGCCCAGATGGACACACTTTGAGTCGCTGGACCAGTCGCCAGCGCTCAAACCCGTTTCGTATTCGACCGTCAACCGACGGCCCTCCCTGTCTTCCCGCACCGGAAAGAACGAGCCGTCGCCGGTCGCTCTCTACCCTGCTCGCTGGAACTCTGGCGCACCTTCTCCGCGCCAGGGGCCGTCGTCGAGAGACGAAGACACCACAACACCTGGCACGCCGCACGGCTTCGGATGGCCTCGTTTCTCCACTTCGTCCATGTACGGCGCTCCGTACGGCGAGTCAAGCCCAAAGTCCCGCCAACCGTCCGTGAGGTCTCCTTCCCTGCGCGCCGTGCCTGTCGAAGGCCACGACCACGACCTTGTGTTCATGATCAAGCGCTCGCCCACCCTTCCGTCAGAGCTGCCGGACCACGACGACATTGACGAGGGTGACCACGTGCACGAAGTTCCCCCCTTCAGCATCGACGAACCGCCGCTCACCCCCAAGCCTCGCCCCCACTCTCTCCGCTCTCTCTCTTTGCTAAAAACTCCCGCGCCGTTTCCGCGCGTCTCTCCTCCTCTCCAGCCATCCGCTTCGCCCCTCCTCCCGCCCGCGTCACCAACAGCAGCTCCCGCGCTTCCGCCACCAGCGGAGCCAAAGGCCTCGGAGAAGCCGCCAGCCCCAGCCCAACCCGCCGCCGCACCGACCTTTGCCCCTGCTCCGTCGCTTTGGACCAAGCTCGCCAACTCGCTCCGCGCAGCAGCACCCAAAAAAGTCAAAGGTTCCGTCGTGGAGCCCGCACACGGACCAGCCGCCGCGGCCGCCGGCGACGGCACGCTGGGACGGCGCATCTCGAGCGTGTTTCAAGATGGACGCCAAGCGGGCGGCGGCGGCGCCGCTCCCGCCGCTCACGCCAAAGTCCGGCGCGGCGGCGGTCGTGGCGGCGGCGTCGGCCAGCGGCGACCTCCCGTCGCGCGACAAGCGGCAGCAGTACAAGTACCTCAAAGTGCTCGGGGTCGGCGTGCAAGGCACTGTATCGCTGCGCCTGCACACGCCGACGCACGCGATCGTCGCGCTCAAGGTGATCAGCACCATGTCGTCGATCGACCCGGACGTGCGCAAGTCGTTCCGTCGCGAGGTCGGCATCCTCAAACTGACCGCCGTGCACCCCAACATTGTGCGCCTGCTCGACTGCTGGGAGGGCAAGCACAAGGTGTACCAGGTGTTTGAGGTCGCCTCCGGCGGCGACCTCGAGGCCGCATGCGGCGGCGGCGCCCTGCTCCCGGAGGACGAGGCCGTCCGGATCCTCACGCCCGTCTTTGACGCAGTCCGATTCCTGCACGACCTCGGCATCCTCCACCGCGACGTTCGCCCCCGCAAACGTCCTCTTGCGCCGCCCACTCGCCGGAACAGAGTCGCTGCAGGAGCTGCAGACGATCCCCGTGCTGTCGGACTTTGGTATCGCCACGTTCGAGGCGTACTCGGGACGCCTGGCTACTCAGTACATTGAGGTAAAGCGTGTGTGTGTGTGTGTGTGTGTGTGCGCGCGCGTCTATGTGTGTGCGTTGTGTGTGTGTGGGAAGTCTTTTGTACCCTCCCCGCACCTTTCCGCCAAAATCAATATTCCTCTGGACGTAACACACTGTTTGGCCCCCCCCCAACCGCCCACTTCCCCCTCCAAAAAAAAATAAAAGCCCCCCGCGCATATTGCCCCCGAGGTCGTCCGTGGCGGCCGCTTCACCAAGGCGTCCGACAACTTTGGCCTGGGCGTCATCGCTGTCATGGTGCTCCTGGGCCGCAACGTGCAGCTGTCCGACGCATACGACGACGGAGGCGAGTGCGAGGCGGCGGCGGCGGCGGCCGCCGCCGCCGCGCACCCGGGCCCGCAGGACGCCGCGTGGCGCCGGCTTACCAGTGTCGCGCGCGAGCAGGTCCGCGCCCTCCTCCACGTCGACCCCGCCCGCCGCGCCACCGCCGCCGCAATGATGCGCGGGCCGTGGCTGGAAAAGTGGGGTGTCCGCTACGCGGGCCCGGAAGTCGAGGCCGTCTCGGCCGTCTCGCCGGCCGCGACACCGCTGCTCCCCGCCGCGCCCCCCGCACCGAAACCAAGTTCTGCTTAAATATTGACTCATGCATTTACTATTTGTGATGTGTTTGCGTGTGTATGTGTGTGTGGGTGTGTCTGTGTGTGGGAGTGGGAGTGGTGTGTGTTTGTGGGTTTTCCTAATGGGGAGTTCCGCCTGGAACTCGCTCAACCTTTGCCTCTCGCTCTCGCCTCGCTCTCCAGTCTCTCTGTCGTCAGTCGCTCTCTCTCCTTTTTCTTTCTCTGAATTCTCCTTACTACTTTTCTTTCCTACACGGTGCTGCTGGTGGGTGGTGGTGGGGTGGCGTGGCGTGGGTAGACGGTTTTGACGAGGGAGGTGGTGGATGGGGGGTAGGGTTGCTATTGGTCCGAGCTCGAAAAGATCTGACACAGTTCGCACCAATTGTCCTGATTCATGTCCGCGATATCAAACTCAAACTCCAACACGGTCGCGGACGACGACGACAACAACGAGGGCGACAAGAAGGGGCTTGCTGCGCCGTCGGCCGCCGCCGCAGCCGCATCGGGCGCGTCGGACGCGAATTCTCCAAACGAGCCGAGCGGCGACGGTGTCGTGAGTCCGGCGTGTGTGAACGGGGAAGGAGTCAGCCCGCCGCCGGCGGCCGCGCCTCTCCCGCAGCGCGTCGTCGCCCACTTGCCGCCGCGCGCGAGCACCCGCGGGCGACGGACGCCGCCAACCGCCACCGCCGCCGCCGCCACCGCCAGCGGTGTCCCCGTTGTCGCTGTTGCTGTCGCCGTCGCCGTCGTCGTCAGCCCGGCCTGCACAGCCAACCTGTAGATGGCGCCGGCCACCGGGCGCAGCGACGCGTTGGGGACCTTGGCCAGCGCCGCTGACACAAAGTCGACCCGCTCGGCCGTGAGCGCAGACACGTGTGGCGGCGGCGGCCCGGTGCCGTTCTCCTTTGAAAACGACCCTGTTGTGGCGGCCGTCGCCGCTGTGGCCCGTGCCGACGCCGTCAGCCTCGGCGACGCTGCCCGTAATCCGTTCGCCCCCGCCACTCCGGCGGCCGCCGTCGCCGCCTCACCTGGTGGTCCCGCCATCCCGCTGCCGCGCCCCGTTGCACTTCCGCGCAAACGCGGTCCAGTCGAGGAGAACGCCGCTGCCGCCGGCGTCGCGCTTGCCCCCGAAGCCGTCCCCGCCGCCGCCGCCGCCGTTTGTCCCCCTTTTCTTCCCCCGGTTCCGGTGGCGGCGGCCGCCGCAGCGGCTGCAGAAGCGGCGGCAGGTGACAGCGACACGCCGCCCTTTTCCGCCTTGGACACCAGCCGGATCTTGGGTAGTCTCACGCTGTGAGCAGCTGGACTCCTCGGCGGTGGAGACTCGAGCAGAGTGCCGTCGACAACCAGTTTTCCGCGACGGTACTTTACGCCGCAACCATTGCAGAGAATGTCAAGCCCCTTTGGCCCCTGCCGCCACATAGGAGTGACTCGCGTGCCACAGCAGGCGCAAGACCGAGATGCGTAATCGGGCTTTTGTGAGCCAGACTTGGTCGATGGAGTTGGTTTGGCGAGTGTGGTGGTCGTGGACGAGAGTTTGCTTGGTGTTGCGTTGGATATCTTTTGCGGTGTGGATTTGGACGCTCGCGGTGGAACAATGGCGGGAGGGTGGCGTCCAACTGTGGCAGGAGTAGTTGGGTTACCGAGAGCGGCGGGCACTTCATGTTGCCGGAAGCCAGGGACAAGGGACGTTTGCGACATTCCTGTTAGGAGGGAAAATTGCTGAAGGATATTATCTGCGCCGACCTCGGCGGCAGGGGCGAGACCTTCGCCTCTAGCATGTTCTCGTTGGTTTCCGTTTACTGATGTAACCAACTTGGCAATTCTGATCGAGTGGGTATCTTTTCCCCCACTTAAATCGTCTGGGTTTAAGTCGGAGGAAAGGCTATTGTTGCCTGGATATTCTGCGAGATGCAACTGTTCGATGGGCTGCAACTGAAGAGAGCCTGGGATGGCACTTGCATCATCACCGTTTCTACATTCTGAAGACCGCTCCTCTGGAAGGCGCTGGCTTTCGATTACAATATTGGCTGGGCTGCTTATTTCTTCACTCGAGTGGTTATAATATGAGCGTTCCGGCAGCTCTGGGGTTGCGGACGCAGCGAGGAGGTTTTTTCTAGGGCGACCTCGCTTTCTTGTCAGCGACGGACGGGACATTGACTGGGGCAGCAGAGGTTCGATGAGCTGCGCCGTCCTTGGAGTGCTGGCGTCGGTCTGAGTTTTCGATTTCGACAGCTTTCGCTTTTTCGAAGGCTCGTCTGGTTTGGCATGGGTGGCTGTGGCGGTGGCGAGGTAGTCCGACGCGTTGGACATCATGTCCGAGTCGCGATACGATGGCGACGACGAATTGGCCGACAGGGGGCGAGTTTTGAGGCCGTCGGCGAGAACGGAGAGTTGAACTGAGCTTACCGCCGTCAGCGGGCGCTTCTGGTGCGAGCAGATACCACCAGTGATGCAAAGGGTTCGGGGGGCGGGGGTGGCGAATGATTGTCAGATTCCACACACACACACACACACACACGCACACGCACACGCACACACACATTCCCACACGTTGCGTGACAAGAGAGCCAAGTAACGTGACTAGTCTCCTCTTGTGTGCCCAGCGAACCTCGCCTCTCTCTTTCTCACCTGACGAGCCCGCAACGGCGAGGACTCTCGGGAGCGCGAGGGTCTCCCACGGTTCGCCAAGAGTTTCGAGTTGCCAGACGAAAAAGTCCTCTAGCGTCTGCGCCATCCGCCAGACGGGGCTCGCACTGCTCGTCGACTCGGCCACCGTTTGGAAAAGGAGTCGGATGTCGTCGACAAACGCTGAAATGGACGGGTATTCGTTCGCGTGTAGCCTCTTCTCCACACTGGAGAGGTCCACAGGCGGCGCGGAAAGACCGCCAGCGGCGTGTGCTGCCCCCCCAAGTTTCGACGAAGATGCAATCCATTCCTGCACCGCAAACGGCGTCGAAAAGGGCCTGGCTTCGGCGGAGCTCTGGAGTCCGTTCAAGACCGAGACGCAGGCCGTTTTCTCCTCGATGGACATTGGAACCTCCTCCTCCAACAGGCTCTGTTTTTTGTTGTCGGCATGGGGTGTGCGTTCCGCGACATTGTGGAGGGGGAGTAGTGGCAGTGGCAGCGGCAACGGCAGGGGCAGAGTGGTGGGAGAGGCGGAAAGGTTCGAGTTTGAGTTCGGGGATGACGAGGAGGGGGAGTGGGAGGAGGACGAGGAGTCAGACGGCGACGAAGATGACGGCTTTTGTGCAAGGGCAACAGCAGCGGCAACAACGGGAAAGTGGTTGGGGCGGCGGAGGGGTAGGTGGGACGGCGCACGACTGAAACCAACGTTGGTGCCACCAAACGCAGACGACGCCGCCGACGCCGCGGTCGTCGTCAAAGCAGACCGGGGGCGGGTGTTGGTGGTGGTGGTGGTGGGGGTCGTCGTAATGGCGCGGAGTCCAGGATAGCTGTCCGTCATAATTACTGTCGCGGCGGCGGCGGCGGCGGGTTCCGCAGGGCGCGAAGCGGTGGTGGTGGGTTGGATGGTGTCGTTGGTGGGGGAGGAAGCGGGCGAGGACGGGTTCGGGTTCGGGGTTGAACGAAGAGCTAGTTAGAAAAAAGGGGAGAGGCAGAGAGAGAGAGAGAGGGAGAGAGAGAGAGAGAGAGAGAGAGAGAGAGGGACAGAGTAGTAAAACGACGCGTTTTTTCTGTCGGTCTCTCTCTCTCTCTCTCTCTCTCTCTCTCTGTCTACCTCCTCTCTGACTGACTGCCTGCCTGTCCGCTGCCTCTCATCACACACACAAACACACAACACACATCACACTACTGTATCCGTCTGTGGTCGTTGTACGATTGAAGAAAGAGTACGGAAAGCGGCGAATGAATGATGCGCACAAAGAGCCACAACCAACACTACCACCACCACCACCACACCCTTAACCTCTCTGACCGCGTCCTCTTTGCGAGCAGCCAAGACCGTCCTCCTCCTCCTCCTCCTCCGCCGCAGCAGCAGCCAAAGCAGTCAAGGCGGTCAAGGCAGTCAAGGCAGCCAAAGGGTTACTCTTCCTCCAATGACCGCCGCCCCACCATCGTCGTCCGCCCTCGCTCGGCAACAACACCAACAACAGCAACCACGCCATCCTCTTCGTCTTTGCCCGTCGATGTTAGCACCGCCACCTTTGTGCCATACCAAACGGGCGGCGGCCGCCGGAAAACGACGCTCGACCCGGTCATGCCCGAGGAGCATCTTGTGCGTTCTCGCTCCCGGTCACGCGACCGTCCCCGCTATGAGCATCAGCAGCAGCAGCGGCACAATGCGGAAGCACCCATCACTGCTGTTTCGGAACCGTGGTCGGACGGCCCAGTAAAGTTTGCGTCGGTGTACCCCTCCTGGTGGGGTCACCAGGAGCATGTTCCGTCTGGCGGCGTTCGTCCGCAATCGGCGGCATCTCGCACTAGTGCAAGCCGGCCCACTGTCGGTAGATCAGGAGAAACGGACGCGTCTGGTTTGTCCCGCCAAAACCGGTCAGACGTGCGCAGCATCAGTCCAAAGTCAGAGACGGCCCACCGCTTCAGTCTATTTCCTCCACCTCCATGTGGGTATCTGCGTCGGCGCGGCGCAAACAAGTCATGTGAATATGCTGCTGAAACTAACACAATGATCATCAGTTCCAAAACGCATGATTGACGAATCGACACAAACTCCTGAACCATACGTCCGGACACCCTCACCGAAACCACTTCGAACTCGCTCGTACGGACCGACCCAGCCTTTGTCTCCACAGCCCAGCATCAGTGACACCAGCGAAGAAGACGCCGACGTCGTACACAGATTGGCGGCCAAGACCAGCCGAATACCTCGGCTTGTCCGAAATTCTCCTCCCATAGCAGGATTCGACGGCTCCCGGACTTCACGAAACCAACACGACGGAAACGCGAGCTCGAGCGCTGCTCCTTTTTCGGTGCACACTAGATATCCTAGCTCCATCGCGTTTGTGATTGATGATGCGGCCGATCCTACCGCACAGGACGAGAGGGTGCGGTTATCAACGACCAAACAAACGTCCGCGTCGCCGCCAACGCCAACGCGAGGCCAGAACCAACACCACCACCAACTCCGCCACCACCACCACCAACACCAGAATTTGCAAACAGCGACTGGGCGACCAGCGTCCTGGCCGCTTTCGGAAACGCGATCCGAGCTACGGCCACCACCATCAGAGTCGCGGTCGAGGCAGGAGACCCGCTCTCGCTCTCGCCAGCAGCCATCGCGACGGTCCTCGTCATCTGGGCGCAGGAGCACGCCAACCGCAACAACAACAAGCGCGCACAGCCGGGCGGGGCGTCGCGAGAAGCGGCTCGTCGACATTGCCACAGAGTTTTTGAACTCTAAAGTCATGATGGCGCTGGACGTGAGCGTCCTGCTGGATGAAGAGCGGACTGATGAGGAGGAGGAGGAGCAGGAGCAGGAGGAGGAGAAGGCCGCTGGGGATGACCCAGGTTGCCGCAGTGGCGGTGGCGGCGGCGGCAGCGGCAGCGATGGGTTCCGCACCGCAGAGAGCGGACGAGATGCGTTGCCTCCTTTAGGACCGAAACCCTCAAACGAGGTCCAATAATATATTTATTTGTGATCTTCGTGGAGGTGGGATGAACGCGCTTGCTGGTCCTGCCGTGCGCGACACACGAAAGCCACTTTTTTCCTTTTGAGATAATATTAATATACAAAATACAATTGAAACCCCACATTCTAGCCTTCTAGCCGTAGCTCGTCGTAGTGCTTGTGAGACGCACGGTGGGTGAGTGATGTAGAGGCAGGTAGGGCAGGGGCAGGGGCAGGGGCAGGGGCAGGGTACAAGCGTTGAAGACGGAGCAATTGGGAAGAAGCTCCCCACAGAGGCGGCGGCTTCGTATGGATGGGTAAATATTTAGTGTGGCGGTTTGCTCGCAGTCGCAGTGGGCCAAAGCAGAATTGTTCGTTCGACTGTTTGAGGTTTGTCGCGAGTGCCACACCGCACTCTCTCTGCCTCTCTCTCTCTCTCTCTCTCTCTCTCTCTCTCGCTGTCTCTCTGACTATCCCTCTCGCTCTCTCTCTCTCTCCCTCTGCCTTTCTCCCTCTCTCTCCCTCTGCCTCTCTCCCTCTCTCTGACTCTCTGACTCTCTCTCTCTCTCTCTCTCTCTCTCTCTCTCTCTGTCTCTCTCCCTGCTACATGTGATACTTAATCAAAACTCTTTCTTTCTCCTCCGCACCAACAACAGAGCAAGCGCAGCGATGACTGTTATGGTGGTTGTTGTGCTGGGAACGCCGTCCACCGAGGCCGCGACGACGACGACGACGACGGCGACGGCGACGGCGACTTCCAAGGTGGCCCATCGTTCCCCGGATTCTTCACCTCCTACCCCCAAGCTTCTCTGTGCAGGCGACCCCTCCTCCGTCACGGAGACCGCCGCCACCTGCTGCACTCGTGGGCCAGCTCAAATGGGTGCTTCACCGCCGCCACCACAACAACAGCAACAACAACAACCTTTGTTGTCGCTCTGTGCTCCCCAGGTCCTCCCCTCTGAGCGTGCGCATGTTGTCGGTGATACACACGTCGTCCCCGCCAACCAGGAACACCACCCCCACCAGCAACAGCAGCAGCAGCAACAGCAACAGCACCCACGGCTCCGCACCGCCTCCAGCCACCACGCATTTCAGCCCTCTCTGCGCAATCTCTTCCGCCGCTCCTCACTCGCTCCACTCCAACAACAACAAGAGCCTCAACGACAAGCCATTCCCCAAAACAATCGGCCCACCCAACCCCGCGGGCCCCCCCTTCACCCGGCTACCCCGCGCCGCCGCCTGTCCCTGGCATCCTACTTTGCCGCCGCCCCGGCTCCCGCTGCCGCTGCCGACCTCGGCCTTCTCGCTCGCCGCCCAGCTGCGTTGCCTGGCGGCGCGTCTGCCACCACAACCACCACCACCGCCACAGCGACGACAGCCACCGCCGCCACCGCCATCCCCGCCGCCCCCAGGAGGTCGCACACGCTGCCGGACCTGGCCCGCCCCCGCGTCGCAACGGCGCTGGGCGGTGCTGCCGCTGACGCCGTCCTCGGGAGCGGCTTGAGCGAGCTCGCCCCGCGTGGCGGCACCACGCGCCACAGCAGCAGCAGCAGCAGCAGCAGCAGCAGCAGCGTTTTCCTCCAAGCCGGCACGTCGTCCTCCTCCCCCTCCATCTACGCCATCCACGGCGCCGCCGTCGCACCCACCGACTGCAAGCTGCCCATCGGCGGCGGCGGCGGCGGCGGCGGCTCTCCCCTCCTTGATCGCTGGCAAAACTGCCTCGATTGCGCCGAAAGTCCGACAATCGCGAAGCAAGGCGGCAAAGTCGGCGGCCAAGGGTGCGGCGGCGACGGCGTCGGCCTCGACGGCGACGACGACGACGGCTGCCCGATTTGCCTCGAGGAGCGCGTGCTGAAGGCCATCGGGCCTTGTGCTCGTGAGTTGAAATGAAATGTTTTTGGTTTCCTCTGTCCGCATCTGTCTCCCATACTCACGCCAGCCCCCTCAAAAAAAAAAAAAAAAAATTTCCAAACTGCAAATTCACGAACTTGTGTGTGAAATCGCGCCAGATTCCTTCTGTTCGCCATGCATCCGGAAGTGGGAGTCGTACGCGGGATCGTGCCCATTCTGCCGCGCGCCCATCCCCAACCGCCGTTCTCTCTTTCGAATTTTCGAAAAGAAACACTTCTCCAGACGACCGGAGTGAACAAAAAGAGCACATCCGCCGGGCGTGAAAAGGGAACTTTATGCAACTCGGGCCGAAGCTGAATCATCTACCATTGTTTCACAACTCGCACTCTCTTCTACTCCACGTCAGTTTAGTATTTTTTATGCCTCCCAGTTTTTGCCTTGCATACACTGCAGCGGTTCTAGATGCCTGTCATTCCCCCCGCCATTTGCTCTCGAAAAGTATTATCAGCAACACAAACACAAATCAATCACCGAGGAAAAAAAAAAAGAAAGAAAAAAAAAGAAAAAAAAAAGAAAGGAATCAAATCGACTTCTATTTTGAACTCTGCGCTTGCCCCTCGGCTGCGTCTGCTGGCGGTGTGGGTTGTCCGAATTGGGGAATCGACCAGTCCGGTACAAGGCGGTCGCGCCGGAAATCCTCCAGGGAAACTTGCGTTCCGGCCACCTTGAGTGCGCCGACCAGGGAGCCTTGATGGTTTTTGAGAATTTTTTTTTTTTTCTTTCTGTTGTTGACACGAGCCTCCCAAACCCCACTTACCTCCGACCCAAGGCACAATGTTTTGCGGAAACACCGTCCAGAGGAACTTGATTTTCTGCTTCAGCCTGCGCAGCTTGTTGTACCTCGTCCGCTCCTCGAGGTAAAGGCCCAGCTGTTCGGCCAGCCTCGCTTGAAATCCGGGAAGCATCGCCGTACCGCCGATGAGCAAGATGTTTTTGATCATGGGCTCTCGAAGGTCCGTGGGGCACTTTTTTCAGGGAAAAAAAAAGGGTGGTCAAGAAAAGGGAACGCGGAACAGCTGGGAGATGCGGGGGCGTTCAAGGGCTTAAAATGGAGGGGAGAAGCAGGGGGAATAAGGAAGGGGGGGAAAGCCCAGACTCGCAACCTTGAGAATAATATCCAAGACGAGAGAAACAATCGACCGCTCATCCTCGTCGCCCTCGAACAGCACCTCCGCGGACCGTTCCCGCACCCATCCCGGCACCGTGACCCTGTCCGTCGCCGAGATGCGCCACAGGGCCTCTGCGGCATTGCTGTCGTAGATGGTGTACGGCAGCACGCGGTCCCTGTACGGGAACGTGGGCTCCCTGTTCTTTGACGACACGTCGTGCGGCGACGGGAACGGGCCGACTAGGCACGTGCGCGCTTTCATGTCCTCCCAGACGTCCGCGGGGAGGGACTCGATCAGGGCATCCGGGATCGAGTGGGTGGTGATGGAGACGCTGCCGGGCGACGACGAGGTGGACGAGTGTGCGGACGATGAGGAGGTGGACGGTGGCAGGGAGCCTGGGGGTGCTTCGTAGATCATGGAGCCGTGGTGCTTCATGAGGTTTTTCAAGCGGCCCGTGACTGCTTCGCCGCCCAGCGGTGCTGATTGAAGGAGGTGGAGCAGCGGCCGTCCGTCGTATATCTAAGTTTTCAAAGATGGTGGGGAGGTTTAGCGGAAGGTGTGAGTGCGTGGTAAAGGCAGAGAGGAAAAACTAAAAACATGGTTTGCCCCGCTTACAGGTGTCACCGTGGTCTCCATGTGCCCGCAATCGATGACCAGCCCCGTCATTTTACCCGTGACCAACAGGGCCAGCATGGGCGAGGGCATGAAAGTGATCGAAGGAACCTGCACTCCCGCCAACGACAAAAAAAAAATAAAATAATAAGATGAGGCCGTCCGAGTGTGATCTGTGCCTACCTGAAGTATGTCAAAAAGAATGGCAGCGATCATTCGCTTCAGCTTCAGCGGGAGCAGCGGGTTTTCGCAAAGGATCACTTTCCTCTGCTTGGGATCCGTGAGGAGATACCTTTGCAAAAGAACGTTGCATCCACCCGTTAAAAAGTTGTTCATCTCGCCCTGGTGGTACCTCACTTGTTGTACACCGAAAGCAAGAGGTCGAGAAGTATGCTCCGCGTGAGCCGATCCTGTCCTGGATCGAGGGTGAAGCGGTACAATCCGACGGGCTGTCACGTCAAAAGTCAGCCGAACCTCCCTCTGTCTGTTCGTTCGAACGATGCTCCAAAGGTGGTGATCAAAATACCTTGGTGGATCCTCGCGGCGATTCGATGGCGCCTGCTGCCGGCACGGGGACGGTAATGGGGATAATGTGGCGCGGCTTGGACTCCCCAGAGAGGCCCACCTTGAGATACATGCTTCCTACATCTAGGACGACGCGATCCTCGAAGCCTGGATGGGGGCGTCACCAAGGTTTTCAGCGATTTTTGAGCAAGATAATGATAATGGGTAACGAGAAGGGGTGCTTGGGCCGCTAATTGGTTGCCTCGCTGCACTGCTGGCGCCAAGTCACAACCTAACCGCACACGCAGCAGCCGCATGCACCAAACCAAGCCGAGGAAGGGGAAACGACGACGACGGCGGCGAACATCCGACGGCGCTTTTGCGCAGACGCAATGATCGCGCGCCGGGCTGTCGGCGCTTACCGAAGATGGAGTGGCGACGCAGGAGGTGGTGCGTCATTGCAGATGGGACCCTTGTCAAACTCGTCTGTGGGGGTGCTAGCAAGAGTGGAGCAACCGGCGAGAACGACCACCCCGCTCCAGAAAATATGGGGGAAAAGGTGAAGAAGAAAGAAAGAAACACCAAACCGCCCCTTTTTCGCGTGAGCGTCCCTCTCTCCTCTCTCTCTTTTCTTCTCTCTTCTCTGTCGTCGTCTTGCCGGCACCCCCTCCACACCCACCAACCCCACCTACTTAACCGCCCACCTTCCACCCCTCACGCCCAAGCCAGCCTCCCCCCGCTCGCCCGCCTCCTTCAATCTACCCGAAGGCGCCCTCCCCATCCCAGCCGTGTGCCTTCGAATGCGTGACGTGCTTCCGCTCATTCCATTATTCGCAACGTCCACCTCGTCTAGAGCCTCTCGCTTCTGCATCAGCATCCCTTCTCCGCCGCCCATCACTCTTTGATCTTCTTCTTCCGAGTGTTCGAGAAATACCTCTGCAATCATGTCTGTGCTCAACATCGGCGGTGACAGCAAAGATGCGTTTTACCGCTACAAGATGCCAAAGGTTTGATAAGCCCGATTTTGTGCTTGCAACCTAGACGACTGGACCTCACACTCTGCGAAGTTGATTTCGAAGATCGAGGGAAAAGGCAATGGTATCAAGACAGTCATTCCGAACATGTCGGAGATCGCCAAAGCTCTCAGCAGACCGCCCACATATCCCACGAAATGTAAGAAGCGTTCTGTGTGGTTGTGCTGCCTTTGCATCCTGACGACCGGACGATTTGTGCAGTTTTTGCGAACGAGCTTGGGACATCGGCGACGTTCATAATTGACAAAGACCGTTACATCATTAACGGAGCCCACGATGCTACAAAGTTGCAAAACCTCCTGGAGGTATTCATCACCAAATTTGTTCTTTGCCCCGCTTGCAAGAACCCCGAGACAAACTTGGTGAGTGACAGCTCTCTTGCCACCTCTTTACCTCTTTACCAAGTGCTGGTGTTGCAGATTATCTCTGGGGATAACATCACCCGTGATTGCCAAGCGTGCGGGGCCAACTTGCCTGTGGACATGCGGCACAAGCTTTGCGTTTTTATTCTGAAGAATCCTCCGCCAGTCAAGAAGTCGAAGGCCGAAAAGTTGAGACTCGTGCCGATTTTATGATCAGAGCTCTTACTGTCTTCCGATGCTAGGGCCATCGCGAAACGCCAAATCAAGGGTGGAAACACTGTACCGACCGACGAGGGGAACCAGTCTGACGGCGGCGACAACGACGACGACGAACTTGCACGCCGGATTGCAAAAGAAGCGAGCTTGCTGGACGATGTTGAAGTCGACGAAGAAGACTGGGGTCGAGACACCTCGGCGGAGGCCGTAGCGGCCAGACAGAAGCAGAATGCAGCCTTGAGCCTCACGAAGTCGGATATTGAGGAAGAAGCGGAGGCCTTCGATCCGCTCGAAGCTTTCGCAGACTTCGTGTTGGATGAAAAGCCAGCGGACCCCGAAATCATTGCCAAGGCGAAAGAGTTGAAGCTGAAAGACCGAAAAGTGTGCGCAGTTCTTGCGCAGATTCTCTTCGATAACGACGTGCTCCCCAAGAAACAAATCGACCGCTACACGCCCTTGCTGAAATCCTTCACCAAGGATGAAAAATGCCAGAAAGCGTTGATCGGAGGACTGGAGCGATTCGTGAGCAGCAAGAAGTCGAGGGATGTTTTGATGCCCAAAGTAGCTCAAATCTTGAAGGCATTCTATGATGCTGAGCTGATTGACGAGGATGTAATTCTTGAATGGGCGGAGAATCCGTCGGACAAGTATGTCAAGCAGAAGTACAACGACGAGATTAGGCAGAAAGCGGAGCCTTTTGTCAACTGGCTTCGTGCGGCTGAGGAGGATGAGGATGACGAGTAGATCCTCTTTTGGGTGGTTGGGGGAAATGCGCAACCTTAGCGCAAGGCATCCTTGAATAAATGATTTTTGATTTTATTTTCCTTAAAGAATGGGTCCAAAGAAGAAGAAGTCAGCCGCCTTGTCACAGCCGGCGACAGCGGCCTCGTCGAACGGAGGTGACGCGCAGAAGCCCTCAACTCCAGCTCCAGCAACAAATCCAGCGACCGAGCCAGCTGCAGCGAGCAACGAAACGATAGATGCCGGCGATGAAGACCACGTTCCAGAGGACAACAGCCAAGCGACGAAGGACATGAAGAACATGAATGCCGGCGTCGAAGTGTCCTCCGGTTCTGTGAACGAAACGGCAATTGGCAAGGTGAGTGTTCGGAAGCACATCCTTGCGCGTCCTGTCGCTGAACATTTGACATTTGTTTGCTGACCGCCCCGATTCATTTAACAAGGCCATTGGATTCCTAACAAAGCAAATGAAAGAGTTAAAAGAATCGAAAACTTCAAGGTACGAGTGAATGTTCCACAATGATTCTCATGGACAAGCATTCTAGAGATAAGGAGCTTGCCAAGATCTCCGTTTCTACAGAGGACGTTCAAGTGCTGGTAAGCATGAGCCCGTCGAATTGCTATTGAATGGCGCACGCTGATCCTGATCTCTCCTTCGTTCATTGCCCACACAGATGGCCGAGTTTGACTTGTCCAAGGCGACGGCGGAGCGGGCGCTGAAAGAGAACGGTGGGGGACTGGAGGCGACGCTTAGAAAACTGGTAGCCATTTGAGGGGAGTTTTTGCTTTGTTGTCGATGAGAGCATTGAGTTGTTCAGCACTTGGGGGGGAAGTGGGAAGCAAGAAAGTGGTCGGCCCTCTTACGCGGTCGCCGTCATGTCACTCGTTTATTACAGTCACTCACGTGACAGCTCCATTTCTGATCAGCCGCGAGGACCAGAGCCACTCATGCTTCTCCTGGAGCTGCTGGCGGGCGGCATCGCCAATTGCGTACCGAGCGCCACCTTCAACTTCACCGATGTCGTTAAAGTCCGAATGCAGGTATGCTTTAACCCCCCACTCCATGCGCCGACGGTCCGCCTGTCGCCGTGATCGCGCGTTCCTGACATCGTTCCCCCTCGCTTACCCTGCCACACGTCGCAGGTGCAACCCGCCAGAGCCGAAATGCACTACCGGTCGTTCACCCACGCCTGCCGAACCATCCTGGCAGAGGAGGGACTCCGAGGACTTTTACTGCCAGGCCTCACGGCGTCCATGCTCCGCGACATTTCGTACTCGTCGATGCGCTTTGGGTTGTACGGGCCTGTGAAGGGCGCGTTCATGAAGCTTCTGCACGTGGAGCCGGCCTCGGCGCAGAATCCGCAGTCTCGCATGAAAGGCAGCGAGCCGCTGCTGCTGAAGATTGCCGCGGGCGTCACGTCGGGGTGCATCGGGTCTTCTCTGGCAAATCCAACGTAGGGGTGGTTTTTGTTTTTCCTTTGGTTCTGGTGAAGGGCGCGGCTTAACATTACACGTTGGCTCAAAAGTGATCTCGTGAAAATTCGAATGCAGGCCGAGGTTAGTATCGCTTGCTGCGCAACTTTGATAGAACCTCCTCGGGTGCTCGAACACCATTTTTTATTTATTTATTTGTGTTATCTAATGGTGCAGGTGTTTTCACTTTCGCTCACTAACTGGTTGCGTAGGCAGGAAGGCTGGGTCCCGACGGAGTCTTTGTATCGGGTCTGCAGAAGGGGCATAGGCCAAAGTATCCAAACACTTTCGTCGCGTTTTACACCATAGCGAAAAACGAAGGAATCGCGAGCCTCTACCGCGGCGTTCAGGCTACGGCCATCCGGGTACATATTCATCTTCTCGAGTGTCAGCTTGCTCATATCTTGACACTTTACTTTTCACAAAAAAAAAAAAAAATAAAAAAAAAAGGCTTCTCTGCTGACAAGCGGGCAGCTAGCATCGTACGACGAGACCAAGTATTTAATGAAAAAGTATGGGATAATGCAGGAAGGACTAAACCTTCACGTCGTCGCTTCTATCGTGGCGGGTCTCGTCGCTTGTGGGTGTTGCTCTTTCAGCTGTAATTTTTTATGAAGTTTTCGTGTTTTGACCAATTTCTCAAAGGTACGGTGTGCGCTCCAGCTGATATCATTAAGACAAGGCTCCTGGGGCAGTCTAGAGGAGCTGGGCTCGATCCGACACACCCGCACTACCGAGGATTTGTGCACTGCTTCACCTCCATTGTCCGAACGGAGGGTGTTCTAACGCTTTTCAGAGGATGGCTTCCCTCTTACATGCGTTTGGCTCCTCATTTCATTATATCTCTGCCACTCTTCGAACAACTTCGGAGGACCTTTGGCTTGGACGCCATCTGAATTAGAAATGCAATGCACGCCGAGTTCTGGAACTCATTTATTCATCTCTGGGCCAATAATGCAACCAATTGTGCCCCTCCAACACACAAACTCCACCGAACACGCTGCGTCATCATCGAAAAAGGGAGCCCATTAAACGCGGGACGGGTACAGCATCTGTAGTAGAAGGAGGTTACGACCATCACCACGCCAAGGTCCGTCTACAAGATGAGGCTGACACTCACCACACGAACACCGGCACCGAAAGTCTTTGGCGGCAGGTTGCTCTTGAACTTCGCGCGAACAATACCGTTGGTGCCGTGGGGGCGGGTGATGCGGCCCCAGATGACGCGGACCTTGGAGCCATTGTACGCTCGCTTGCCCTTGTAGACGTAAGCGACACGCTTGCCCATGTAGAATGCGGTGTCCTTGGCGGCGGTGACGTTCTCGATCTGGAGGAGGGAGGTGTTCTCATGGGTGTTGTGCTTCGAGCGCCGGTATCCGATGTGGCGGGCCTTGGCGTAGAGTCTAGATGCAGTAAGGTGGGGATTCCGTTAGGCGTCGTCCAAACGATTCCATGAGGGCGGAGTGTGTGTGAGGTGAAAGCGATGATGGTTGTGATTGCAGAGCGATCAAACAAAACACATCTGAGCTGTCTGCAGCAACGCCGGATCATTTTAATGACCGAGGGAAGTGACGATCGATAATCGCTGCCTGCGGTGGGCTGGCACAGCCATTGCGGCACGGAGGGCACTGGTATTGCTGGGCACTGTCGTGGGCGTGTGTTGGAGAATCAAGTACCTGGCCGGCTTTCCCGAAGTCATGTTTGATGAAGTCGAAGTGTGAACGGGAAGAGAAGACGAGAGCGTGCCTAGTCAATCAGCTGAGAGAAAAAAAAGGATAAAGAGGAAATGTGGAAGAAAGAAGCCAAATGCCTTGCGCCACACCCCTTGAACCAAATTCCAGGTTGAACCTGACTATCTGACACTTCACAACCACAACCACTGTTCTCACGCCCAAGTTAACATTTAATGAATCGGAAGGTACGTTGCGTCCACATATGTCGGCGCGAAACACGCAGCAGACGCCAGGAATCTACTCAAGCTTTTGGAATCTCAGAGAGTGTTGCTCTTCACGCGATGTTTGTGCTTATTTCCTCGGGACGGTGCTTGCAGAACGAAGTTTGCTCTTCGGCATCGATGTCCTCTAGAAAACGGTGAACGAATAATATAAAAGGACTTTTTTTGGCAAAATGTGAGGAGGAGGGCGGCGGCTGCGGTGGCCACGACACGACAAGACAATGACAACAAGGTGTGTTGATTTGTTCCATCCACACCTGGCTCCCCATTGCGAACGATATCGCTCATCGCCTTCCCCACGGGCAACCGATCGTAATGTTTTCGTAGATTGGATCGCCTGATCCTTCTCCTGGAAACCGGATCTACCCCATCGGTTCGCTCCACAGCCGCACAACAGATCGGAGATGTGCAGCGTCAGCATCCCGACGAACTCTATAATCTATTGGCGAGGGTGAGAAGATATCGCATTTGATTGAAAGTTCAACGCGTCGCTCCAGGTCCTCGTACACCTTCGCAGCAAAACCTGGGAGACTCGAGTTGCTGCAAGCCAGGCCATCGAGGCGATCGCGAAGAACGTGCCCGTTTGGAACCCACCAGCTGGAGTACCAGGATCGATGGACGATTCGCTCGACGCGATGGCCGAGGACGACGGAAGACTTACATTCAATTTGCTCAACATCGAAACCGTGGTTATTTCCGGAACCCCACTGCTGGCATCGTCTGGAGGCGAATTTGCCGTCGACCTCAGTCATATGGACCCTCGCGAGAGGATTTTGCATCAGAAAAAACTCCTGAAACAGCGACTTGGCATAGAAGCTCAGCTCATGGACTGTACGTATTACGAAAACGTTGAGCGTCCAAAGTTCTTATTGTCTGCCAGTGGATCTTCTCACAGAGTCCGACCTGAAGAACGAAGCCACTTCTTCCGCAGTCTCTCAGTCCCGTGGATCGATTCCTCAACAATTATTGTCTGTTGGAAAGTCAATGTGAGAGAGTTTGCTGGTTGCTGTTCTAAGACTAAACAAGGGACAGGGATGACGAATCGGCACTTGCAGGCTTAAGCGCCCGAGAGCGAGCAGCTCGTAAGCGTAAAATGAGGGTTGAGTCGAAGCGACAACCCGCGAAAGAAAAGTAGGCCTTTTTTACCGTCGCTTCCACTGATCGCGCTCATAGAGTTGCCGCGTCAAGCCTGTCAACCTCTTCGTTGAAAAAGAGGAAACAACCGACGGAAGACGGGGATGCCACAAAGAAAGTAAAAGTGGAGGATGAGAGTTCAAATTCGACCGGTTCCGTGGTCATTCAACATAAGCCGAAGGAGGACGAAGCCTTGATGATGGGCGTGAGTGTAACTGGCGACGAATGGCCATTCGAGGGATTGTGCGAGCAACTCTGCCTCGACCTATTTCACCAGAACTGGGAGATTAGACACGGCGCCGCATTGGGACTACGTGAAATATTGAAGATTCACGGGAGTGGGGCGGGGAAAGTCGCAGGAGTTAGCGCCCTAGCTAATGAAACGAAGCACGCGAACTGGCAAGAAGACGTAGCCATTCGTCTTCTTTGTGTGCTGGCCTTGGACCGCTTCGCAGACTTTGTTGGGGATCATGTCGTTGTTCCTGTGAGAGAGACCTGCGCTCAGACCCTAAGCGTTTTGGTACAGAAATGTGATCGGTCGACCTCTTTAAAAGTTGTGCATCAAGGCCTGTTGAAGCTGATTCAAGGAGGGGAAGGCGTATCCCGCAATCGGCAGAATGCCAGTTTACCAAATCGATGGGAGGTACGGCATGCTGGATTGATTGGACTGAAGTACTGGATGGCCGTACGAAAAGATTTATTGAAAGACGTTGTCGTCGCCGCGGATGGATCGGAGCAGAACACTGGAGTGTTCGTTTCGATAATGAATGGGTTCGTGCAATCCATTTGTCGTTTCCCTGTTTATGTGAAACTCATAATCAAATCTCGCCAGGCTGAGGGACCGGGATGACGATGTGCGCTCTGTGGCATCCTCTACACTCCTTCCCATTTCAGATATCCTCGTGGATTTGTTGGGTGCGCCGAAAGTCTTCAATCTCATTGTCAAAACTCTTTGGGAGTCACTATTGGAGCTGGATGATTTGACCGCTGCAACCGCTTCCGTCATGGACCTTTTGTCTCAACTTCTTACAAACACGAAAATTGAAACCATCATGCTGTCAGAACCGTCCGAGTCCTTAGTCCTACAAATCCCACGACTGTTCCCCTTCTTCCGGCACGCCTTGACATCGGTTCGAACGTCTGTACTTCGCACCGTACGAACACTTGCGCATCTTTGCGGATCTGGATCACTATTATCCATCAATTGGGTCACTGACGACCTACTCAGATTAATATTTCAGAATTTCGTACTTGAGGAGAAGGAGGCTTTGACAAAACTAACATTGGAAGTATGGGAAGTCATCGTACCCATCTGGGCCCGGATCAAAGCTAGTACTCCGATGGACGACATCGTTTCTGTTGTTCAAATCCTCTTCAAGCTTATTATGACACCAGTGGGGACTCCTCTAGAATCCAACCTGCTTCGAAGCTTCACCGCTGACAGCGCGAACCCAAGCGGAGGGGAGCTTCGAAACGTCTCCGTACACGATCGAGCGATTGCCCAACAAGACCTTACCGTCGTTGCGGAAACAGACGTTGTTCGCGGAAGAGTAGCCGGAGCAACGGCGCTTGGTGAATTGTTGAATTCGCTGCACTTTTCTTGTCCGGACGTCATCTCGGAGATAATTTCAAAGGTCCTTGGCTGCTTCGTCAACAGTGGTTGGGCAAACCATCGCATATTTGCTTGCATTGCGCTGCAGGAGTGGGCGGCCTCTTACAGCAAATCTCCTTCGACAGATAGACCGTTCCTAGATGTTTCAGCCGACATTGGATCTGTCTGGTCCCAGCTTGTCTCAGGACTAGTTGCTGCGGACGGAGGAGCCAGCCTTCTTTACAACGAAATCTTGTACTCACTCGGCAAGCTACGGTCAGACTGTCAAGGCCTGATAAATGCTTTTGCTGAGTTCGGCGCAGTTGGATGCCCACCTCTACCACCGCTACCCTCGTCAGAACCAGTTGCGCCTGACACTTCAAACCCTTTTGGTCCTGTGTTCACAAAGCACGTTGCGGAACGATTTCTTGCAGAGGTGGTTCCCCAGCTCCTTAAGCTGGTTGCTCCCGGTCCAACAGTTCGCCCGTCGGTGACAAATCCGAATCCTCCAGATAGGCACACTTTCCTGCAAGAAAAAGTGACTAAAATTGAAAGCACTATTGTCCTCCATACCTTGGAGCAATCTCGATGGGACGTAGCTGCCCTTGCCTCTTCAGCCTCCGCCATCGTTTGTATGGGACGGATACCGCCGAAGCAGAACCCTGTTGTAAGAACGCTGATGTCGGGAGTGAAGAATGAGGAGTTCGAGTTGATTCAAATCAGGAACGCCTCGGCAATCGCTACTTTGATACACACCAACGCTCATAGTCCAAAGGCGAGCGTTGTTAACGACAAAATTGTGAACAACCTTGGAATTCTGTTGTGCGAGGAAGCTGATTGGGGAAGTGTTTTGTCCGAGCCGATGGAAGTCGGAATTCTCTCGGTGAAGCTGGCTGATTCGCAGGAGAAGGGTGGCATCTTGTCCTTGGAAGACACGAAGAAGTCTCGATCGAGAAAGAAAGATCAAGCAGGAACTTCGATTGGGGTCGACCTCGCCACTGCGGGCGTTGTGATAGAAAGTGTCAACGCGGCGACCTTGAAATCCATCACAAGCCGCCGAGGTGCAAGACTCGCGTTAGAGCACGTATGCCGAAAGTGTGGCGACAGACTATTTAAACTGATCCCGAAAGTTTGGGAGCTGTCCACTGGCGGTCTCTCCGACTTCCTTTCAGAGGACTGCCCTCCGGCTGCCGTTGAGCGTTCGGGATCAGACAAAGCGTTCGCTCAAATAACGGTTGATTCCCTTTTGGTTTTATCGACAATTCTTCCCGCGGTCGAAGCGTCCTTGAAATCGCAGTTATTAGCGCTTTTGAGGAATATTATTTGGACCCTTTCGTCCCCATTGGCAATCGTTCGACATGCTGGGTCTCACTGTCTTGCCACATTCTCAAAGTGTTACACCGTCCCAACTATGCAGTCTGTCATTCATCACGTGGTCCCTCTTCTTAATGATTCGACCTCGGTAGTCAATCGACAGGGTGCGATAGAGTGCATTTTCCAGATAGTAACAACTATGGATGGAACGATTCTTCTTCCGTACATAGTATTCCTGATTGTCCCAGTTCTGAGCCGAATGTCAGACTCGGATGAGGCTGTGCGATTCGTCGCCACGTCCGTATTTGCGTACCTTGTTCGGCTCGTTCCACTTGAATCCGGGGTTCCCGATCCTGAGGGTATGGATGAGGAGCTTATTCGGAAGAAAGTTGAGGAGCGAAAGTTCATGGGGCAACTGGTCGGGACGGAAAAGGTTGAATCGTTTGAGGTTCCAAAAGGTATCCGGGCGGACTTGCGACCCTATCAGAAGGAAGGTGTCAGTTGGCTGGCGTTTTTGAACCGATATGGTTTGCACGGGATTCTTTGTGATGGTGAGTGTACTATTTTTTGCTCGCTGCCTCCTAATTGACCACTGTCGAAGACATGGGACTGGGGAAGACTTTGCAATCGATATGCATGCTTGCGTCGGACCATCATTTAAGGGCTGAGAAGTACGCAAAGACTGGTTCTCCAGATGTGGCCCACGCTCCATCCATCGTTGTGTGTCCACCGACTTTGACGGGCCACTGGGTGCACGAAATTCAACAGTTTGCTGGCGACATTATGCGGCCACTCTTGTACTCTGGCGGTCCGGTGGAAAGAACACGGTGAGTGTCCACACGCAAACATGAAAGTGGGAGACTAATAGCCGTCGAAGTCATCGGGCAGATATACCAAAATATGACGTCGTAATTATTTCTTATGATATTTTACGTAATGACATCGAGGCCTTAAACACCGTCAATTGGAACTACTGTATCTTAGACGAAGGGCACATCATAAAAAACTCGAAGACGAAACTAACAAAAGCAGTGAAATCGCTTAAGTGCATGAGGAGGCTTATTCTCTCTGGAACTCCCGTCCAAAACAATGTTCTCGAACTCTGGTCCCTTTTCGACTTCTTGATGCCAGGGTTCCTTGGAACTGAGCAGCAATTCAACAGTCGCTTCGGAAAGCCCATTCTCGCATCAAGGGAGGCGAAGAGTTCAAGTCGAGAACAAGAGGAAGGTGCTCTTGCCTTGGAAGCCCTTCACAAGCAGGTTTTACCGTTCCTTCTGAGGCGAATGAAGGAGGACGTGCTGAACGATTTACCGCCGAAAATCATTCAAGACTACTACGTTGAGCTCTCAAACTTGCAAAAAAGTCTGTATGAAGATTTTGGTCGGTCGAAAGCAGCCGCAGGAGTGTCCCAAGAGTTGACAACAAGGAAAGAAGTCAAAGAGTCTGCGCACGTATTCCAGGCATTGCAATACCTTAAGAAACTATGCAACCACCCGGCTCTTGTGCTGAAGGCATCGCATCCCCTCTATGACCAATTTGTCAAGCAATTACTAGCAGAGGGATCTAAGCTCAATGACATCAAGCATTCCCCAAAGCTGACTGCACTAAGGTGGGCGATGGCCGAATTTTGGTCTTCTCTTTTCCCTCTTTTTCCTAATATATATTTCCGCAGGCAGCTTCTCAATGATTGCGGTATTGGGTTACCAGAGGGCGAGAGCGACGCGATCGTCGAGACAACAGCCGCCCATCGGGCTTTGGTCTTTTGTCAGTCGAAGGATATGCTGGACTACATCGAGAATGGTCTGTTCAAAACACAAATGCCAACCGTTTCATTCTTAAGAATGGATGGGTCGACGGATGCTGGGGCACGGCACGATATGGTTCGCAAGTTCAACGCAGACCCTTCTATCGATGTTTTTTTGCTGACCACCAGCGTTGGTGGCCTCGGTCTAAACCTGACTGGTGCGGACACGGTAATATTCGTCGAACACGATTGGAATCCCATGAAGGATTTACAAGCGATGGACCGCGCCCACCGAATCGGCCAAAAGCGAGTTGTTAATGTTTATCGATTAATAACGAAAGGAACGTTGGAAGAGAAAATTATGGGGTGAGTAGGCGAGGTGTTGTTGAGCGCGTTTTACGAAAGCTGAAACGTTCATAAAGTCTTCAAAAGTTCAAACTCAACATTGCATCCTCCGTCATTAATCAAGACAACACTGGCATTGGCACAATGGACACGGACCAGATTCTCGACCTTTTCTCATTTGGTGACTCCAAGGGCGATAAACGCAAGGAAGCGTCTGCGGACGACACCAAGAAAATGTCGGCACGGGAAGTGCTGGAGGGCATCGGTAGTCTGTGGGACGAGAATCAGTACGAGGCGTTCGACAGCGTCGACGGCTTCCTTTCAACTTTGCAAAAATAAATAAAGCCCAAATGCAAGCGTTTCAATTGGTTTGACACTGACACCTCAGCGGCTGTTTTTTTCCGAAGCGCCCGGGGTTGTCAACCATGGGAAATTCCCTCGGTTGGAAGCCCCCAACAAGTCCGTTATTCGATGGGCGCCTTCGGGAGCGATCGAACCAGCCGCACTCTTACAGCTCGGGGCCGCCAAAGTTCAAGAACGCAATCGCCTACGGCGGGTCCGGATTGAGAAAGACGGGCATTCGGCACCTTGTGGAAACAAAGAAGCTTGTGATTGGGGAACCGCTGAGGGACACTTTCCAGGTGAACCGCGAACCAAAAAGAAAAAAAAAAAAATCACCAGCTACCTAACTTCTAACTAACATCCAATTTCTGCAGCATTGTCAGCACATTGGAGCTCACGATATTGCACTGAAAGGGATCGGTGGGGTCACCATCAAAGCATGACGGGTGAAGGAGCAGGACGAGGAGGAGGAGGCGGAGTAGACCGGGGTAGGAGAGGAGGGCATTGCAAACACACAACAGATTAGTGCAATAATTGTACGATTTGTTCATGACACCCATGATCATCATCATCAAATATCATAAGGATTTCATCATCAGCCAGCCTTCGCCTCCGCCGCGTCCGCCGCCTTTGCGCCAGCACCCAAATCCTTGAAACCAATCTCTGAAATACGAAGCGCCGTGTAGTGGTTCCGATTGCGGTGAACGGGCTGGTGCCCTCTCCGTTTCCAGTGGTGCCGGACGATTTCGGCGCTGACGGGGTGCTCGATCACGACGGCCTTGATCGAGAAAAAGTCCGGATAAATGTACGGGTTTCCGCGCAGAAAGTAGTCCTCTGTCGAAATCTCGCGGACGCGGTCGAGCGAGATGACGTCGCCGAGGTGGAGGTCGTTCATGCGCATCGTGACGACCACGTCGTTGACCGTCACAGAGTAAGGGCGGCCCTTGATCTCGACGATGGCGCTCGTCTTTGTCTGCGCGCGCAGCTTGGCGAGCGCGCCGACGGTTTCCGCCGACCAGGCGGCCGGCGGCTGGAATTCGGCAAAGAGAGGCGGGGGTGCTGCTGTTGCGGCTGCTGCGGCGGCGGTTTCGGGCGCCGCGGGAGGCGTGGCGGCTCGCGGCGGCGGCTTTGAGGAGGAAGGTGGGCGGGCGGCGGTGCTGAGTGGGAGCTGAGTGTGAGTGGCGGCGGGTGACAACAGCCGGCCGCACTGGCCGCCGAGCGGTGATCGTGAGACTGGTGCTCTCCAGGCGGCTGCGGCGGCAGCAGCAGCGCCCCGCCGGGATGGAGCGGCCAAGAACATGGGATGGAGGAAGCTGGCGCGGCGCAGGAGAGAGAGGACTTGATTGTGGGTTGGGTTGGTGCTTCGATCGTTCCTCTTTCTTTCCCTCTTTTCGCTTTTGCTCGTTTTGTTCAAGCCGTTTGACTTCGTGCAAATTTCACCAGCGTCACCCACCCTTGCAAGAGACCGAGCGACCGACGCTTGGCCCACCCCCCTTCCCCTTCTCGCAACCCAGCTCCACTCGCACCAGCCGAGTAAGATTCGATGGGAACACCTGTCAAGGTGTTAGCAGAGCCCAGGGCGTTTTAAGGAGCCCGAGGCGAGCCATCGACGGATGGGGGAGAAAGAAGGAGTGAGTCCAGGGAACACCTCCAGTTCCAGGTACTTGAAAGATGGAAAAGCAGAGGCTTCAACTTGGACCTGAAGTACACAACATGGGCAATCGACTCAGCAGCGAAATTTGGTCAGCTGGATGTTTGAATTGGTGGAAAGATAGTGGGTTGAAGTTGTCTCTTCGTTAACTGCTTTTTCGAAATCTCGCACGTCCTTGGTCCAATCAATTGGGACGGTGAGCCTCATTCTCATCCCTCCAACGCATTCGTGGTGTGTTTGTGGCGGCTGTTCAAGCTGTGTAAGTAGCTATTGGGCTTATCATCCAAAGATTGAGCCCTGGTTGACTCCTGTTATCCAACTGCTCCCAGTCGCACTCATTTTAGAGACTCTGCTCAAGGGTGGAAATGGTCGTCTGACTCATCAAAGGTGGAGCGCAGCGGGACGGACTCTGCTTGTTGTGGTTCCTGTTCCGCCAGAAGGATACTGTTACCAGCTCCACTTCGTCTGGAAGCGTAGTATAGGCTCTCTTCCTCTGGTCCCGTCGGAGCTTTATTTGCAGTCTTCCCTATTGGGAGGAAACTACAACGGCACCCGCACTCCGACTCTGCACCCGCCCAGCTCGCTCACTTGTGCATGGAAGGAAGCATTGGGCTGCCCTGACTTGGTCTCCCAATCTAACTTCCCTCACCACCTATTGTTTCACAAGGCTTAAGTGCGTCATCACGTCGAGGTTTAAAGCAGTTTCTGCTGCTTCGACTTCGTTTTTTGAACAGTCACGGGCACAGCACTTTGACGAAATTCACTGTGAGATGAGCGCGGAGGGTCCCCGCAAACAGAAAAACTCTTGTAGCGTCCATTCAAAGCGCGTGGTTCGCAGAAAATAACGAGGTCCAATAGGAACGGATCTCTTTTATGTTTCTGTCTTTTTTCTTCCCCGTAGTCGCTCCTTCAACCGCACCCCCGAATCTGCGCCGTCTGGCACTGGATTCGCCTACTTTTGCCCATCCGCTGGCGTTCAAGCCATTCCGTCGCCCACCCCACCCCTGCAGTGCGCCTTGGAGGACGAAAGTACCGGCTCGTCAACCTCAAATGGCCTGACGCCTTTTTCGATTCGCCCTTTTCTGCACAGTATCTGTCACTTTATTCAAACGCTAGAAGGGCGTTTATGAATGTGCGTTGTTGTTTCTCGCCATCTGCCAAGAAATAATAAACCGACCAGTCGCTGGCGTAGTGCTTGGTGGACGTTGACAAAATTCATTGTGAGTTGAGCGCAGAAGGCCCCACAAACAGAAAAAATCTTGTGGCTGCACAAATCACCCTTCAACGCGCGTGATTCGCCGAAAACGACGCAGTGCCCCATAATGAATTGACCTGTAAAATGTTTCCGTTTTTCTTTTTTTCCCCACTCGGAGCTTCATTTGTATGTAGTCTTCTCTCTTGGGAGCAAACAGCAACAGCAGCGGCACCTGACTCTGCGCCTGCACCGCTCGCCCACGCGGAAGCGATGGGCTGCCCTGGCTTTGTCTTTTAACCCCACTTCCCCTCCGTTGTTGGCGACCCGAGTAGGTGACCAGTCCAGCAGCTCCAGCTGTGCCTGGCGCACTGCTTCCTCACTGAACTCTTTCTGATGGTCCCTTGTCAGAGAGCACGGGCTGCGACGAACAGAAAGAAAAAAAGAGGCCCCACTTTAATTTCCACGGAGCAGATGCAAACTTGGGGCTTGCTTCCATTGATCAGAATTTCGAAGGGACTGCGACTATGTCCAACTTTCCAGTGACTGCGCGGCCCCCAAAAACAAGCGGATATCCACCCCAGTGACTCTGCAAAAGAAGACGTTTGGGCCGACGGTGTTTAAGTACTCGAGCACTTTCTCATATGCCTGCACTTCGTACTGTCCATTTGGCCAAGAAAACGCAGTTATCTCAGCCCCTCTTTTCGAAACGAGGTTCCAATCAGCTGGCTGTGTGCTTTGTTCAATCTTGAGCTGGTTCAAAATACTTTGAAACAAGTCATCTAGGAATATGGACATCTGCACTTTGCTGAGACTGGATGGAGTTCAGGACCTCACTAAATAATCACAAGGGTGAATAAGCATGTTGAAGAGGCAAGGGCGGTGGGTTGCCTCACAGTCCTCTACCTTTTTGGACAGGTCGTATCGGCGTTCTTTGCTTTTCACCAATATCCGCAACGAGGTCTCGACTGACCGCGCCAAGGCCTCGACTGACCGCAAAGAGGACTGGAACGCTTCCTGGCAGTTGTTAAACAGGTTCTTGTTCTTTGCCCATTCAAGCGCCTTTTCTGCTTTGGATAAATCGTCCAGCGGAATGGTTGCAGTGTTCCCAGTAGCAGCAGCTTCGCCGCCTCGATCGCTTGCCTTTCAGCATTTTCAAGCTTCACCTTGGCTTCGCTCAGGTTTGCGTTCGCGTTGCGAAGGTTCTCCTTGGCTTCGTCCACGTCTTTCTGGGCCTCATCCAACTGCTTCACTAGAGATGCTTCGAACGAGAGACTGTAAGGCGAGAATCGTGAGGTGGAAGCGCCTGGCAAGACAGGGGAGCCATCTGGAGTCAAACTGGTGGATCGGTTCGCGGCGGACATTCGAACACTGTTCCTCGTGCTGCTGCTTCTGCTGCTGCCCGGGGAATTGTTCCCTGCCGCGAACCCAAAAAAAAGTTGTGTTTGGAGTTGCTCGCAGGAAGAAACTACGCCGAGGGATGACGCTGGAAGACTTGAGAACGGTGCTGGCGACGGGCAGCGATTGCGGGACGGATCCAGCAACGTCTTCGGCGCAGGGGGATGACGGCGAGGAAGCCTAAACGACAGCATGGCTTGCGGACAGTGGCGTGTTGCTAGTTGGCTCAGGAGGGGCAGAGGCCGACGACGCCACAGAGGTGGTGCTGGTCGCAAGCAAAACCGCTTTTGCGGGTGAGCCAGGGAGCACGAAGAGAGCTTTCGGCTTGTCGGGCTGAGGCGTGGAAACGCGGGTACGACGTGACGGCAGTGCGATGCCCTCTGGCGCTGTACTATGGCACCAAGGACACGATTGTCGACGCGCGGCGACCGCATCGCGAGTGCTGGTCGGTGCGCGGGCGATAAGTGCGGCTGGTCGCCGTCGAGGATGTCAGGATGTCGACGGGTTCGAGCCCATGTACTGCCTGTGGGCCGTGGACGCCAGAGCCAAAACTGTGGAGGAGGGTTTTGAAGGTGTTGGAGGGCGTGGAGGAGGCGGAGATGGAGAGGGCCGCGGCTTCGCGCTGACCTGGTTGTGTGCTTTCGTTCCTTCCCTTTTCTTTTTGGGTAAATCATTCGTGCTGTCCCCTCGTTTGATTTGTGAAACAAGGTGATATAGCTATATGGATGACGGGTTGATTGTTTCGACCACAATTCAGGCGAGAAATGAAATGAAGTGGGTTGAGGCAACTCGTATTTTGAGGAAGTAGTATAGCCGAGTTAGTTGCCGTTCCGCTTAGGATGCGAGGGGGCAAGCTTTTATGTGTTTGCTTGTGTTCGGACTCAATTGTTGCATTGTTGAGGGTGGCTTTCTTTTTTCCTTTTGTCTCCACCCACCGGAGGTGCCACGGCAAAGGTCGAGGCCGGGGACTAGATCGACCGAAATGTTGCAAAAGTAGAACCCCGCCGAGTTGGAAGCGGGCCAAATCAGCATGTCTCCGGCGATGAAGGTCTGAGTAGCGTACAGGTTGAAGTCGGGGCAGTTGTTGATGGTCGACATCGCAAAGGCGGTGGGCGAAGTGACCGGCGATGGTGTTTTGTAAACGTCCACCCTCCGTAGTCGCCCTCCCAAAGTTGCGTTGGCAACCGTTTGGTAAACGAAGCGATTAGAAGTGTCAGATAGGACCGTTGAGTACTGCTGACTCCGAAGTAAGAACGCGGGGACCGATGCAATACTCGCATTCGGTATTGTGCCTCTATCCGTCGACACCGAGGGAAAGGAAATCGTTACATAAGGACTTCATCGTTTCGGGCCCAGCCCCTTCACCTGCTCACGAGCGCGGGGGTGGCCTATCGCAGGGTTGCGCGCACCAGAGGGACCCCATGACCGCGACAAGGGGGGACGGGGGAGGTAGAAAGCCGTGGGGGCAGTATTTACTGTAAACAACTCAGTGTTCCATTCCGCCGATTGGCGGACGAAAGAAAGAGTTACGGAAAAAAAGAAAGTCCCACCACATCTATCCACGCGACGATGGGGGCAGAGGAAGGAGTCACAATCGACGTGCTCCCATGCGAGATCGAGTATGACGGCCCTGCGCCTGTGACAGCCTTCTTCCGCCGCGAGCCAGTGCCCAGCGCAACAGTCCCCGTCATCGGGCAGCAAGCTGCCGGCGGCGCGGAAGCAGACGGGGCGTCTGCATCGGTCACGCTGAAAGCGGCATTCAGAGGGCGCGGTTTGACCGCTACGTCCGTTCCAGTTCCGTCCGGGTATACAGGTGAGAGCCGCCCGCAACCCCCCACACTCTTCTTTCCTTGTGTGCATTCGTTCACGAATTGCATGTGCAAAAACAGGGGTCGTTTTGCGCCACGAGGGAGGGATGTCTAGCAACACGCTCTCTGCAGTTGCTTCGTTCGACAGAATCAACGTCTGGGCCCACGACGATCGCCCCACGATAACCAACGACAACTATCTCAAAGCGATTGCGTGGCTTGCAGTCTCCGACGACGTGCGGGTTTCTCCATTTTTGCGTTCGCCCTTGAGGCTTCATCGTATCACGCTAACCAGCAAAACTCCCGCCATCCCTCCCCGCCTTTTCCAGCTACATGCGCCGATTTGACGCGTTGGACGCAACCCGGTGCGTATCGGGGGGTTCATGTGACGACGGTGAGCTTGGCCTGTAGTGTTGTTTTCGAGGAGCTGCTGCTGTGCGGTTGTGTTCGCTTCTGGACAAGAGTCCTTCTGGTTCGTCCGGACAATAATATACTGTAGTTCATACCAAAAGATAAGTCATGCGACCCGAGAGCCAAGCGCTGAGGCAGAGCCTCGAGGCCCTTTTCCACCCGGCGGTGGCGCCGGCTCGCCGGCCCCCGTCGCTTACAACCACGAACGCGCGCACAGCAGCAGCACCACCAGCACCTGCAGCAACAGCGGATGGGGACGCTGCAGCCCACCCTCTGCGGATTCGCGGAGTCCGATTGGAGCCCGAATCGGCCATCTGGATCTGGCACTTCCCATCAGCCGTCGAGTGCGAGCCTCTCTCGCCGTTCGTTGGAAAGTCGGGCTTTCTGCTGCTGACGTCCACTCACCGCTTCAATGGGGAAGACCAGGTAGCCAGTCGAATTTGGTTGTTTGTGGTTCTTCTGTTCTTGAACTAAAATGCAGTCAAGACTTATTTGCCAGTTTACTCTTGCGCCGCAGTTTCTGCAGGACAGCGCCAGGCAATGCCAATTTCGCCTCGCCCTGATGGGGGATACATTCACCGCAGCGAGTTACCGCTGGACGTCTTCGCTCCGGTTAATCTTCAATCGGCCAGGTCCTTAATGTGGCTTTTCTTCGTTGCACGATTCCTCACTATTCCATTAGGAAACTATTGGCCGCTTTCTCGCTTCTACCTACTGAATATCGGCTAATGCCTCTACTGGCTCGCTGCCGCCACGTGGAGCCGTCAGAAGAGATTTTCATTGGAATCGATCCAAAAGACTCCACACGTGCGATTCGAATTTCTTCACGCGGTAAAGAGCTGAGGAACGGAACTTTGATCTGAGTTCACTCCCTTCAGGACTAGAGTCGCTGGAGTCTTTGACGAACCAGGCACCGGCGGACCTCTTGTTTGAAATGGAAGGCGATGTGTGTGGGCGGATTGAGGTGACATAGAGTGTTCACGAAGTAGCGGAAGGCTTACACTTTCACCAGCAAGTCGTGGCGAAGTACGACTTTCTGGGCGAAGAATCCTTGGTGAGAGAATCCGGTCATCCGATTTATCGCAGTCTAAAGCAAAGAACAGAACAATGACCTTCAATGCAAAATTGCGCTTCACGTCCGTTCCGGGACAACCCAAAACTGCCTGCAAGCACCCCTTTATCCAACGTCCGCTCATTTGGTATACGAACGTGGGATATCAAGCCGCTGCGTAACTGTGAATTCAGGAGTACACGTTTGTGAACAGTGTCCACGACTCTGCAAGCCATTCCGCGACTCTTGGACTCCGCGATGAACTTTCAAAGCTTGGGACTTGGTTTTCGCGATCTCTCGACGACAGCGAATGCCCCGAACCCGCAAACGCTTCGGGTATCGGCGAGATTTTCCACCGATGGTCCTGTGAGTCGTAATGAAATTGTAGCCAACGTTTTCATTAAACTGAATTTCAGACGAGGAACCAAAGCTTATGGAACAAGACGAACGTACATCACCTGTGCTGTACGCAGCGAATCGACAACTGGACTTTGTTGAGCGTTTGTGGCACTACTGCTGTGGTAAGAAATTAGGGCTCCAACTGTATTTTGCTGCAACTTTTGCTTTAAAGGAGAAGCTGAGCAGAGAGTTCCAAGTATAATCCGAGCTTTGAGACTGGAGTTGGAGGCTGGAGGATTGCAAGCAATGGTGGGGACGAAATTGCGCGAATACTCACTGACCGCAAGTAGATCAACAAAAACAACAGAACGGCCCTCTCTTCAGTCATCCGAGAGTGCCTACGGCTCAGCCACAAGCAGCTCTTCAAAGATCGGGATGAAACAGTGGCCGTTGTCAAGGAATCTCTTGACTCCCTCGAGAAGTCACCGTTCGAATATCTTGTTGAAGCCGGGATTTACAAGCTTCGACGGGACTATTCCACAATATTAATTTGTAGGCATATTCCTTCATTGAACTGTTCTAAGCAATTCCAGGTTCAGGAGTGTCAACTTGGGAGAATCTGGTAAACCGTTCTGGGCAGTGGCGTCTTTATAACATATTGGGCTAGGAATTCTTCAACGACTATCAGATTTCGTTGTCGGACCAAATCAAAAAGCTGGCACTTCTCCACGACGTAACGGAAGCTTTTTGCACTTTGTCTCAATCGGTTTTGGGTCTTCCCACAATGATCATGAGGGAGCTCGTTCAAAGCATCGTTGACTTCTTCAAAAGGAAATATGAGACGGAACAAATCGAGGCGGCCGCCAGCGCCGAAAGCGTTTCAAGTAATCAGTTACTTTTGAACATTGCTCTTCCCTTGCTGCAAAAGGATGTGATGCGGCTGGTAGAGGTTGTCTCGAAAACGTACGGTGGGCGTGAACAATAACTGGACTGCTAACCACCGTGCCTCCAGATTCACTCCTTCGTCTTGGCAAGCCAATTTCGGCCCCTCCGCAGCAAAAACACGACACATTCTTCAGTTGAAAAGGGCCGATTCTTGCCTCGAGTTCGAGGCAAATGAACTCAGGGGAGTGGATTGGAAACTGTATGTTGGCAAGCTCTAGGGCTTTTGCATCATCCACAACTTCTCATGGTGGTGTACAATGCACCAACAATAAAGTTCTATAACAATGAGCGCGAATGGTTACAGTTTTCCCTGGTGGGTCTTTATGTACTTCAATTCGCGAGACCCATCGCCGTTCATTGACATAACAACCCGGTGAAGAAAAGACGGTTGCGGGGTCCGGGAAAGAACGTCGCCCGGAAGTGCGAGTATTAAGCCTTCGTCGGACGCTTGCGGCACGGGCTCGTATGGTTGCAAGTCCACTGGTGCTTTCTGGGAGGCCACGAATCCTCGCAAATCTTTCAGCGTAAAGTTTTGGAGGTGCGTGAGAAGCACGAATTGCGGGGGCATCAATGATATCCCTGTGATCATGATTGCGTCAGTAATTTTGCACCAAGCAGCGCCACAAAACGCCCTGACTCAACTCTTTTCCCTAAAGGCCTGGAGAGCTTCCGAAGGAGAAAGCCAGTCCATGAGCACGTTTTCTGTGCCGTCAACGCTGACGGAGGAAGACGCCGCGGCTTCTCCAGAGTCCAGCACGCTGAGGAAGAACTGGGTGTCGAATCGCTTCTTTTCGAATTTGGGCGTCACCCAGTGCGCCCAGTGCACGAGGCGGCCAACGGCGGGCTCGACCTTGTACGCGGCGCAAAACCGCTTGAACTGGGTCGCATCGTCGTGAACCTGAGGTTTTTTAGGACAGCGCCGAGTTTCAGCGTTCAAAGGTCGTGACACAAAGGCCACAGCGCTCCAAACGCCCCAAAGGAAACCTTTTTGCGCCAGTCGAGCGACGACTTTTCATCCAGCGCCACCGGCGGGTCGAACACGCCGACGCCGCACTCCTCAAACGTCTCGCGGATGGCGGCGATCGCGTGGGCGCCGAGCGGGTGGCTTTTTGGCGCCAGCTCGCCGTCTGATGCCTCGACCACGCCGCCGGGGAACACGTGGACGGACTTGAAGGTGCCTGCGGCGTTTCTGTGTTGTGTGTGGTAAGGGGACGGCGATCGGGCGATCGTAAGGCGAGGTGTTTTTATTTAGAGCTACGGTCCGTCCACCGGAGAGTGTGGATGGCGGATTGCATGTGCCTGTCTGTGTTCGCGTTTGCGCTGCTCACCGCTTGAGCATGAGGATGCGAAAGTCGGCGCGGTCGCCGGGGACGGGGAGCGAGCGCGAGGAGCGCGGGGCGCACACGAGGAGCGTCGCGGCGGGCCGCAGGGACGAGGACGTCGACGGGGCGGCGGCGTGCGACGGGGCCATCGACAATGAATGAATGACGTAAAGGCTACGAGAGAGCGCAGATACAGCCGAACGTGCGTGTTCTGCCAGGGGTCACGGGATCACGGGACGTTTCTCAACACCGGCGACGACCACGTGACGGGGCTGGTTCAAGCACCAAGTCAGCTCAGTACGCGAAGAGGAGGGGCAACTCCCATGCCTCATAGGACACCGCACTTCTCCCGGACAGTCCTGTGAGCACTTACTGCGCAAGTGTGCACGAAAACCTCACTCATCTCCAATTTTGCGAGGGCTACAAAAGCATCAAAGCACTCCTCGCGGACAAGGAAACTAGCGCTACAGGGGAGCAGATTACCCCCTATCCCACGGAGAAAATCCATGTACGAGACCTCCCAACGCTCGATCGAACGTTCAAGGAAGGGATGAACTTAAAGTACTCTAGATACTGGTTCGCCGCAATGGCAGCGGAGTTTAAATCTCTCATGGAACGTAAGACCTTGGAGTTAGTTCCGAAACCTCTCAGTCAGAGCCTCGTGAAGGAAAAGTGGGTCTTCACCCACAACCTTGACGACAACAACAACCTCCAAAGGTTCAAAGCAGGTTTAGTTGGTCTCGGCTATTCTCAGATCGCCGGGATTGATTATAAGGAGACTTACTCTTCTGCTGTCCGTGTAACTTTCACTCTTCTTCGGTTACATATTCGGAGAACTTGATGTCAAAACATTCGGGTCGACATATTTAAATCGATTTTTTTCAATTGACCTTAAACCTCAAGCACTTCAAAAGTGTATAGGCTCACGTAGTTCCCAACTTCCTAACGCTTTTATTAGGTCTTCACAGTTTTCCAATTATCGCGTCATGCCCACGCAATGTGGTTTCAATTTCCGCTACGAAACTGGTGTAACCATAGTTGATAGCGTTAGCGTTGAGAAGAAGGATATTTCCAACCTGTTTGCAATTGCGGGGGAGTGTTGTTGGACACGGCTGGCACTGCGCACTGCTCAGCACACAGCCCAGGCATCACAAGAAGAGTCCTATTACGAACTAGAAAATATCGATGGGCTCACGCAGGCTGCACTGGGAACGGGACAGGGCCTTCATGCCTGTCTGCCGCCTCTGTGGACAGACTACTTCACCTTCAATTGGTGAATAGACAGAAATACTTTGTCTGTCGCCTGCAGTCACAACTATCTGTTGCCCACCAAGGTATCCCCTTCATAGGCCCAGTGGCAAAGCAGATGGGCAAGAGCGCCACAGTTGGAGAAATAAGGGACAAATCCTCCAGATCTATAAGGCTGACTTGAATGTCGGTTACTAGCTTTGAACTACGCAACGTACTACATTACACATACCACTGTACGCTCCGTAAAAGACTAAGTTACTTGCTGTCACTCGTCGTATTCCAAATCGAAGTCACAACAAGTGGAGGCACCTCAACTTCCTTATGTTGGTGGTCGCTGGTTTAGCGGACGGTGACATCAGCTGTTAGCAATTTGGTGTTACATCATCTGAGCCTTCAGGGAATGCGGGCTTACCGCTTTGGACATTGGGGTGTACCCCTAGACCCAATGCAGAATGGTGATGTAATGGTAACCACAGGTGTGTGTATGTGTGGGAGAAAACTCAAACAGACACAGGAAAGAAAAAAAAAAAGAAAAAAAAGAAGAAAAAAAAAACACCACACAGTCAAACCCGAACGAGTTGGCAAAATCCTGTAATGGCAATTTGCCCACATGTCCAACTCGTAATTGGGCTCCTCCGGAGAGTTCTGGCTTGCATCAAGCTGTAAGCAGTCTACTCTGAGTGAGTGAGTGGAAGGAGTGAATGAAGTGGAGATGTGTGTTTGTGGGTGGTGGTCATTCTCCCCAACTTGGAGAGAAAGAGAAAAAACTCTGTTATGAATGATTGATACATAATGATGATATGCACGCTGTAATAGTTGCTAGGAAAGCGTGACCGGCACAGGGTAAAAACCTCTCCTACATTACCTGCTTGAGCAGAGGAGAAGGAAAACTGTAAACACCAGGTTTCCGTTCCACTTAATACTTGGAGTATTTGTCAACAGCACAAGCCAGCACCCAAGTCTGCATAGGCGGCGACTCACTCTCCCTTGGGCATTGTGAGAACAATAACTGACAGTCACAATAGGTTCAGGTCTGTCTTGTGCCTCTTGCTGCTAACCAGTCAGTTCCGCCTGACACAAGCGACGTCAGCTGGGTCGAACAGGCGCTCAGCATTGAATACATGAAAATCATGTCCTGTCAGTTCAACTTCTCTGCAGTTCCAATCCGCCCACTGCAGCCACATTCAGGATTGAACTTCAATTTTTGGAGTGCTGTGAAGTTTACTTCAAATTTCTGGTGTTGGGAAGACTGAATGAGATAAAATAAGTTCCAGCCACAGTGCAACTATCAGTTTAATGCAGCATATTATCTCACTAATTTACTCCGTATGTGTAAAGTTTCATAACTTTACGTTCAGTGTCGGAGTTTTTCTCAAACTGAATGTGTCCCACATGCACTTTACCCTGGAGGCTTCCACATCAGCATTTGTCACCCACTGCACTGAATGAGGCTCAGAGTTGAATAGTGGGACAGATGGTAATTGGTGCCCCCCAACAGGTCGCTGTTGACCTAGCTACTGCCCTATTAGCAGGTTTGATCCGTGCGGCTTGAAAACTTCCTCAAACAAGACCCTGGAACTTAGCGATAGAGCGTTCAAATTGAAGTCCAAACTTCAAAACTCATCGTCCACGGAGAGTCATCTTTGTAAACTGTATTTCTTGCTTTAGTATTGTTTTCTACAGTGGCTTCGGTAAGCAGAAGGATATCGCCCGACTTTCCAGAAACGCCGCGAGCTCCTTCTGGGAACACTTTATCCCGTCTCTCTTTAGCTGGATGCACAGTTCCTGCAGGTCGAGGGGCTGGTGCGGTTATCGGTAAGAGCCTTACCACCCATGGGGTGCTACTCGGAACAGCTGAGTCCAACTCTACCTCGAATCGCAATATTTGACAGTACAGGACCATGTTCGACCTCAGGTATTCATGCAGTGTTGCATCCAAGTCATTTGTGACCGTTGGCCCCGAATCATCGGCCTCCTCACGGTCGGTTAATGGGGACGTGGTGGAGGCTTCACCTGGCATGGTCTTTACAATATGCCGGCCGACGTCAGTAAGGACGAAGCGTCCTTGATGTTACTAACCTTGTCGTAGTTGTCAGCAAGCATCGATGTGGTGGAGCAGAAATCGTTCTCCAAGCAAGCTGAAGCCGCGTAGTCCCAAAGGGAGCAGGGGCTTGACGGGTGGGGGGAAGAGAGTGACAAATCGGAGTGCACCGGAGAGACTGCGGTCAACACTGGCGGCGGCGTCATGGTCAGGTCGATGAACGCTTGCGCCCTGACTTCTAGCGACTTTTTGAGCCCAGCGCCAACGAGGACGGGCGTCGCATCCGACGAAGCCTTGTTCCTGTTCTTTCTCCGCTGTGCGGCAGCCTTGCAGCGCGCCGGCGTTGTGGTGTCTGCGACCGAGCGAGATAGCGCGAGAGCAAGTTGCAAGCTCTCATCGTTGCTGTCCTTTTTCCTTCTGCTGCGCCCGGACTTCGGGGACAGCGGCTGGCGGCGCCGCCGTGCCTCCGGCGGCGCGGCCGGCTTTGGTGCCGACAAGAAGACGTCGTGGTGGTCGTCGCCGTCGCCGTCTGACATGTCAATGGACAAGGAAGGGCAAAAGTTTCGGCCGGAATGAACAGAAGCACACACCTCCTCCACCACGACGCGTTCGCCGCCGCATGGTGCCGCCTGTCGACGACGGCTCCTGCATTCAAGACGGCTTGCGGGGTTTCGCTGCCGTGCGGGCTACAACGTCGGGCGTACGCCGCACCCCCGGCATCAGAGGACGGGCCTCGGGAGGGCGCCAAGTTTGTGAAAGATCCTCTTTCCGGCCTGGAGAAGCGTGTGCTCCACGTTCGGCAGGTTTCGCGAACAACCAGCGGCGGCAAGATCCGGACGACATCGGCGCTTGTGATCGTTGGAAATCGGGACGGCCTCGGGGGCTACGGTGAAGGCCGCGCTAAAGATGCAGCAGCGGCGATTTTGAAGGCGACGAGGGTGGCGGCGAAAAACATGATCCCCATTCAGCGGTTTGAGCACCGGACGATATTCGGCGACATTAACCTGAAGCATCACGGTGTGAACCTGACTCTTCGAGCAGCACCACCAGGCAAGAATGGGCTATCCCTTTATTGTGATGTTCACATATTCTTCTTTCTCCCTTCCCCAGGTTACGGTGTCGTTGCCAACAACAATGTTCACGAAGTGTGCCGTTGCGTCGGAATAACGGACTTGAGTTCAAACATTAGGGGCTCAGTCAATCCCATTAACGTGGTGAAGGCCACTTTCGAGGCGCTTCAGCAACAGCGGAATCCGGCCGACATCGCTATGGCGCGCGGAAAGAAGCTGGTGGATGTTGCGGCGACTTACTACGGGCTGAAATGAAAAAGAAAGAATAAAGAAAACATTCAAGAATTCACACAACATGATGCTCGCATGGGTCGTCGCCACCACTGGCCTACTGATCCCGGCATTGCTGCCTGCGGCCAACGCTGCGATCGAGTGCAGTGAAAAAACGACCATACTGCCCTACGAATTCAACATGAAGGATCTGATCGTCGACGTCGTTTTGAAGGGAATCGAGACAGATACACCCCCAACAAAGAACTCAGTGAGGTTCCACGTAAACGTTTGCAAGACCCTCACAAAGGAAAGCTCAGTGAGCGAGGAAGACTTTTGCACCTCCTCCCATATATGCGAGGTCGTCACGAACCGAAAGGAGTCAGATAGCAAGGTGATCATCGCCTGCCTCGTTCCAGATCTTTCGCCACAATCTGAACCTGTCTTACGTTCAGCCCGACCGTGTGATCCAAGTTAAGAATTGGGCCGCAAAACGTGCCGAAACAGCAGACGCAGCCGTTTCATCGGACGGGCAGACGCTCAGCTTCGGCTTTATGGAAAGCTCGTGGGGCGGGTCTTCTCTAAAGACCAAGTGAGCCAGGACCATACCAGCGGAGTTGTCTAATTCCATTTTGCAGTGTCACTTTGATTTGCGACGCTGCTGCGGGTGCCGGAGTCCCAGAAGTCTCCACAGTCGACTCGATCCTCACAGTAACATGGAAAACAAAGGCGGCTTGTGGGATAAAGGTTAGGAGCGGTGCCGGTCCTGGAAACGCTACAGCGGGAATGTCCATTGGGGCGTTGTTTTTCTGGCTGCTGTTCATGGGCGCGACAGCGTATCTCATCCTCGGGACTCTTTTCAACTACTACGTCAACCATGTACGGCGTTTCCCAGAGATGCTTCCCAATTACGACCTTTGGAAGAGTTTATTCTCCCACATCCAGGTGATTCTGCCTCATTTCATTCAGTCTGACACTAACTGGGCCGCGATTCTTTGCAGGACCGAGTTTCTTCGCGTTCGTATGTTTCAATTTAGGCCCTCTACTTACTGCCAAAAAACGGCACTTTTGGGCGAGACCTAGACGATGCTGCCAGAATAAAGAATATATTGCTTTATCCTACACACTACTTCTTCTTCTTCTTTTTGGGCTCAACTCCTTCCCGACTCCGCCGACCCGTTTCGACTGGATGAACCGGTTAGAGTGCGAGTTTCCCTTCTGGAAACGAATTAAAACACCGTTTACCTCCAACGTGAATCGGCTTCCCCCGCTTCTTCCATTCAGCCTCTCTCGCCAATTTCGCCTCCAACCATTCGTCTACCAGCCCGATCGTCCTCAGAGATGGATCCTGCATCGCCAGTTGGTGCACGTTGACGTCTGGGAAGAAGTGGTTCCGCAGCTTGGGAGCGATCGAAGGCGCATGCAGCAGGCGGTTGTCGGGGCTGAGCAGCGGCGCTGCTGGTGGTTTCCCGTCAGGTGACGTCGCAGCGGCGGGCGAGGACGGGGTTGCGGCGAGAACGGTCTTTCGCAGGGCCTCGACGGCCTGGCGCCGCGCCTTGGGTAAAAGGAAGGGCGACACGATCCGCATTGGGCTCGGTCTTTCTTTCACTTTTGTTTGTTCTTTGGTGCCCCCAACCAAGTCAAGCATGGAAGCCAAGCTGGAGAAGGAAGTCGCCGAGTTCCAGTCCCTTCAGAAAGGTGAGCCATCATCAGCTAGCTCTTGGCTCGTCATTCTTCGGTGAATGCCGGTAGCCCGTGCAAGGACACGCACTTCCAAGATCGGACTGCCCTTCCCCTCTCTGGGTTTTCAGCGCGTCTGACCGCTTGCCCGTCCAGACTACTCGAAAGCGGTGTCCGCGCGGTCAACGCTAGAATCACAGCTTAAAGAGAATGAAATGGTCCAAAAGGTAGCAGCAAACTTCTGTGTGAAAGCAGTTCTTTCAAAGTAATATTATTCTGAAACAAGGTTTCGATTAGGAGATCAAGAACATGAAGTCCGACGCGACCGTTTATAAGCTTATTGGACCTGTCCTCGTGAAGCAAGACCAGCAAGAGGCCGCAGCAAACGTCAGCCATCGCATTGGAGCTATCTCGTCGGAAATGTAAGCCTTATTGCGAAAGGTTTTTGCGTGATTCGCACCTAATGCTCATGGTGCTGAACGACGCAGTAAGCGGTTGGAAGCTCAGATCAAGACCTTCGAAGAAAAGCAAGAGGCTAAGAAAATGGAGGTTGGTGCCAAGAGAAGCAAAGGTTTTGTTTCGGCGTGCGACTAACTCGACCAAAGATCGTCAAGCTGCAGACCGCTTTTCAGCAGATGCGCGCTTCCAGCTAATTGCAGCCGGAGGGTGTCTCGGCGGCCTACCATAATTCATCGTTTTTGTGGCATAGTCTGAATAGAATACCTTTTAAGATTGTTGTGGCGAAGAGCAGTACGCTATCCGCAACGGGCAGAGTGATCTGCTTTCATCTCCACAGCAATAAATAAATAAATTTTCCAATCAAAAAAAGAAAAGCCAGACCAACGATACACACTCTCACAGAGATGGTCAGAGACTGCTGCCTCGATCCAGCGCGCTTTCTCCACAAGCCGCCGCTCTTACTGACCCATGAGCCCCACGACGCCCCACCCCACCGTGTGATCCCTCACCCCCCCCCCCAAAAAAAAACACGGGATCGCTACTGATTTTGTGCACCCAAAGGCCCAGAACTCGCAAGGCATCCAAACACTCCTCGAGGCCGAGAAGGACGCGTCAAAGATCGTGACAAAGGCCCGGCAATGTGAGCATCCGAAACGCACACTTCGCTTCAACTAGCAGCATGGAACCCCTTCCGATTTTCAGCGTTGGGGTCAACCTTCCAATTCAGTGGATTACCTTTTTGTTCGTGGTGCATCGCTGGCGATCTGGCACCCGATGACCGAATCATCTCCCCCACCCCCGTGGTGGCGCTGCTGTCCCCACCCCATCTTCTTTATTGCCCCCCGATGCTCACACCACTGTCAGATCGAGTTCAACGGTTGAAAGACGCCCGCGCCGAAGCCGCGAAGGAGATTGAAGCCCTCAAGGCTGAGAAAAACAAAGAGTTTGCGGACTTCGAGAAGCAAGTGAGTTGCGTCGTCCAACCATCTTGCTCCGCCACCCACGTCTCAATTCGGCGTTTGTCTAGTTCAGCGGGTCTGCGGATGACAGTTACGGTAAGGTCAATGCCGAGACGGACGCGAAGTTGGCGGAAATAGCCGAAGTGTACAAGAAGCACAAGGCGCTGGTTATCGAGAAGATGATTGCCGCGACAGTCAAAGTTGAGCCGACAGTAAGTCTGCAGTTTTCGCTTCAAATTATCAGAAAAGAAAGTGATCGATTTGGTTTGTTCGAAAACTCAAGGTTCACGTTAATGCCACCCCAAGATCATCGTGAACGAAATGAGAATGCGGAGAAGGTTTGGCACAAATGGAAAAATGAAATAAACATAAACGCATCAGAAACTGCAGTGTAGTGAAATGTAGTTGCGAGAGATTACGGAAATGTCATTTCAACGGACTACTTTAGCAGGGTCCACCGCGCACATCCAAATACGCGTCTTGTATACTTTAAAGAGATCTAGAATGCAATGTCAGAATATAAATCTCATTTCACATCCTGGTAACCTTTCACGAGATCGCGGAAGTCAATGCGGCTCTCCGCGACAAAGTAAAACGTAAGTTTACGCCGATCCCTGGAACGTGTGAGCTTGAAAATGCTTTTAACAACGCTCCTACCATTGATACTCAGCGTCGACAACCTCCATGGGAAGTTTCCGTTGTCGAATCTTAGTCTGACACACTAGAAAAAAATTTGTAAGCTCTACTGAGGAGGTCTTCCGGGAAAGGTCTCGCACCGGCAGTGGCTTTCGCCTCATCTTGGCTCTTGGCTACCAGCATGGCAATCTCGTTCGGGTACGCCAACTTAAAAATTCTTTTGGGGTGGACTTCGCGGTCTGCGTGGGCATCCAGCATGACATTTCGATGCTGGCTCCGGAATTGCTGCAGCTGCGCAGCATTCATTATTGAGTCGCATATTACTTTGCCCAGATCTTTGCCGCGGTCAGCTTCCACAATAACAAGATCTCCGATCCGAATCGCTGCCAGTTCTGACGTCGAAACAGCGGAATCGCCACTCGTCGTGCCTGAGGATAAAACGGAAGATTTTACCGGGTTGTAGAAATAGTCGATTCGGCCAGCTTTAAATTCAACGACGAAGATTGGCCACTGTTCTTGGGCAGTGTTCTGCATCTGAAGATTTTTTCCCGCTTCAACCCACGCTCTGGTCCTATATTCGGTATTTTCAAAGTACTCGTTGATTTCAGCGTAAATAGGTGTGTCTCGAAGATTCATATTTTCCAGCTGCGCCAAGGCATCATTGATCACAAGGGGGCCAGCAAGAGAATGCCGTCGGCGCAAATCTCCCACAGGCCCAGCAGAAGGATCACCTTCCGCAGACGTTCTGAATATTTTTTGCCAGACGTTACGGCTGTGAAAAGAAAACAGATCCCTTCTTACCTGTTAAATCGCTTCATAGCATCTTCACTAAACAAGTTTGGGGAATGAGACAGACGCCGCTGCTGCAGCCTGCTGGGCAGTCCCAAAGTCTGTGCGAAGGGAGACAGATGGTCTGTGGTGGAGGAGTCGTTCCAGCCGCTTCGAGCAGGAGGCGGTAGAGGCCCTCGAATATTTGAAGCAGTCGGCTCAGAAGCGGCAAGTAAATCGCCCGTATCGCGGCTGCTTGGCCAAGTGGGACCACTGTCCACGTGACTGCCCGACGCGCTCATTGGTCGGTGTGCCGCCTCTGAAACTTTTGAATCGGGCAGCCCTCCGATGGGAGTTGTCGGCCTTGAATGGGCGCGGGCTTTACCACCGTCATTGCTTGCGCCTTTAGCATCCTCACTCTTCTCGGGACCAAGAGAGAACCGTCGATATTGTCCTGGCTCCGGTCCAAGAAATTGGGGAATTTTAGCAGTGGTGTTGTCGCGCTCTTTCCAAATGGAAGGGCCAGTTGACCACCCTCCAAGTCCTGGGGTCCACTTCTGACCAATGGTGGAGGCGTGACTTCCCCGCCGTATGCTTGGATTAAAGGTTTCTGGAACGCTGCTGGAAGCGTCGCCCTCTGGAATTGCTTGCGGGGTACTGGAGGTTCGGTTTCTACGCTTTCTGGAAAGCACCAAGTCTTCGGCTTCCTCGGCCGTCATGGAGTCGGGAGAAACTCCGGTAGAATCCCCCTGTTCTGTAGGGCACACGAGGTCCGTCGGACAAGGTTACTCACGAAAAGATGAGCTGTGTGGCGCATAACATACCAGATAGTTTCTTGTGTGGAAGGCGCGAGTTTGCCCACACGTGCTTTCCGGGAGAAGGGGATCTGGATCTGCTGGGTGCTGTTGACAGCCTACGGGAGGAGCCAGCTGTCGGAGGCGACGAGTTCTCTGTCGGAGAAGATCCAGGGGTGGTTGGGCTTTCATCGCGGGCTACAAGGTCGATTCGAATGACCTGGTTGGGGGCTGGGGTTTTGCGCGGGAGAGGACGATACCCAGGAGGTAAAAATCCCGAAGGCAGGGCGCCCAACGACGGCGAGGAGGTCATGTCCGATTGATTCTGACGCGGGAAGGAGCGGACCGATGCAGGAAGGAGGGAGCACGAAATCACCGAGTAATTAATTGGTTCTGGAAGAAAACAGGCAACGTGAGAACGAGGGGTTGCTGGATGGCGTTGGATTAGCAGGGGGGGTAGGAGACTGGCGGGATGGAGGCTGGAAGGGTCAGGGGGCAGAATCGGTTTGGTGTGCGCAAGCAGGCGAAGGCGAGGGGGGGTGTGGGCGGGCTGTGCCGCGCGCGCGGAGAAAAGACAAGAAAAGCGAATAAGCAAATGGTGGGCAGGCCGTCGGTGGGTCGGGTGGGTGGGTTGGGCAGCGAAGCAAGACAAAAACAACCAACCAACCAACCAACCAACCCATGCACCCGGCCCTTTCTGGGCGGTTTTGCGACGACGAACAACAACAATAAGCGACGGAGGCCAGCCCCTCCCTGCTCTCCCTGCTCTCCGAACTGGGCGTGTTGGCGCCCTCTCAACCGCAACCGCAACCGCAACCCAACCCCAACCTGTTGAAAGCACACACACTGCACAGGCGCGCGGCCGGACGGGATTTGGTTGAATAGCGGGCGACATACCAACCTCTGGGCGCTGGCGGATAGATACCAGCAGAAACTCCCTGGCAGACGGCCAGAAGAAGCAGGTTGGAAAGACGTGTATCGCGGACTCCACTCGAAAGAGAGCTCTGCGATGGAGTAGTTCTCTCAAGGCGGCGCGAAATCAAATCAACCCGAATGCAGATTCAATAACGTTAAAACGTAATTGAAGAAAACGAAAAAAAAAAAAAAAAAAAAAACTGATAAAAAATCAATGCCTAAAACAGAAGCACCCGAAGTCCCTTCTGGAACAGCTGCAACAAAAAGAAGAAAAAAAAATGTCTGATTCAAACTCCGCCTCAGATCCCGCCGCCGCCACCGAAATCGCTCGGCTTTCTCGCGCCATCTACGTCGACCCAGAAGACCCGGCCCTTTACCTCTTCCGTGGCGATGCATACCTCGACGTCTGCGATCTCCAGTCTGCAATCGGCAATTACAAGAAGGCGCTTTCTCTTGTGAGCCCCTCCCCTAAGGCAACGACCGGTTCGCCATTTTCATTTGCAAATGTGACGGGAAAAAGTGTGGCTGAGGAAATCCGCCCAGGGCGTTGGATCAAGTACCAATTGCGGCGGGCGCTTTTTCTATGGGGGCAGATTCTCCTTGATCAGCACCGCTTCAAGGAAGCACTCGTTTCGTTTGAAGAGTCCCGCGATCTCGGCATGTGCTTTGCCTCGGTTTCCCTGCGAATGTGAGAGTCCCCGCTTTTCATTTTTTTTCTTCTTTTTTGTTATTGGAGCCGTGAAACTTGCGTCGATTCGTAGCTGCTAACACTTTCACAGCGTCGCTGCATACATTGGCCTCGGTGACTTTGATGAAGCAATTCGCCTCCTGTACAGTCTTTCCGAAAAGTATCCGACAAACGCCAACTTCCACATAATCCGCGCAAAGCTATACCAATCCCAAGGCTGCCACGACTTTGTGGCTATCGATCTTCGCAAAGCCATTCAGGCAGACCCTTCGCATCCACTTATTATGGAACTTTTGGAGTACGTAATGGTCGTGGCAACTGTCTACAAAAACAAGGCGGCGGAGCAAATAAAAAAAGGGCACTTCGACATTGCTGTTTTCTTCTTCAGTCAAGCCTTGGAACTAGATCCATTTGACTGGTGCTCTACTTTCAAAAGGTGTCGTTTTCGAGCATTGTTCCAAAGACCTAATCTCGCACGTTTCAGAGGGGTGTTGTTTCATGCTCTCGGGCAAAGTGAGAGTGCAATCGAGGATTTCACGACCGCCTTGGAGCAACCAGAGAGAGACACTACGAGAGATTCTGAAATAAGGGCGCACCTATCTAGCGCTTACAATAAACTTGGGGTTGATCATTTCCGGTAAGTCTCGACGAAAATAGAGCGTCGCTCAGTTTGATTACGTAGACAAGGGCGGTTTCTTCAAGCTGCAGCTATATTCTCTCTTGCCATTGAAAATAAGTCGGATGAGGCCATCCTCTATAGGAATAGATCAGGTAAAATGCGGTTTATCAATGTTCATGAATGCCTAACCGGCTTTCGCAGATTGTTACCTCAAAATGCAACGCGTGGCTGAGGCCAAGGACGACCTGCAAAGAGCGGCTGTCTTGGAATCCAATCAACAACGCAAGTGATATGTATAGAGAATCCCACACACACGCACACACACACAGACGCGGAGACTCCTCTCATCCTCTGCCTCGTATATTAAGTTTCAAGAAATTACACTGTTGATTTGCTTCGTGCCATCCGTTTTCACCTTTCTTCTGCCTCCGAGTCATCCGGCATGTTCGCACTGCGCCTGTCGGAAAGTGCGAAGTCGAACAAATTGAGAACGCTTGATCGCTAGAATAAACCATTAATCCCTTATCACAATCACAGGAGATCAGTTACCTCTTCAGGCTTTCCAGAGTTTGCCTGCGGAGAAGCATGAAACCTCCCTCCCCAAGGCATCTGGATTCCTTCAATTGAATTTGATCAACGCATTCGGCCGAGACTTAATGGTCAAACCTTGCTCCAGCCAAATATTTCGGATTTTGTGAGGGGGAACTGCTCCTGGGTATGGGACGAATTCTGCATCGAGGTATTGTGTGGAACCTGCTTGTTGGGCACGAACAATCAGCATATTTGGATCAAAATGGCGCCTGGACCTTCTTCCTCCCTGTCCTTAATAAGACGCAGCTGCTGAAGGCGCTCTTCGTTCGCAGCCATTTCAATTGCGACGAATTTGTCTTGAATCTCCCTGCGCTTCTTCAGCTTTTCCTCTGTGAACCACCGCAATCGCTCGAGAAACTTAAAGGTCATTAATTTGGGCAGCAGCAAAGTGAGGTGGGAAATTCTCACGCTCATCGCAAATGGCGCACTCGTGAATTTCGGTTTCTTCGTGACCTGTTTTTCCAGAGAAATCACCAAGTTCGACGGTGAGCTTACGTTTTCGCATTTTGCCTTACCACGTATTCGTGACGGTGCAAATGAACTGCTGCTCGATCGCTCGGTTTCCTTGGCGTCTCCCTCCTCTTGACTTTACCGCCCTTCTTTCCCTTGTCTTTGCGATTATTCGCCCCCATGGAACTTCGCTCATCGAAACTTGTGACGTCGGAGAATCCTCCTCCACTGAATCCATACCCATCACCGTATTCGTCGCCTCGTATTCCTACATCCCTTCCTGGGCTGCCCATTCCGTCACGGCTTCGCTGCCTTTGCATTCCTTGAGAGGGCTGAAGAGGCACGGATCTGCTGCCCAGGCCAGCGCTTCCCGGTCGCCGCGGTCCCGCTCCACCTGCACCACCATCAGTGGGGCCAGCCGAGGTTGCCGTGTGTGTCGCTCGCATAACTTCGCGTGCGATACGCTGCGCTCTCTCTTGAGCCTGTCGAAGCTTTGCCTCGTGGTCGGCGGCGGCGGACTCCCGCTCTTGTTCCGATTGGCGTAGGCGAGTTTCAACGATTTCGAGTCGTTCTCTTGATGGTTTTACGATCAAAAGTGTTGAGTCACCAAGAAACCGAAAAGCACTTACTCGTATTCGGCTTGAAGAAGCTGCATTTGTTGGGCATGGATAAGCGTGAGTTCCATTACATCTTGCATTGTGAACCAGCCAGTCTTGTTATCGACCAGCACGCTATCGTCTTTATGGTCTCTCCCAGGATTCTTAACGCACAGGTTATTTTTCTGCGATGTTTAAATGCACACTCGATAAACACACCTCCAAGAACTTTCCCATTGTCTCTTCAAGCATCGTCTCGTCGAATTCTGCGAGGAACTGTGGGGGGTTCAAACACGCGAAAAGAAAATGGGAAGAACCAACCTCAAAGTCTGAAGCCGCTGAAACGGACTCATCATCATTACTAGATGTGTTGGAAGCTTCATACAGCTCCGCCTTTCGAGCTCCAAGCGGCCGTGGCCGGGAACGTACACCGAAATTCTTGTCCGGCTCGACGTTCTCCCCAGCCGCCAGCCCTGCGTCCGCGATTGCCTGGGCAAAGGACAACTTCACATCTGAGAACCGCAGCTCTGGCAAGATGCCAGTGCTATTGGAGCGCAGTCTGCGCGTCGCACGCGGAGGAGACATTGCAGGTCGGGTAGCTGCAGCGACAGGCTTGTTCGCTTCCCCTCGATGGGCGTCCCAGACGACAGTTCCATCACCCAAGCGCCATCGCGCTCGTCGTCCTCCTCTATCCGCGCTGGCTCTTAACCTCCGAATGTCTGTGAAGGAAGGAATTGACCACGATCGTGGCATGTTTTTTGGTAGCCTCTTTCTAACAACAGGGACCGCTTCCGATGCGTGTAGGGAGACGTAGCGAATGGAAGGAGGGGAAGGGAATGGTTTTCGGTGGAGTCGGGTGAGATGCCGTATAACATCTGGAAAGAATTCGTGGAGAAGAATTTCAAAGTGCACAAGGGGTGTCCGCCTGACTGGTGACGAATTCTTTCCAGCTTGATTCGATTGCTGCCAGCTGGGCGTTTCCTGTCCGTATGGGAATATAGACTCATCTCGTCTCATGCTCGTGTTTTCTGTGGTAATTCCGAAGTTGGACTAACTTCTCGTTGGGCTTTCCACAAATACCTTTTATACTCCCAATGTTGTCGTTGTTCTGAGTCGGTTCGCTACTTTTTTTCCTGCCGCGCTTTTTCGCTTTGGACTCCCTCGCTCCACTTTTTACATTGTCCTCCGTTTTGATAGAGCAGGCAGAGTTTGGTCGGCTCTCTTTCGCCTTCTGGGGTCGACTTTCCTCGTGATCAATGACCACTTTCGTAGCAGCTTCAGTATGCTGTTCGTTCCCTCCCGCTTCGTTTGCTGGCACACCGATGAACTTTTCCTGAAAGAGAATTTAGAGCTCTCCTCAATCCTGCCTCTGCAAATTCACCAGCATTGCTCTGCAAAGTCGATCCCACAATGAAACACGCTTCTCGCTCCTCAACCGTTGAATTTGGTATTGGAGCTGCTCCATTTTCCGCACAGCAACATCAAGGACGTGAGTTTGACTAACAGCAGCAGCGTCAGCAATTCACAACCGATGAACCCACGTTCACCTGTTGTAGTCTTTTTCAAGCTCCATTAAAGCGAATCGCTTGTTCATCCAAGGTCTGGAATACAGTCTCACTTGCTTCAAAAGTTCGAAGAGTGGTTCATGCATTTCTGACTTGCTGCGAAGGTGGCAGCTTATCAGGAAATACCAAAGTGCCGACAAACATCGTTTCGGCCCACCTTCTAAATAGCCTTGCAAAGAGAAGGGTCACCTGGAGCTTTACGTTCGATGGAACACTTTGGGTCAAAAAATCGTCCTTCCAAATCGTCATCTCTTCCACAGACGCCTCCAAATCTCCCAACGTAGACAACAGCTCGTTGCACAACTCGTCAAACTCTGTGAATACTTGTCGATCGGACTCATCCGCAACAAGATTCAAAACAGTTGCAGGGTGAGGAATGCTGCTATGAAAGCTGCGAAATGCAGACACTGGGCTTTCGAGCGACAGGGCATCGGAGGAAAGTGGCGTTGTTGATGAATGAATCGGAGGGAGCGGGCTTTGTGTTTGAAGGAACTGCGGCTTGGCCGAGTCCAGAGGCAGCAAGGCTGTCGCTCCAGACGGGGTGGGTTGGCCGGCGGTCCCAGGGGGAACGAGCGAAATTGTCGAGCCTCGCAACTGTGCCGCGTCGGTCTGATTCGTGGCCGTAACCGACGCCAAGCGCGAGGGTATGGTGCCGGGGCCGCCTTCAAAAGGCTGCTGCCTCGACGAGGCCGGTGCCAGGCCTGCTGATCCTGTGGCCGCTGCCGTTGAAGCGAGCGTCGGAACATCCATTGCACGCATCATGTCAATGGCGCCCAGACGGCCGGGTCTACGTTCCATCGTCGCAGAGCGCTGTTAATTGGACGGATGGCGGGCCGGTTTGCAGTGAGGAATGTTGGAGCGTCGGGCAGTGTTGTGCAAACAAATTTGGTCGAAACAAACTTGTATTTTTTTCATCATACAAGTAGGCAATTTTTTCCAGAATTGAAACGTGTGAGGCTCCTCATTTATCATTAAGAGTGAGGGGCAATGGGCTCAGGAGCTCTATTCAATGTAAGAAGACGGATTTTTTCCTTGTATCCTCGCAAGGATCCCACACACCAAAGGAAGAAACGAAAGAAAAAAAAAAAGATACTTCACCATAACTTAGGAGACTGCGGCATATTTCTCCTCTCCTTCCCATTGGATTCATATTGCGGTTTGAGGAGACAACCCTCTAAGGCCCTCTCTCTCTCTCTCTCTCTCTCTCTCTCTCTCTCTCTCTCTCTCTCTCTCTCTCTCTTTTTTTTTAATTAATTTTTGTATTCTTCCAGCCTCGAAAGCCAGGCGGGAAGAGAACGATCCGCTTCCACGATGTCAGCTTCATGCTTGTTCTCAATTTTTGTTCCCCCAGAGAAATAATAAGCTCACGACAAAAGCCGGCTTAAGCCAATGATTGTAAGCAACTTTCGCGGGTCTTTTGGCAACGGGGTGGTCATTCTCTCCTCCGTTTTTTTTTTTTTCTTTTTTTTCTCTCTTCCCTTTTTCTTCTTCCTCCCTCCCTTTCCTTCACAAATATTTTTTATAAATAAAGGGGAGCGGAAGGATGATGCGGACCACCAACCTCCCCACCCACGCAGTGCCAACAACGCCCCCCACACGCCCCCCACACGGCCCCTGCCGCCAGCATCACAGCCCGTAATCCACCAAACGGAGCTCCCCCGATCAGCAGCGTAGACGCGAGCCGCACCAGATCGCCACAGATGGGTCGAAGGAAGGAGAAATCCCGCTTCCCCGCCGTGAGTTCCCCCCTCCTTCCTTGGACGCAAACAACAATTTGTCGATCGATCGCCAAACTTAATTGACCTCCCCCCTCAGGCGAGAATAAAGAAAATAATGCGAAGCGACGATGAGGTGGGAAAAGTGGCCCAAGCAACACCCGTTCTTGTTTGTAAGTGGCGCGCGAAGTTTTCCCTACCTGTCGGGTGTGCACATCACATCCGAACCTGAACATTCCCCTTTTTCTTCGCCAATGCCAGCGAAGGCACTCGAGCTATTTATACAGGCACTGGTTGAGGATGCGTGCAAGGAAACCATCGCCAGAGGAGCAAAAAAATTAACGTCGTCGCATCTGTGAGTTTCATGTAACTGTTCTGCCTCGAGTGTTCTTAATTCGCAAGATCCGGGACAGGAAAGTGGCGATCAACACAAACCCAAAGTTTGACTTTTTGAAAGACTTGGTCGCCAATGTGCCCGATCTACAAGATGCCGACTCTCTGGAGGAAGCGGGCGCGTCTGGAGGCAAGGGCAAGGGGCGAGGGGGAGTCGCCGTTGCTCGAAGGAACAGCAAGAAGCAGGAGCCCCTTTAGTCGAGCCCATTTTTTTTTTAATTCCTTTTTTTCTTTTTTTTCTTTTTTTCTTTCCCTTCTGCAATACTGTAATGTAATGAGTTTAAAAAAAAAGAAAAAAGAAATAGGAGTGGCTTTCGCATGACACCCACCCTCCGCCCCAGGCGACTTGTTCTGTCCCGCCAGCGCTGCGGCACCCCACCATTGAAGGCGCCAAAACGAGATAGGAACGCTTGTCGCGCGCTGCCGCTCTTCTGTGCGTTGAGGAGTGGAAACGTCGAGTGGAACCCGCGTGCCTTTTCCGCCAACTGCCAGCAACGGCCAAGATTTGCATCCATTTCCGCCACACTACAGCCACGGCCTGCTGGATCAGCCTTTTTGGTACCCGATTCGAACAATCTCGACCAGAGCCTTTCCTTGACCCCAAGCTCCCTTCCCGTTTTACCCGACAGCGAATGGCTCCAACTCCTCAAGTCCTCGCGCTCCATCGGAGATAAGGGGGATGCTTTCCGGCGCGTTGCCGAAGTCTTGCGAACGATGGAGACGCGTGCACCGTACCTCATTAATATGGCGCATGTTCGTGTGCTCGTTGCGGCTGCGGTGGACAGTGGCCTGGCCAAGAGTGGTGAAGGCCGCTCCGCGTTTATTGACGTGTTACAGCAAACGAACGAAGGGAGACGGTGGTTTCCAGCTGCCCTCAACTCTTACGTTTCGCGCCTTGTGCCAAACGATCCTTTGTTGGCCGTTTTGCTTGTTAAAGATGCGGCATACAGTTCAGGCCTTTGGCAGCCTCCACGTGATCGCCTAGGGCAGCGAAGTTCCCGAGAAGAGAAACAAGCTTATTTCAACGCTTTTATGCATCTCCTCACGGAGCTGGAAGCTGTGAAGGGAAAGGACGATGGCTTTTACGTTCAGGCGCGGATCGCTATCCTATCTATTTGTGCTGAATTCAATCCTTACTACCCCCCGCATATGGGACGGCTCGTTGAAGTTTTGGCGAAGTCAACGAGATTGGCAGACGACATTGAAGATTTCCCGTCTTGGTGCAAAAAATATCTGAAAAGGCGGCCTTCTCCTGATTCTTACACATACCTGATTGGGAACGCGGTCCGTGCGGGCGCTGATGGACTTGCCCGCCATTTACTGCGGCTTGCAGAGTCGGAATTCACCGAACTTAAAGCTACGTACTACCAGAGACTGATAAAGGAACTGGTTGAATCGGGAGGGCTTGTGTTCGCTTTGGAGTTGTGCTTACGCTTCAGAAATGAAGGAATGACTTCGAAAATGGCGATCCGGACCACTGAGCAGCTCATGCAAAGCCTAAGAGATTCAAAAGAGAGATACAGCGCAGATGTAATTGCGACAGTATTGGATTCCATAAACGACGAGCTGGCACTCTATTTATCTTTGGATAGCTTTCTTTACGCAATCCAATATTCTTTAACTCAATTGCGTGACTTTAATCGCGGGACACGCTTTCTCAACCTCATGAAAGCGAAACATGCGGTTCGGAGACAGAACGCTGGTCCAACATCACACAGCAAGTTCGAATTTTTCTTGCAACTGGCCTACGAACTCTTCCTTCAAGAGCTGTCCAAGAGTTATGATGCAGGGAGAACCCTTGAGACTTACAACGAAATGGTCATGTATGGCCTACTGCCCAACAAAAGGGTGTACTCCATCATGTTAAACCATCTTGCCTATCAATTTCCGACCGAGGCGGGTCTGATTCTTTCAGATATGGAGAAGCGCAACCGAGGGCAGCTTGACACTGTAATTTACACATCTTTAATTAGCAAGCATGTGAAGGCGGGTCGCTTGCCACAGGCGTTGGAGCTCCTGAAACGGATGAAAGATCTCCACATTCAGCCTAATATATTCACGTACAACTCTCTTATTGCGGGCCTCTCCGATGCTGGTTTATTCAATGAAGCAAGCCGATTGATGCGGAGGATGGAGCACTTGGGCAGCCCGCCCGACATTGTGACTTACAATACGATTTTGGACGGTCTCCTCAGCTATGGCCGATGGAAAGAAGCTTCAGGTGTTTTAAACATTATGGCCAAGCGCAACCTAAAATACGACAAAGTCACATTTGGCATTTTGATAGCAAACCACTTAACACGGCTCGGGGGTGACTACAGCGCTGCTCTCTCATTATTTCAGCAGATGCAAGATGCGCCGTACTCAATCCAACCAGATGTAGCGATCTATGACTCCTTCTTGGATTATTACTGCAGACTCCAGGATTGGAACAAAGTGTTTGCTCATTTAAATATTGGGAGGGTTCCTATCGACTCAGGCGGTGAAGAATGGAAGTCATACTTTCCGGCTGGATCGAGTCCCCCAGTCTCGTGGAAGTCCTACGTCACTGCCATAAGAGAAATGGCTTCATTCGGTGAGCTAGATTTAGCAGACAGAGTGATTGCTGCTTATGAGGAGAAATACGGGACCTTCAAGTTGATTGGATCCCTGGCAGCCCTGATCCGCGCAGTCGCGCGAGCAGAGGAAAGAAAGATGATCGACAGCGGGCACGGTGAGCAAGAGCAAGAGGAAACTAAGGGGGCTTCTGACCTCAGCCGACGCTGGTTTCCACGGCGCCTTGCACGTGCCCGCGGTTATTACGAACGTCTTGCTCAAGCAAACATCCTTCCCAATGACGAAGTCAACGCGGCCATCATTGCATGCTTCACTGCTATAGGCGATTTTAGAGGTGGCGTTAGGTGGGCGAACTGGGCGCTCAAAGAGTCGGGCACTGGAAAGTCGACGCTTCAAGCAATACGCCAAGCCGCCGTGCGACATGTACGAACAGCGGTGGGCAACTCTGGACTCCCCATCAACGAACCTTCCAGCATGGAAAGAGCACAGTCTTGCATAGGGCGTGCAAGCTGCTATTCGCTGATGCTTCTTCACGCAAAGTCTGGATCGGCAAGCGACTTTCAATCAGTTTATGCCCAATTGAAAAGGTTTGAAGAATGGGGAGCGATCGTAAAGCGGACATCAGAGGAGGCCGACGTTTCCATTGATGAGTCCAATGTACTTATTCAGTGTTATGGATACCTCAAAGATCTAAATGGAGCAATTTCAGTGTGGGACAAGTGTTGGAAGCCCAGTGGTAGAACAATTGATGAAGTTCGGTTCCAACTCTCGGATGCGACGGACGCTGATTCACGGGATCTCAGCGCTTCAAGCGCGTTACTGCAGCATAATGTTTCCGAGGATTCATTGCAGAAAGACCGGATCCTGGCTCGAGCCAACAGCCGGACGAGCCTACAGCTGGCCCACCTTTTCGGAGTTGACCGCCTCACAGTTTCTGTGATCCTCGACTGCGCTGGTTTCGCCGGCGATGCAAAGACATTGGACGAGATTTGGAAATCGGTTTTGGATGCCCGTTTCCCGCTCGACGTGAACAATTATATCTCTTACGGCGAGGCGTTGGCGCGCTGTGGCGAGAGCAGTCGCGCCTACCGCGCAGTTTTCGTTGCTCTCAAAGAAGCTGGTTGGGAGCTTACTCCAAAGTGCTTTTGGAGTTTGATTCCTCTGTTGGATGGGATTGATGCGAGAAAAGCCAGAGCACTTTTGAACCGTTGCGATCCCTCCTACATCCGAGAGGTCACCCGTGTTGCGCCTTACCTGTTTTCATAGATAATACGTCTAATCCAGCCGAGATTGATTCGAATGAGTGTCACGACATCGGCCTCGATCGTTCGGAGGAGGGACGAAGCTTTAGCACTCGCGACAAACTTGCATTGATTAATTGTACTGTTCAATATCACAACAGTCGCCGTGTCGAAGTTTTTGGCGTTAGTCAGAGCGACAATGGAAATGTTGTTGTTAAAGCCCCGCCTATGTGCCGTTTGCAGCAGCAAAGAAAGAAACAGCAATAGTAATTTGTCCGCTTGTCGCGTGCCTTACGCCTCACGTCCTAGTCGTTTCCGGAAATCATAGAAATTGTAAGGAAGCTAAGAGACATTGACTCACCCATAGTCAGAGTGGCCTTCAAATTGGCTGCAAAAGTCGGAGGCGCACTGCCATCTACTTGCTTGAAAGAAGTTTGATATGGGTTTGGACCTTCATTTAAAGAGTCGCAGTGGGTGTGTGTTATTTTTTTTTTTTGTTTTTTTTTGGTTTTTTTTATTGTGGTTGCTTCGGAAAATCTCTACACACTTACTATCTCATCAAAGCATCCACGAAAGCTATGGTTCAAGTCTATTTCACGGACAGTCTCAAAGAGACAGGAGGTGCAACTCTTCCAGAGGGGACGTCTACAGTTTCTGGTATTTTATTCGAATTGACCGCAAGACGAGAAGAGGACTCTGGAAAGAGGAGTTGGCGATCGCTGGTGGGACCGAAAGCCAAGTGGATTATGCGGGATAATCTGTGGTTGGTCAGGTACTGCGCTTGTTTCGATTGTCGCTGGTGCGGCAACAATGGGGATTTTTACGTGCATTTTAACTACTCTGACCGAGCGAAGCCAAACGATACTTAGGAGTGAAAGAAGAACAAGACATATTCAAACGCGCTGTAGCAGGATCGCAAGATCATGCCCATCAATCTTCAGTGATATTTCGTTGCGAGATGACCTATTGTTATGTGCAATGCAATTGCGAAGGGACTCCCAGATGTGACTCAAACTGCCCCTTGAAACCCTCACTCTTCCCCCGAGAAACTGGCTGAGTTGAAGCGGCTGAGAACAGGCATTCCTTTTGAAGGATCTGACGAGAACTTGGTTTGCACAAAGGATTTCAGAATGCCATACTCTTTCCTGTCAAAAGCCTCGTACAACTGCGGCAACTCTTCCAAAGCAAATCGATGCGTTAGGATGATTGTGGGGTCGAATTCGCCAGACTCCACTTTCGCAAGCAGTTCCGGCCAATACTGTTGTACAGGCGACTGCCCAGTGCCTCGAAGAGTAATACCCTTCTCCATGACTGCACCAATAAGAAAACCGTTTGCAGTTGCGAAGTAGTCGGCAACAATGGCGATGGTTCCGAACTTTCGAACAGCCTTGATCGCTTCGTTTAGAGCTTCGGGGCTGTCGGTCTCCAGCCCTATAGCGCGCTGCATCGAGTGATTGAAAGTCTTGGTATACGAGAAACCCGCCGCATCGATGGCGCAGTCAACCCCAGAGACTTCCTTTGCAAGAATCGCGTCGACTACCTGAAAACGACGAGAGCACCGAGAGAGAAATTTAGCAAGTTATTTCGACGAAGCAGCGAGAACGAGCAGCTTCCCACATTCGAATCCTTTGAAAAGTCGATTGTCTCGCATCCAAACTTTTGTTTTGCAAAGGTAAGTCGTTCTGGAACACAGTCAATCCCGATGATTCTGCGGGCACCTTTGATCCGGCACCACTGGGCTGCGAGAAGTCCAATGGGTCCTAGTCCCCAAATGGCCACGGAAGATCCTTTCCCGATTTCTGCACAGCGAACGGTGTGGTACGACGTAGGAACGATATCGCTTAGATACAGAGCTTTCTCGTCCGAGAGCGAGTCGGGAACCTTCAGCAAATTGAAATCGGCGATCGGGCAGCGGACGTACTCTGCCTGACCGCCGGCAAAGCCGCCTGTAAAGTGGCTGTAGCCAAAGATACCAGCAAAGGCTTGCCCATATAAATTCTCCTGAACTTTGGAGGTATTCGTCATATCACACATTGATGAAAGGCCATCCTTGCAAAACTTGCATTCGCCGCATCTGTTGAAATAGTTTGAGAAAGAGTGAAAGGCAGAGCAAGCCGCAACACAATACAAACGCAATATGGAAGCTAGCCACCACCCTGTCGCCCTTCTTGAACTTCTTAACAGCTGGTCCGACTTCATCGACAATGCCCATCCATTCATGACCAAGAATATCGCCGTTTTGCAGCTGCAACAAACAGCTCGATATTCATTTACCATGAACAGGAGAGTGCTAAGGTGGCGGACGAACCTCTTTGATGTCCTTTTTGTATAGATGCAAATCACTCCCGCAAACGGATAAACCTGTCACCTTGCACACGACATCCGTTGCCTCCGTAACCGCAGGTATAGGGACAGAGTCGACCCGGACGTTCCTCTTCCCATGCCAGCAAAGCGCCTTCATCCACTCGTTTGGGCGAACGTTCGATGATGGCTTCGTGACCGTCTCACGGTCACGGGAAAGGTACTCGGTGATGTTCGACAGTAGGTTCGCCATTGTTTGATTGCTACTAACGTTATTCTCAATCTCTGCTCCATTTATTCTCTGTTCCATTTATTCATTTCGGTTCAATGGAAATGCCTCCCATACTGTCTCCCATTCTCGGTCGTTTCAAAAGCAATCTTGTTTAAGAGATGCAACCCATTTTCTCATTTGAGAATTTGATAGCACGTAGACGTCATCTCCACTAGTACATCCATGCCGTACTTGTTCTCTATCGCGACTGCAGCAGCCGCGATAGCCGCCGCTACAGCTGTCGCCGTCACTCTCTGCTGCGGCGGTGTGTCGTTCGCGGCCATCGCCGCCGCCTCTGTTCTGCGTCGCCGGAACGATTGCAGCCCTTGGCTTTGATGAACAACAATACCTCTGAAATGGCGCGATCTCATCACCGTACGTAGCCGTCAACGTCTGGTCGTCAACAACGGCCAGCGGGGAAGCGAAACAAGCAGGACACAGCGCCTCTCTGACAAAGACGGTGGCGGCACATTTTTGTTTATATTTCTTTTTCCTTTGTTTTTCTGTCCGATTGATAGATCGATGACAAGCCCAGCCACTTCTTTCACGGCATTCCGTCGCGCCGTCAGTTGGCACCCAGGACACCAAAAGCAAGCGCTGCGGCGCTTGCGGGACGGCCTGCATCAGGTTGATCTCATCGTTGAGGTCAGGGATGCGAGGTGCTTCTGGCCTGCCGTTTTCAAACACGCGTCTGCCTCCACTGACTCGATGTTTGGAACACCTGCCTGCATATTTAGAATTCCGCTATCGAGCGCAAATCGTCAGTTTGAGGAGGTCCTGGGACGACGCGATCGAATCATCGTCATGAACAAAGCCGATCTCGCAAACAGAAACATGAGTGAGGTTCGGTTGCAGGAATGTGATCCATAGTTTACTGACGGCAACGGGCGAAATGGACAGAATGTGAAGCGGGTACTCCAAAGCCGCAACTCTGATCCGGTTCTGTTCACAAGTACGTTGTCCCCTTCGTCTTTGCAGCCCATTATTGAGCTCGCAAAAGGTAAGTTACGTTGAAAGCTTGCAAATTCAGCTGACATTCCTGTTGTGTTGACTCCGAAAAGAAAAGATTCGGCGAGATCCCTTCAAGTATCCCTTCCTGTCAATGGTTCTCGTTGGGCTCCCGAACGTTGGCAAATCCTCTTTGATCAATCATCTTCGACATATTGGTGTGAAGAAAGGTACCACTACCCCCGAAGCCGATTTACTTAACATCAATGGGTTCCAGGCAAAGCTGCACCCGTTGCACCACACGCTGGAGTTACACAGTCGATCCAAACTCGCGTCAAGATCTTGGAGAATCCCCCCATCTACTTGGTCGACACACCTGGTCTGGACCCATGTCTGCGTTCGCTCGCTTTTAACGCAAGTTTCAGGAATTCTCGACCCTTCCACAAAGAGTATCCTTGAAAGTATACGAATAGCGTTAGTGGGTCAGTTACCAGTCTTAATGATTTAGATAGTGAACCTTCGTCCCAACAGGGTGCAGCAAAGATAGCCTAATGGACGAGGAAGAAATCGTTCGCTACCTTTTGTTCCGACTCAATCAATCCAAGTTATGCACGAATCGGTGGGTATTTTCCGTTCTGTTTCTGTGTCCCTTACGCTTTGGCTTTGTTCAGGTATCAAACACACTTCGACTTGGCGCAGGCTTGTACGGACCATTTTACGCTGCTGAACCAAATAGTGTCTTGGAGCCAGAGAGACACGCCCGTCTCTTCTACCGACAGTCGACGGCCATTACTAGCGGACAAGAATGCAGCGGCCCATTACCTGCTTCGCCTGTTCCGCCAAGGCGCGTTTGGACCAATCACGTTGGATGACTGCACTTCATCAGGAATCGAAGCATGGCTGGGGAATTGGTCAAATGTTCCCATAGATGCGACTCGAAGTTCCACAGAGGCCGAAACAGAGGGAGCGATGGGCGCAATTTCAGGAAACCACCTCAACGATACGATGGTGTAATAGACTGAAACCTTAATGTACATACAGTGCGGGACATCAAAAACAAGCAAATTCCAAATCGACGTCCCACAGATATATTTCGTTCGGGCCTACGTAAGACCATGGAATCTCCTCAAGCAGAGTAATTTCTGCATTGACAACAGAATCCAAAAAGTTCGTAAAAGAAAGAAAGAAAGGTTTGACAAGGCCATGGATCTTGCAGACCTCCGCCGGCGTGCTGCGCTCTCCAGAGGGAAAAAGTCTCGACCACGAGAGGACGCAATCGCGGGTGCCGAGAAAGAAGATGGTGAGATTTCCGATGGCGACGATACCCCGGCAGGATCAGCAGCGAAGCCGGCCGTAGCTACTCTTGGTCGGCAGAACGACGCGCTGGCGTCTCTGCGTTCCGACTCCAGCATCGGAGACATTCAACCAACATATGCGGCTCCCAGCTGGCCCTCAATCGTCACGGCAGCACCTCTAACCGGCCATGTCGCACCAGTTGCCCTCCCACTGCTTGCTCCAATTAGTACACTGCCTTTGGGGACGCAGATGGGAAGCCTAGCTCCTCTGAGTCAAGGTATTTCCACTTTTTTTGCCCCGATCGCGCTATCCTCGTCGCTTACTGTTATCCCAAAGGTCTGAATGCTCCGGAAGCGGGCCAGGCATACCCCCCTTTCCTGCCAGCCGCATCCGTCCCACCGCCTCCTGCGTCTGCTGATTTCTCTGGGAACCTTTTCGCCGTCCTTGGCCCGGGCTTTTACCCACTCATGGAGCTATCCACGATGCCGGAGGATGCCCAATTTTTGAGTGAGGATTGAAGTGCCAGACCCTTCGTGCACTAGCACTGCTAACCGTGTGGTTTAGGCTTGGTGAACAAACCCGATGCTTTTCTCGAAGTCAAGCGACTGATTCGCGCTATGGTAGAAGCAGGGGTTCCTGTGAGCGTATTGTTCGAGTCTGGATTGTCTCCAGCAGTTATCATTGCATCTGCAGACGAGGAAGGTCTTCTGAATTGTGCGGACTTGAACTCCACTCCAATCCAGCCTTCCACGTCGTCAAGGCCACCTTTGTACCCCCAAGCAAATTTTGACCCCAACTGCACCAATGCAAGCACACCAATTGATTTCGTCAAGGCCAATGACCAAAACTTGGGAGACAAGCCATTCGAAAACTGCGGAGACAATCAGTTGAACGGTGGGCCCCAGGACGGCGGGTTTGAGTCGGCGCTTGAGGCGGCGGAACACGCCGAACAATGGCTTGAAAACGCGTCCAGAGCGTCCAGATCATCCGACGTCTCCAACAAATCGAAGTCCGAACCGAAAAGTCAGACACTTGCTTGGCAAGAACTTCAAGCCCAAAATGGGTCAACACCAGCTTCTCCAGCCCTGGATGGGAATAGTCCTCCTTTGTTCTCCAGCTCAAGTACAGATGCACCAAATTATTCGACAGATACCGCCGACTCCGCGCCGGTCATGGAGGCCTCTTCGGGCGGGAGTTTGTTGGCCTTGAAAATCAAAGTAAATCGAACCAATCATACTGGAACTGGGAGACGAAACAGGCCTTCCGCCTTTCAGTTGAACGCATGGTCGTCATCTAAGTCCGATAACAAGCCTTTCGTTCCTGCAAAAAGTGATTCAATCATCATTGATCTCAGCGATTCCGACGGAACCGACGAGGAAGGGGCAAAAAGTGCAAAGCTTGACCCAAACCAGAGGAAAGATGCGGAGATGCGAACGCTTGAAGATGAGATTCAGCGTTTGACAGCTTTAATTAAGGAAAAGCAGCGCACATTAAATGTGCCAGTCAAAGGCACTGCTGCAAATGGTGGATTCGACCTGCCAAGTGGGGATGCAAACTCTCAAGCCACAACGCTATCCTCGACTTTTTTGATTAAAGAAATGCAGCAGCGAACGTTAAATGTGCAAATGAAAGGCGCTGCAGCGAATAGAGGCCTGGACGTCCCAAGTGGGGATTCAAACTCTCAAGTCGGAACGTTGTCATCGCACACTCCCTCGCCATCTACTTCGTCTCCACGCCCAGCAGAAACGTCGGCAAAGCTTCCGGCGGTTAACATCCGTATGGGAAACGATGCAGCTGGTGCAATGTCGCTGCAAAAAGAGCCCACCCAGTTTGAAGCAGAAATACTCGCTGACGAGAAACTTCTATCCTCAGCCAAAAGCGATGTAGATGCGAAAGGAAAGATGGTAGAATCACTTTCGCACAGCCTTGAAGATATTGTACAGTCTATAAAATCGATCGAGAAGGACATTGAAGACCGCCAAGCTCAGCTTGCGACCTTGGAAGAAGAGGTCAGCAAGACGAAGAAGTTGTTGGAGTCAGCAAAGGAACAGCTCCGAGAGAAAATGAAGTCGAAGGAGCATACAACTGCAAGCATTACTTCGCTGAAGAAGGCTCTGCTGTTGAAAGGAAATGTTTTGACAGAGCTTTCAGCGGCGCTCAATCTGAAGAGAAAGAAACTTCTGGATCGATCAGGAACTGTTTCGAACGTGGTGGCTGGGAGCCATTCTCCGAAAGCCGAGAAGCGGAAGACAGCCGAACAATCGAAGCCAGATCAAAACGCCCCTAAAAGACAAAAACTGACGACCGGCGGGCCAGGTTTGGTGCCTCGTTCATCCTTGAGAGCAACGACAAAGGTCCTTGATGACGTGATCGCCCTTCCAAAAGTCGATGAGCCTCCAGAGAAACGCGCTGCCGAATCTAACCCAACTGAAGCTCTACAAAGCATACCGTGGGAGAGGAACGAAAATGTCGAATACTTGCAGTTGCTAAGCTCCACGTTTCATCGACCGAGTCTGCTGTGCAACCTTCACGATTTGTACCGAAGTGTGTTTATGCAGACCCGCAAGATTGCACCGGAGAAAGAGATGCAGAACGACACGGTATGCTTGCGACAACGGAGAGCCACTTACTGAAAATAATTTGAACATTTAAGAAATCAGGATCTGACATTGCTATTGTGCCGTTTACAAATTATGAATCTCCTTTGAGATCTTTCCGATCGTATCGATTTAGCGATAGCGTCATGAAGAAAGGCGTAGAGGCTGTAAATTCAACGACTTTTAGTAATAAGATCGATTTCCGGAAGAAAATGTGCATGTACGAAATGCAAGGAGTTGCTTGCAATGATGAAAGCTGCACCTCTCAGCATTTTCGCACTGTAAAACTGTCTGGTCTGTTTGCGGTGCTTCCGAGGTCCATCCGCTAATTATGCCTTCGTTAACAGAACCAGAACTACTTGCCGACTTGCTAAAATACGTTAAAGTAGAAGATGAAAATCTTGCATCTGCTCTGGGTGATGCAATCCATTCGTCTCAAACGAAAGGCGTCCCATTCGACAAAATTTTGAAGTTAATCCAAGAAACAAGGGGATCTTGGTTGAATGATAAGACTCGAGTTGTCTCAATGAATCGCTTGCCAACCAAGACTCCAAAAGAAACCATTTTTGGAGAGAGTATCGATGGAGGAACCACACCTGCACGACGAATTGATCCTTCCACTGAGCTTATTCCCCCCAATCATAGGATTCTCCTGCGAGGGCTCTCGAAACTTTTACGTGGAGAAGAGGTGCAAAGCGGCCGTTACTACGAAGTTACGTCCACGGATGACGAATACGAAGGTCTCCTGAAAAAGTCACCAGACAATATAGGCTTATGGGTGAACTACGCAGCAGCTTCGCTCCCAAGTCCTTTGACAACAGAGTCCCTCACAAAAATGTCGACGAATCTAAACAAGGCACTACACATTCTCTCAAGAGCTTTGCAATTTAATCGTGACTCTGAGACACTTTGGAACTTCTACCTTGAGTTGTTTGTTCGACGAGGTGCAGTACGGGAAATCCGAGAAGTTTTTGAGCAGGCCATCGGATTTCTCCCACTATCCGCGGATCTTTGGTGGAGGTATCTTGTCTGGGAAGAGGATAGTTACAAGCTGGACATTCTTCAACGGATGCAGAGGGTTTTCACGAAGGATTGCAACACAATCGGTGCGTTGATCGTTTACTCCCAGCAATCAGAGGGATCATCATATCGGAGCTAAAGTCCATACAATCCAGATCCTGAAAGACGTTCCCTCGTCCTTACCTCCATAATTTTGTCGATAACAGACATGCGTTTGCAAGATGCAGGTGTCCAATCCGCCGTCACGTTTCTCCGAAACTTTCTCTATGATAGCTTTGTTTGTGCGGAAGATGAATATCCCCCGATTGCGGAGACACAGGCACAAAAGCTGCTGACCGAATACGACTTGGCGTTCGTGTGGCTCTGTTTACTCTGTTTGTTGCACTTGGAAAGTCTTCCAGTCAGAGTATTCCGGCAATATCCGTTTTCCTTCCTCGCCAACAATACCTTGTTCGTCATCAAGTACTCACAAGCGAAGTCACCACCAAATGATATTTTCGGCCTTCTCAAGCACCTAGCTTTGGAAACCGCTTGGAGTTGTGCAAACATTCGTGCCGCTCTATTGGCAAATTTGCTGGAGTTCAAAGTTGCGCGAATGGAGGAAACAGATCAAATCGTTGCGCTGATTGTGAAGGAAGGCAATGAGAGCTACCCTGTGTTGGATGCTTTGATGAGTCTCTCGGACGAAAAGGTCGATTGTTTTCTCACCTTACGTGGCCTTTTCTTACGGGATGAACAGGTCCTTTCCAAGCTCCTGTTTGAAAACAAAGCCTGTTCGATGCGGATTGGCCTCTGGAACCGCTTGGTGCGGCTGTTTCTTGAACGGGAAACAAATGCGAGAGAAATCGCTTTATGCTTGACAAACGCGGTTCGAATTTTTCACGGCGTACCAGCGGTGAGGTTTCTTCGGCTTGATTGGATAATTGCTGAGAAGCGGTTCGCCCTTTCAGGTTGAAGCCGACAATAGCAGCTTCGAAGAACTTCTTGAAGAGGGTTCCAGGCTGTATGAGGCTGCTATCTCCAATCACCCACTTCCCCCCCTTTCGTCATTTCTCAGAAGCAGTGTCCACTTTTGGATCAATTTGCTGCTTTTGGAAAGCTTGAAGGAGTCAGCAAAACCAGCTTCGCTGTCGGTAAAGCTACAAACTGCTCTTGAGCAGGTGCTGGACCGGGGCTCCCGTTTGCAGCTTTGGCGTCAAGCTATCGGGTTATCTCTGTTCTCTCACGACATCCGGGCCCAATCGACCCGAAGCATCCACTCGGCGATGGCACGGATCTTGCACGAAGACCTCTCGATGGTGCATGTTGCTAGTTCCACTGACGCAGAGATCGATTTTATGCAACCGCTTCCGCCCAAAGTAAACAGAACACTTTGCTTTAAACTGATAACGAACTGCTTTGTTTTCGTCCTACAACGAATTTGTAGGACCATTTCGATCTCAGTGAACTTCTGAAGTTTGCTCTTCAATGTCTTCCTGAAGATCAGCGAACCGACTTAATTGATTTTGTTGTCCGTACCAGTCCTGATCTAGCGGGATTCTCTCCCTGGTTTGAAGTTTGTTTCAGAGGTTCTGCCTGCTTACCCTGTTCTGTTTTCTCTGTTTTCTTGCACCCCGCCAATTCCTCCCGAATGTTTTTCAGGCTGGCGAAATACCAATTTGATGCTTCCTCTCTCAACAAGGGATTGAAGCTACTTTGGCTGGCAGTTCGAAATGACCCTTTGTCAGCCGAAGCTTGGAATCGGTAAGGTTACTTGTCATGTATCCGATCGCCTGGGGTTTCAACTACCTTCTGTCACGTTTATGCCATATTATGTCCTTATTTCCAGTCTTATCAAGATTCACTCTCTCGTCGGGTTCGAAACAAACGAATTCAGAAAAGAGGCTGCTGCGCTTGCCGGAAAGTTTTTACCGAGGCTCGCTGACAGTTTTCGCAAAGTATGATCCGCAGTTCCCACGGCAGACGGAAGTGAAGAAAACTTCGACCGTTTTTTCTCCTGTCGCTCCTTCCCAACCTTTTGTGCGATCCTCCCCGACGTTGATGTTCAATTGGCCTGGTTCTAACGCTTAATCCATTAACCGTTCGAAACCAACTCGGCTGAAAGCTCTGTCGTTATTAGACATCGTCGGCGGACATTCCAGAAATACTTGAATAGGATGGATTTTATTTGGAAGCTTGACTGTCCGCAGCAGCTGACCTACTCGATGAGCACATGGGTTGTTTCTATTCTCTTGTGTGTTGCTTTCGCTTTGCTTTGATTTCCTTCAGCTGCTTTGCGCTCACCATCAAATTGCAAACCACTTCCTGACGCACTGCCTTTCCTTTCAACACTAGAATCATGCAAGTTGTGCCCGTCTTCATTCCCTTTCCTCCAGTGACATCCCCATTGGTCCTGAGAGCTTGCCAGTCCAGACCGAGTTCGGGATTCAAAAGCTGCAAAGTTCGCACCCAACGCGACTCCGTCCTTCTTGTGCGCTGTGGCTGGAATCGACGAGCTGTCGTTCCATTGCTAATATGCGGGAATGCTTTCGAAACCGGCACAGGAAGACTCACTGGAAAGTCTAATGTGCTGGAACGTCCTCCTTCGCCCATTCTAGAAGCCAATATCTGTACGCCACCACGCGCATTGCCCAGAACTGGCGTTGCACTCAGTGCTGCCGAACTGTTGACTGTTGATAGTCTTTTTCCTTTCTTACTTAGCTATTTAAGACCCCAAGGATCCTAAATAAAGGATTATTGCTCAAGTTTGTCGTGTCCCATCAGTCCGCCTTGGCGTAAGCGGAAAAAGGTGGCTCTTCGGGTGGAATTTACGCCTCCTCCGCCTCCTCATTGTTTTGGCGCAACAAGATGATTATTTTTTCCCCCCTGACTTCAATCTGCCACGCTGATTATTCCCTCCTCAATTTGGGCCATCGTCACTATCTTGGCAAGCGCGCACTCAGCATGCAGGTTCCGCGCAATGTACAAATCGCCTCCTTTTGGGACACCTTGACGCCCGCGGCTGCTAGCTGAGGGGCCTCGCCTCATCGTTGTGGTCCTTCGCCGACTGCCTGTAAACTGACAGACAATATTTAATTGCATCAAGTGTGTGGCAAGTGTGTTTATCCGCACAAAATGTGGCCCAGCAATGGCCCATCAGCGTCCATTCATCAAGAAACGTTCTGGAGGAAAAGGTTTAGTGATGCATGCATACACAGATATCCCCACCCCCGTCTCACCCGTCTATCCCCTCCCCCAGAGCGATATCTATCCTGCCCCGCAAACGCAGGTGGGAGGCCCGCGTGATCACGCGGAGCACGATCGCAACGGCGAGTGGTTGGCGTTCGACAGGGCTGCAGGCGCGAGCAGCAGGTTTTCCTTTCGGCTTTGAAGCGGTGGGCGACGACAACGTCGTCACCAGAGGCTACGGGCATTCTTTCCCCAAACCCCCAGTCTCTCTCTCTCTCTCTCTCTCTCTATCTCTCTTACTCTCTCTTTTTCTCTCTCTTAGTGGATTCGATGGCGGTGGATGGCGGATGTAGCCGCGCTTCCCGCGACTGCACCCGCACCCGCCTTTGTGGCAATGGGTGTTGGCGCCTGACCGCGCCCTTGTTGTTTGTGAACTTCTGGTTTTTCGCGTTTGTGACTATCTCACACACGTGACCGTCACATGACCTCCAGCCACGAACTGAAACTGGAACCGCCATTACACTACCTAAGGCATTGGGTCCTGGGGCATCCCCCAGTGTCCAAAGCGGTGAGCCCGCATTCCTAGTAGGCCCAGTAACGTTCCAAAACAAAGTGCTTCACCACGGCCTTGACTACTCATCACACGCTGATACTCTCCCTCAGTTTAGAGAGGAACAATCCCTGTACCCCTAAAACACCTGCACATGCAGCATTCACTGTATGGAGGGTAACAATCCCTTGTGCTTTAGAAAGGAAGAGAAACATTCCAACTCAGGAACAAAAACTATCCCATCGGAAATGAACTCGTTCCATTACCTCAACTGGACTTCTCTTCTTTAAGTCCTCAAGACCCGCTAACCCAGCAATGAATGTAGCCGCTCATGCTGTTTCTCCAGTAACGCCTTCGTTAGGATGTCCGCAACCATGTCTTCCGTCCTGCATGACGATTGCTATCGTCAACATGTTATCCTCCTTGATATTTGTTGGACTGAAGGCCATCCCTAACTCAAACTCAAACTGCATTCCCAGCTTCCTTCCTTTACAGGCTCTGCAAGGGCATTTGTTTCCACCTCAGTCGACGGCAGAGCAACTGTAATCTGCTTTTTTCTCGACCAGTTTACCGCAACCCCAGCCAGGAGGAATATATTACTGGAACAGCTTTGACGTTCCTCCTCCTCGGCATAACTCGCATCTGCACAATGTGAGACTACAATGAGGTCTCAGTGATAAAGTCTAGGGATTTTATTTGCAAAAACAAGCATACCTGTCATAAAACCGCAAGGATCAGGACCCTATTATTATCTCCAGTTCTTTGGTTCCAAGGTGTAATCAAAGTGTATTTGCAGCTACCTGTCTTTATTATTGGGACTGCCTTTACTACTTTTGTCTTTACAGTTTCCGTTGTGCCTGGGTTTTCCCAGCATGTTACTTTTTTGGTGACTAACAGAGACTGACCAACTGCTCACAGATGCGATGTCTGACAGGCTGTACCTCACACCCTAATTTGTTATTTATTTTGGCACTTGTACATACATGCATAGAGGGTTGGGGGACTAAGAGCATTTGTGGTGGATTCTCCAAGTCAGGAGGGGTTGACTTGTCAATTTCACCTGTCTGTCCCACTGCGCTACTAACCACTCCTGTTGTTAGGCGGAACTGACTGGTTAGCAGCAAGAGGCACAAGACAGACCCGACCCTATTGTGACTGTCAGTTATCGTTCTCACAATGCCCATGGGAGAGTGAATCACTGCCAATGCAGACCTGGGTGCAGGCTGGCGCTGATGACAAATACTCTGAGTATTAAGTGGAACAGAAACCCAGTGTCAACAGTTTCCTCCTCCTCTGCTCAAGCAGATAATATAGGAGAGGTTTTACCCTGTGTCAGTCACACTTGCCTAGCAACTATAACAGCATGTATATCATCATTGTGTATCAATCATAACAGAGTTTTTCTCTTTCTCTCGAAGTTGGGAAGAAGGACCACCCACAAACACACATCTCCACTTCATTCACTCCTTCCACTCACTCACTCAGAGTAGACTGTTTACACTTGTCGTTGTTGAATTTGTTATCATTGTCAGACCTGCCCCACCACCACTGCACCCAGCCCTGCACCAGCCAACTTACAGCTGTTGTTGTTGCCACCATTGCCTACTGTCTGCCTGTTGGTGATTGCGCCTTGTTATGACTCACCCTCTGGAAACCTCTGGAACCTTCTAGAACATTCCTTCATGGAACCTGGTGGAAACCTCTGTAACCTTCTTTGCTTTCCTGACTTGTCTTGTTGTCATTGGTATCATTGGTATCATTGTATTACTAATTGCTCTTTCTGGATTTCTTTGAATTTTGACAAGGAAGACTCTCAAAAGGTATAAAAGGGGGATGGGGGACCTGTTCCATCCCTCAAGTGAATTATTGTTTCCAATACAATCATCACTCCTCTCAGTTCCTTCTCTGCCTTGCCTTGCCTTGTCCTGCCATGTTCCTGACACGCCTGGTGTGTCGAAAGAGCACCAACAGGCTTGAGGCAGCATGGAGCGAGAGCTGCTTGCTTAGAGCAGTAGCCCTGTCTTGTAAAGAGGGAAGCACCCTTTGTTGCCAAAGTAGACAGAGAGCCAGTGCTGTCAGACAGGTTGTTGAGAGCGAAGTGCCCTGTACAAAGTATGACACAAGGTAGAACTTGAACAGCTTAGCAGGTTGAGGTGTCTGAAGAGGATAGAGTAACTCAGATAACAATAATGGTTTTGTTGTTTGTGTGTTCAAGGGTAGAGAGAGCAGGCAGATGTGAAATCATGAACAGGATCAGGGATGATTATTCTCTGGAGCTCCTGGAGCTACCCCTTTTATACTGCAGGTGGTCTCAGGAATCAGACTGTGGTGATAGTATTTTAGCTCTGAGAGATAGAGTTTTAGATTTCAAGGATGCTTTTAGGTGGGCATGACATCATTGTTGCATCACGCTGATTTGGACAAAAGGGTCAGAGGGAGCTTCATTGGATGCAACTGCTGAGGCTCGGCCCAAAAGAGTGCTGTAACTTGCTTCTATGACCACTGATCTTCGTTTTTTTTCGTTTCCCTTTTCTTTTTCTCTTTTTCATTTTTCTAATTTTTTTTTTCAACATGTACTTTTGTCTTTGTTCGGGTCGTTCTCACTTGACTTCCCCAGTCGTTTTCCACATGCGAAAAACTTGACTGCCGTGTTTCCTGGATTCCGAGGCGTGCCGCAGGGGGAGGAGACAAAGATTTCCAAGAGAGAAGATTCCACCCACAAAGAGGGAGGGAGAGGGACAGAGCGAGCGAGGGAAAAGTGGGGGGGGGGGTTTTTTTTTCTTTTTTCTTCGATTTTTTGGTCAAGTCAAAGACAGACCAGATGGACGAGGAGAAGCGTGCCGCTTGCGCCGGCCTCCTTGGCATTGCGGCGTGCGGTGGACGACGAGATTCGGAGGAGGAGGCCGCCGTCGCCGCCGCCGCCGCCGCCGCCGACGGCGCCGTGGGCGGCTTCGGCCGCCGCCCCACCCGAACCCCTGCCAGTGTCAGGAGACCAACAGCACCAGCAGCAGCCATTCGCAGCAGCCCTAGCCTCCATCGTCGACAGCTGCTGGCTCGTTGGCACCCTCCACCGATCGTCGAGCGTTCGCCTCGAAACCACCCAGCACTGCGACAGTCTCGCCGATTTGTCTGGCCCTGCTTTATTGCGCTTGCTTTCGCATCTGTGTTCAGTTCTGCGTTTGACGGCGAAGGGGCTTTGGCCAAGGCGCTGGTCGCTGACTCGTTTCCTGTCCCAAATGCCGAAGCGGCCGCCATTCCGTACATTTTGACTTCATCATCGATTGGGTCCGATGACCCTGCAAATGTGGAAACTTCGCCAGCTTCCCGTGATGGCAGCGCTGCATTTTTGGATTCCACTCCACCTACTCCCGTCGTTGTGGGACCTCCTTCAACGTCACCTAGTGGCCAAACCCCGGTCACGATCGTCTCAACGTCGGTTACCGTAACTTCTTCAACAGTGGAAATCGGCTTCCCGACTGAAACTAGCGGTACGCCGAAGTTCTTTTCAAATGCAACAATTGACCTAACTGACCGTATTGTGTGATATGCGGCAACCGCGGCATATCTATTCCAGACCCATCTACGGGCGGTGAGTGTTTGTTTTTTTCCATCTCCGTATTCAGACCTAATAGAAAATGGAAGACGAAACGGCGCAAAATTTGAGCGCTGCATCATCAGACCACCCATCTCCAACAGCGTTTCCAACTGCAACTACCTCGTCGAGCGTGTCAGCTTTACCGACCATTCCAGGCACGAGCAATGTGCCGTCAGGAACGGTAGTTAATTCGTTGAGCACTTCAACCACCACGCCAGCTTCGAGCCCAGCTCCTCCGACAACAACGACGTCCGATTCCCCTTCCGAGGTTATTTCCAGCCTATCGTCGGCAACTTCAACCGACATACCCATCGGTTCGAGCAGCCCGATGGTGACGACCGTGACAAGCCCAATTCCTTCGGAGGCGTCCCAAACAAAGTCTCCTGACATCACGGTCACTGACTCGCCAAGCATTCAGAGCACAACGGCCGCGATGACGAACTCGTCGCCCCTTGTTCCGACAATAAGCTCCGTAATGAGCGATCCTACTCCGTTCGGAAGGGGGCCTCCTCCGGTTCTTCGTGTGGATCAAGGAGGTACGCTGTATCGTGCTGCGACCATTTGCTAAAAATCTCTAAATAATCTTATCATTTCGAATTGAGCAGCCCCTGCAGACGTTGACGAGCTACCGAAGTAAGGGGTTTTTTTCGGTCACGCTGTTTTTTTTTTTTTTTTTTTTTTTTTTTTTTTTTTTTTTGGTTTTTTTTGGAAGGCCTAACGTCTTTCGCTCAAGAACCCAGCCGATCGCCAATGGACCTATTCGCGGCGACGGTGCCAATGACGTCCCGGTGGTACCGGCTTCTCCGGTAGTAAGCAGTACCCTTTCTCCTGTTCAGACTAGTCCCGGCGAAAGCGTCCCTGTAGGCCCAAATACTGGGACGAGCACCGGTGGCAGTGCATCTGGCGGATCATCTGGTCCAGTTCCGGGGACAGGAAACTCGGGGACTGGATCAAATCCCGGCGGCGCTGGCTCGGGTTCGGGCGGGACGGGCGCCGGCTCTGGTGGGAACACCGCGACAACCGGAGTCGGGCAATCATCATTAAGCATGGGAGCGATAGGCGGAATCATTGTCGCAGCGGTCGCTGTGGTTGCCGTGGCTGGTCTTGTCTGGTCGCGTCAAAAGAAGCATGGATCGATGAATGGATCAAAAGGACAAGCCGTTGGGGTGATGAACGCGAGCGTTGCCTCCACATTGTTTAGATCCCCTTCGGACGGAGGTAAGAAGGATCCCTCCCGCAGGGAATACACTTACGGCGGGCTGACAGACAACGATGACGTTGAGAGTCAGCAGCAATTTGGATCGATCCCGCCGGCTCTGGTTGACCTTCCCATGCCGTCTACAGCTGTTGTTACCATGACGCCGCCAAAGCCTCCAGTCGATTCCAGCTTGCGAGTACCACCTCCAGTGAGACATTCACCATTCGGCTATTTGCCGTCTCTTGTCACCCAGTACCCCCAATCCATCGTCTCCATCTCTGGAGCAAATCCAGTACCAGCATATACCTGTTACGAATGTTGCACACGGAAATGAGTTTGTTCACGACCATCAAGGAAACAGCTCTTTCCCTCTCGGATTGACGGCGGAAAACGGTGGCGAACGTGAACACCTACTTGAGACACGGCCATCCACTGACCAGGACCCTTCCTTTTTCTCCGAAACGCTGGCTGATGCGGACAGGAATAGCAGTTCCACCAGTGAAAGCAGCAGCAACGTTTTGCATGTGTATGGGAGGGAATCGTCTGTCCCTCCACTTGATGATTCCACGTTCTTGACTGTCGAATCCTCCATTTCGGCGAACTTTGCGGCTGAATCAACCTTCAGCAGTGTTGACTCGTCAGTCGCTCTTACGCGCGCGAAAACTCCTGCACTTCTGGCTTGCCCCAGCGACTCCGAAACTGAGGCCCCGGCCGGCTTGAAGAATCGGGTGAACCAGCACAGTTCAGTCTACACTGTCGGGACACAACGCACCGACAGTTATCTGGGCACCGAAATTAACGAGTCTAGGATGACTTTAATGTCGTCTGCAGAGAGCAGTAGCGATGGGGTTTCAAGGTTTGGATCGGTTACGTCTTTCTACGACGTTGTAAGAAGGGGCAGGGACGTAGACGTTGCTGGAGATATCCTGCGCAAACTGAAGGAAGAAGAAGAGAACGAACATTAATCCCAACCCGCTGGCTTTCTCCTTCATTCACCTCTCTCCGTGTTTCTGGTGAAACGACCTTCGGCCGTTTTCGTTTTCTTCCTCCGGCTCTCGTTGACCTTATTCCTATCTCGCTCGCGTGTTATTTCGTGTTTGCCAAATCCTTTTTAAGCTCTCGCGTTTTTTCCCTGTTTTCTTCGGACTTTCTGGTCGCGCGGGCGCGTATCCCCCCTTGCAGTCGAGGGTCCTTTCGGGGACCATGGCGATAGTTCGAGTTCACGGTTTATTTGAATTCTCTTTTTTTCGTCCGCTCCAATGTCCACCACATTCCCTGCCGTGACACCTTGCTGTAACCGTAAAGTAGCGGCGGAGTATCATATGAACCCGAAAGGGTTGGCCCCTAATACAGTCGGTTTCACGCCCCAAAAGGTATGACTGGAAGGACCACCAATCAAATATTGTTAGGGATTATGCCTATCAAAACGTAAATGAGTGCGTCCGGTGCCGGAGAATGCATACATCGATTTCCAAAAAAAAATTAAACACGTATATATAGAGAAGATGTCCTTTCTGCCCGCGATCTCCTCGCCTAAGTCTTCGTCACCGTCACTCTATCCTTCGCGATTGGAGAAAAAGGAGAGGAGACTCGGCGGGAGCAGTACGGACTGCTTCGCTCAACCGACGAACAACAATAATGTGAGACCCGCGACTCGGGCCACACGATCTCTTCTGCCCGCGGATTCAACTGCCAGCTCGCAGCGCCAGACGTCCACATCGCCGACCCCTCGCATTCAGTTTCGCGACTCTCCAGGGGAATCACGGAGGCCCATAAGCCCGGAGAGTAACGAGGTGATCACTCACGACTATTCTTCTTCATTTTTCGCACATCCAGAAAACTAGGATTTTCAAAGGAGCTTCCGAGGGCTCGAAACGATGCCCACGTCCCTTCCGTTAACTCTGTCAATACCTTTTCCAAAATCTTCAACAGCGTCCTTTGGCAACACGCGCGGGACTTCGAGGCGCAAGCACCCGCGCACTCAACTTGACTATGGGTCCTTCTTCGGGCGCCTCTTTGGCCTCGAACGGAGCGGGTGCGGTTTCCTCTATGCGTCGGGCAAAATCAAGCGTCATCGTTCCCGCTTCCTCCTCGGGAAACCCACAATCCTCCAACCCCGCAAACACACTCCCCCACGCCTCTTCGTCCGTACATGCAAGCACAAAACCAAAGACGTCCATTCCACGCTCTCGGAGCACCCAAAAGATCGTCGGAGACCATCTTGGAGGCGCAGGTAGCACACCCAGTGGGATGGCTCCACTTTCACAGAAACAAGGTTCTCGGGGAGCGGAAACCTCGGGGGCGACTGTGTCGTTGACGAAGTCAACCGCTTCAGAGCTGAGCTCCGAGGAGAGAGCGAGAAGGCGTGAGCGCGCGCTGTTGCGGTGGTCGGAAGCGTTCAAGGCGCTGAAGAAACTGATATTGGCGACTGAGATGTTTGCGCTGGTGTTAAAGCGGAGCCCGGAGGAGATTACGCTGCGGAGAAAAGGAACGTCAAACAAAATCGCTATTACGGTGAGGTTCAAAAGCTGTTTTCTCGCGCGGGGCTGGTGGAGAGCACGAGAGTGTGGTCTGTTCAATTGGATGGATCAACGGCACAGATAGCAAAGTTAACCAAATCAATCCAAGGTGCGAGATATTCTTACTAAGCCCAAGGGCTCACGCACAGACGCTGATATGGATTGCCTTGATAGCATCCTTGCCTCTATTTCCCCTCAACTGGCGGACTTGGCACCACCACAACGACTCAGACTTTACGATACAATATCGTACGAGTTTCACCCAAAGAACACTCTGCTCTCGAAGAGGGGCGCCACGGCAGACTCGGTGTACATTTTGATCGCGGGCCAACTAATGTCAGGTCATTTAAGCGCGCATTCGGCCGACAAACCTGGAACGGCTTCAGATAAAAAGAAAAGAAATCACGTTCTGCCTGCGACGATAAATCCAGGCGCCGTCATTGGCGTTGTTGACCCAAAAGATGTAATTGCGAAGTCCACCATCTATCGGACGGAGGATATCTTGTGCACGGCGCACTGTGATTTTGTTAGAGTTAGAGTAGGTACGCATATTTGTTCACCCACTGCGGTTCTGTGGTCCGAGTTGCTGATTCATGTGACCGCCTCCAAACGCACCTTTTCTTCACTTCGTTCTCACAAACAGACGACTACATTCGTGCAATTCACAGCCACGACGGCAGCGCCATTGACAATATCGTCGCGTTGGTCAATTCGTTGGCAATCTTTCGAGACGCCAGCGAAGACATTCTGCTGTTCGCAGTTCAACATTGCCACATCCTGCACGGAGCACCGAGCGAGGAAGTGGTGGCGGAGGGTTGTCGGTTCGAGAATATTTGTTTCATTGCCGAGGGCTGTTGCTCAGTGTCAAAGTCAATTCGCTTTGTGCGGCACTCCTTGAACGGCCCTCTGGTAGGCTCTGGGCAACCGAGAGCGGGCACCTCTTGGATGCCTTGGATGCCTGGGATGGTGACATCGGCCAAGGATGAATTGCGCACTCAGCGAGTTACTGTGGGAGAGCTCGGTGTTGGAGCTAGCTTCCCGTCCCTCCCACTTCTGCCTTCGCGTCCCGCAGTCGCCACATCCCAGCAACCTTACATTTCCGAGAGCGAGGGCACATCTCCCGATGTGCTGAAGGATTTGCTCGCGCCGCTGGCTTACTACACATATACAGCATCTCACCCAAAACAGACTATGATGGTTGCTTTCTCTATCACGAGTTTCTTGCAAATGGCAACCCATGCCCTGGTTGCAACAATAATTCAAGAAGACGCGAAGTACCGGATACCTGTACGGTACCTGCAAGCGGCGTGTCTGGAGTGTGACCAGGGAGATGAAAAAAGCTTTCAAAGCAGTCTTCAACGAATTCTAAAGCGGCACGAGGCCACCGTATCAGCCGATTTTGACCATCAGACGAACCAGCCGCAAGTTGCCATGGCTAAGCCTGAAAGGAATGCTCCGCTCACTATGCTACCAACCTTGAATCCCTTTCTCCAAGACGATGAGGACGACGCGATAACAGAAACACGTCAAGAAGAGTCGACAAGTTGCAACCCACAAAACGAACAAAGTGAAGCAAAAGAGCAAGCAGCGCAGACGGTAGTGTTGAGGTTTGGGAATTGCCATTAGATCATTCATCGGGGCGCATTCGAGAGTATAAATAAATAAGCGTGGAGGCTTCCTCTGATGTCAAGGATTCCTCCATATGCCGCTTGAACTTTGATCGTCTACGAGTCACGCGCTTCCCATATCCCAAATCAACAACTTGGTGAGGCTCGCTTTTCCGCGCCTCGGCCAGAAGTGCGTCGAATCGGCAGATTGTGGAAAGCGTGGGGACCACCCATTCCTCGAAGTCGCGTCGCACGAGCACAGTGCTTTCGGATACCAGGCTGTTCGATACCACGACCCGACTCATTAGGTTTCGATTCAAGCTTCAATGATTGTGAGCCGAAGCAAAGACACTTAAAGATAGTTCGCTACCGTATTGCATCATCGTATGATGCTTTCCCGTGAATGCTCCAACCCACATCGACGGGCGACACCGACCGGTCACCGAAACCGGCACGGTCCAGAGCGCCTAGAATCTTCTGCCGACACACACGGCCAGCGAGCGCTTCCAGACAACCAGAAAGTGCCGCCGTCGGAAGAATGTGATGAAATGCAAGACCGTCGGCTCGTGTGGAGTCGGGAATCGTCTTTGCAATCGCTCTGAATACACCGAAGTGGGGTGGTGAATCTTCCATTTCGTAGATGTCCGGCTCTTCAATCTAAAGGCGGGCCGACACTGAGAACCACCAACGCATTGAAAGGAAGACTTCCTACCTCAAAAGTCAACACATCCGGTATATGAAGGACTGTGTTCGCGAATGCCCGACAGTCTAAAAGGGACGCAAGGGACTCCATAACCTGAAGCTCCTCGGAGTCACCAACTCCCCGTGTTTGACGAGAGGCCCATCGGAGTGTCCCGCCCTCCCTTTCACATAAAGCCGTTTCGGACGGCACCGGCTCCTTTAAGGACATAACTGCGCTGAGTTCTGCAGCGAAGTCTGGGGATGGCGTCGCCAGCTGTGGCCAGCAAAGCTCACCCGGGTGAGCATCGTTTGGGCCGAATCCAAGAAGGGCAAATCGGATGTTTGCACTGGAGTCGCCTTGTTCGTCGCAGGATTTGAAGGCTTCTGATTTAATTTTAGCCGCTTTGCTTGATGGCAACCACGCCTCTAGTTCTGTCAAACACCGACGAAGGTCTCCTCCGCCGACAGAGCATAATCGCTTCACGAGGGAAGGGTTCATCCAAATGCGATTTGATAGAAGAATGACATGGATGCACAAAAACGATTCCTCCATAGTTGGTAAATAGAAAGGTATGGCAGTGGTTGAGCTTTCGAGGACGGCCGTAGTGCTCGCAGGAAGCAAAGGGTTTTGGCTGTGAAGTGGATCATCTGTAGAAAGAAAAGTAACTTAGTTCAGGCGTTCACAGATCGTGCTTACCATTGCAGGTCATCACAATCGGGCGTTTGCTGCTCTCGATGAATCTAGTTAGACTGGTCCAAAATCCCCGATCAGCTTCGAAAACAACATCGATGTCTTCCACCAGAATTAAGAGAGGCCTTTTTATCGAAGGGGGAGGCTGCTGAAGCACATGAGATGCAAGACCTTTTGTCTCAGCGACACGGGCGCTCCCTGGCAGCCCCTCTTCTTCATCATCTTCATTATCCTCACCCACCGCGCGTCCTCTGTGTTTACGAGCACCTCTCTTTTTGGTCACAGGCTTTCTTCTAACTTTTCCAGAAGTTTTGTCCCTTTGTACGGGAGAAACGGGTGTAGTCGGGCCTTCTTGCAGTGTTGCGCCTTCAGAAGAAAAAGCTCTTTTATGAATGGAATGGCTTTGAGTTGCTTCGGCGAGTGTTTGATCCATTTCCTTCCCTGATCTTCCTTGGCCAGAATTAATCTCGATAACGTCGTATCCACATTCAGCTGCGACGGCCATGACAGCAGTTGTTCGACAGCTTCCTGGCGGGCCCACCAAGCGAACATGGCGAGGTGGCTCGCGCTCGGGTGACTCTCCGTCCCAGTCGAAGTCCGATCCCTCGTCGTCATCAACAATGAAATCCTCGTCCGACAGCGCCAGCTTGCGCCTCTTCGTCGAAGATTTCTTCTTCACTTGATACGCGCTGGATTTGAGCGTTGTACGCGGTCGCCAAGTCTGGAGCCAAGTTCGAAGGCTTGTGATGGAGTCTTTATTCCCGTCGCCAAGTATCTCGGCGGATACAGACGGAGTGAATTCGTCGAGCCAGCTGCGGGGCGCCGAGTCAGAGCGAGATGCATCAAATCGGCCATCAGTCACGCTCATAGATAAACGGTTAAAGAAGGGGTGGAGTGCTGCATCCCCAAAGGTCGTAGCAAAATGATTTCGAACCGCAGACTTCGATGCTAACAGAAACATTTCGCCGTGCGGACCACGAATCAATTCGCAGGGAGGTGAGCCACAATCCAATGCCATCGAAGTGAAAATCTGGCCAATCGCGTCCTTGCTGCCCGAAACTGTCCGATTCGGGTACGACTGCCCCATCAGTGATATGCGCTCTGGAGGCTTTTCAATCTCGTCTCTGCGAGAACGCCCCTTCAGTTTAAACGGGTTGCGGGGGCAGTCCCACTGGGTATAACCACCAACTGATTCAGGACGGCCAACATGGGTATAGCTTGGAAACGGGGTCAGAGCAGTTTGTGCCACAGCCGACGCAGGCGAACGACCACCATCGTCGTCGGCGGGGCAGACAGACTTCACAGTATGTCGCCGAGGCTGCAGAAACGGGTTGATGGATCTGCCACTGAAAAAGTCGTTGCTCAGTTTGGAGGACTCTTCCATCTCCTTCTTCAGCTTCTCCTGGTCGTCCAACTGCTTTCTCAAGTTTCTCTGCTCTTTCGTCAAAAAAAATGGATTCATCTTGAGCAGTGATACTGTTTGCGTTTGCTGCGAAGCGTCAGAGGAAGTTTCGCCCACAACAGCCTTGGCACTTGTCGGTAGCCCGCTCCAAGAGGGATCGACAGGCCGAGCGTTCTGATCAATCGCTTCCAAAACCTTTTTCGGCTGATGACTGTTAGATCGACGTGGGTAGTGATTGACAGTGGGAGAGTGCTTCACCTCTTGGGAGTTGTCCGGGCCTCTACTGTTCTCATCGGCGTTGGAGGCTGGTCCGTTTGGCTTCTCAACAGCGCGTTCGAGCTTTCCAGATCGTCCAAATTCCCTGGGCTGAAAGCAGGGAGAAAGTGAGTTCACGGTACGTTGCGGGATCGACTTGCCCACTCACTCACCCTTGTCGATCGACCAGATGACCTGCCGCACTCGGCCGGTCGATGAGCATCTTTCAATGTGGATCTAAGTGCCCGTCCGCTCGTTGTGCGCTTATCGCTTGCGAGTGATTCGGCTTTGGGCGCGTCAGGTAGGCTCTGAAGGTCACGAAGCGAGGTTGCGGAGTGCCGCTTTGTGAAGATCGGCGCCAGCCTTGGGGACGGGTTGTCTTTGTCCGAACAGGACGCCATCCCTTCCTTGTCGTTTCTGGAAATAAAAAACCAAAAACACCAAAATCACAAAAAACACACAAAAAAAAAAAAAAAAAAAAAGGAACGGAAGGCAAGTCATTCACTGCACAGTTCCCATGCAAAACTACTTACTCATTTATTATTTATTGGAAACGGGAGCGGAAAAAAGTGTAGTGCAGGGTGATGTGGGATACGTCCTTCATGTAGGGATCAAACGCGAACTCGGGGTCGATGTAAAAGAAAACAGGCATGTCGACTTCTTCCTTTGCCGCAAGCTTCTGCTCCTCGAAGCAGAAGCACTGAATTTTGTTGAAGTATCTAGGTTCGTGTTAAATACGTGCGATCGAGTGACAATTCGCTCAACAAGTGCAGTACTTACTGAGCAGCCTTTGCGGGAACGACGGAATACGTTGAAAGTCCGACAACGTCCTCATCGGTCGGATTCTCTGCCGTATAGAAAGCAAGCGCTGTTTCGCCTGGAAGGACAGAAATTTCCTTCGTCTGAGGAACAAAATTCCACTTCATCGAATCGGAGAGTGACGACGCAAATGTTATCTTGATCTTGCGAGCGCCAGGGACCGGCTTGATCACTTCTGGGTCGTATTTGTCCCGCCCAGCCGAGTTCGGTGTGCCGTCCAGCCCCGTGTCAGTGCATATAAGCTTGTACAGTGGAACGGCCGCATACGTCAGACCAATGAAAACAACAATGATGGCACCCATGTAGTACATGGTAGTTTCGTTTGACAATGCGGTCGCATCTGACGCTGTTTGGTGCAACCGGCGGCGTGCCTCCGGAGGAAGGCGAAGACATGGTGCCGAATGACACATTTCGACTGAAACCAGACGTGCGGAAGGCTGCGAAGGAAGGGTGGCGCTGCGCAGGACTGTCGCGCGATGTCCTACCCACAGGGAGCAGTGACGATGATGGTGTACTGCACAGCGCCGCGGACGTCAACGAACGAAGAACTGTTGTCCGGGTGGTCATGCAGCATGATCGCCGAAGATGAGGGAGCCAACGACAACGCAGGGCTGCCATTCTCTGTTCTGTTCTGGGGCGCTTCGAATATGGATGGATTTTGTTTTTTTTTTTCTTTCTCCCTTCGAATTTTGAACGAGGAGCAATGCGGCGAAGGGCTGCAAATCCGTCCGCCGCCGCAACCACTTCCAACGGCACCGCCAGCGGGTCAGGAACTGATTCCACCCCTCGCGCCGCCGGCACCGGCGGGATCGGCGCCATTGACGAAAGCGCGCAGCTCCTGCAACCTCATGCTACCCATCAGCGCGATCCTCGCGACTCCGAGACCAAGGGTGAGAGCCACCGGCCTGCAAGGCACCCTTTCACGGACGACTACTCCAGCTCAGCAAATGAAACGGACGTGCCAATGACGCTTCCTCCTCCATCTCCAAATCGGTGGAAGAACTGGTGGGTACGAACGTTTTGGACCTTCGTGATGATCGGCGGGTTCGTTGGCATCATTCTTGCGGGGCACATTTGGGTGGTGCTCCTAGTCGTTGTCATTCAAATCCTAGTCTACTGGGAAGTCATTGCAATCGCGCACGTACCGTCAAAGGCAAAGAAGATGCCTTGGTTCAGAACGCTCCAAGTCTGGTTCTTGCTCAGCACCAACTATTTCCTGTATGGCCAGACGATCATTCAGTATTTCAAGCAGTCTGTGTTCGTCGATGCATTCCTCACCCCCCTGGCAACGCACCATCAGTTTATTTCGTTCTCTCTGTACGTTGTTGGATTCGTGGCTTTCGTCTCCAACCTCCAGAAAGGCCATTACAAGTTTCAGTTCAGCCAGTTTGCCTGGACTCACATGACCCTCATCCTGGTCATCTGCCAGTCTCAATTCATTGTCAAGAACATCTTCGAGGGCCTCGTCTGGTTTCTACTGCCAACCTCGCTTGTCATTTGCAACGACATTACCGCCTATATTTTCGGGTTCTTCTTTGGGCGAACTCCGCTAATCAAGCTAAGCCCAAAAAAGACATGGGAAGGCTTCCTCGGTGCCTTGGTCTCCACTATCATATTCGGGTTCTTTTTCGCTGGTTTTATAAATCAATACCCTTACCTGACGTGTCCCGTAAGAACGATGAGGACCAACTCGATGTCTGGAGTTACCTGCAATCTCAACCCAGTGTTCGTGCCGATTGAAATCCAGCTGTTCCCGGCTATGCGGGCGCTTGTCTGGCATATCACCAGATTGGAAGTAGCGAGTATCACCGTTACTCCTTTTCAGCTCCATGCGATTATCATGGCCCTATTTGCCTCCATAATTGCGCCGTTTGGCGGGTTCTTCGCGTCTGGTGCGAAACGTGCCTTCAAATTGAAAGACTTTGGGGACTACATTCCGGGTCATGGTGGCATAACGGACAGAATGGGTTCGTTAATCCTTAAGAAAGTCTTTTCTTATGACTAACATCTTCCCGCCTTTCTGGAACTTCAGATTGCCAGTTTCTGATGAGCTTCTTCGCCTTTCTCTACTACCAGTCCTTCATCGCAAGAGCGGAGCTATCGGTGGGACAAGTTCTCCAAACTGTCGTCGCTGGTCTTGCCCCGAAGGACCAACTTGAACTCTTTTATGATCTGAGGGATTACTTGACGCAGCAAGGCCTTCTCGACCTGAACGAAATGATCTCCAGGCCCGCTCGGCGGCCTCTTTTCGACTTCCCACAGGGTTGACAGTCAAACAAATGCAACAGGAATGAGAAGGGAAAATGGAGAGAGAAAAAAAAAAAAAAAAAAAAAAAGAAATAACAATAAGAAAAAGAAAAGAGCGGATGTTTTGGGTGATCGGAGGCACTGCCTCCGTCGTTCTGCTGATCGCCGTCCTTCTGTTCGGGCAGGTCAGGAGAGCGGGAGCGCGCGCAGAAAAACGGCACTCTCACCACGATCTTTTCACGATCGCAGAACAATTTTTTTCGAGACAGCATCGTGGGGAAGGCGAATTTGTTGTTGACCGAGACTCTCCCAACTGCTCTACAGTACGTAGTTGTTGAGGAGTTCACTGATAATCGATGTGCACTTTCTAGCCGGTTGTGTGTCAAGATTTTTGGAGAACGCGTCGTCGGATACGTCGAATCCTGGCTGAATTATCTTTTCATTGGCCGTCATCCACTGCTGCAGGTAATTGCAGACTCTGGCAATGAGCTTGGGTCTGATTTCCTTGCCGTCATACAGATATTTTATCTTTCCTTGATCACTGGGGGCATTGGAGTCTTCTTATTTTTCGCTGGTGACAAGATCTTCCGTAAAGGTTGCCTGCACCCAGCGCATGTGTAGGTCCTCACATATATTGAGAAATGCGCTAACGGCCAAAAGCGTGGTCATTCCGTTTGCCATACTGGGTGTGTACGCCGCGTTCTTCAGAGCCAGTTGGTCGAATCCGGGTGTAATCACTCCAAAGAACGTGCAGAGGGCCTGTGATAAGTGGGACTATGATTACGTACTGTTCAATCCGAAAGTCTGCAGCACATGCCAAACCAGCAAGTATGCTCACAAAGCCAGAATCCTCACGCAACGTAACCTACAATGATATTAAGGCCCGCTCGTTCAAAGCACTGTGCAGTTTGCAACGTTTGCGTTGCAGGCTTTGAGTAAGTGCTGAGAAAGAGTCTTGCAACGTTGTAACTTACGCTCACGTTGCAGCCATCATTGTGCCTGGAGTTCGTATACGTTATTCACTTATTTCATCTGACCAGTACAAAGTCAACAATTGCGTAGGGTACTATAACTATCGATATTTCCTCCTTTTTTTGTCGTCAACTTGGGCAATTTGCTTCTACGGCACATACCTCATATACAAGATACTGGAGTTTGAGATCGAAGACCAAAAAATCCTAATGTATGATGTAATGGATCCTACCGACGGACGGCGAAGGCGCCGAATCACCATGAGCGAGGCGGTTATGGTCAGTCCCACTGTGCCATAATTGCAATCTTACTTCTCAAACTGATGATATTTACAGTACATTTCCAGCAAAGAAATATATCTAACGGCCCTTGGACTTTTCGCGTGTATGGCTGGAATCGTCGTCTTCGGGTTCACAATCTACCAATTGTCCATAGTCATGTCTGGAAAGACAAGTATGCTTATCATTTTGGTTTAATTTTCTTGATTCTGACGCACCATGGAAATACCCCAGCCAACGAAATTTTTAAATGGGATGATCTGGAATACGATGTGAAAACAAGACGCATTTACCAGATTCCCAAGGAGCTTCTCGAGTACTTGCAGAACTACAGCAAACCGGTTGCCAAAGAATTGGTTCATTCTTCAGTACCATCGTCTCGAAAGGGCGGCAATGTCAAGCGAAGGAAGGGGAAGCCACGAGCTGGAGATGGTGAAAGTAGAACAGAGGAGAGTGGGAACAACAGGCGGAAGAAGTTTGAACCTTCAGAATGGACTGAGGAGACGGAGGTTGTACCGCTGATGGATTCTAAGCAGCTCAGAAACATATATGATAAAGGTTGGCGGGGAAACCTCGCTGAAGTAGTTTTCCCTACCCCCTTTGATTGACATACTGCTAATGAGGACAAACAATTGTTTATGACGGAAATGGAAATGGGCAGCAAAGTTAAGAATAAATAACAGAGATGCAGTGCTTCCAAGCATCGTGGCAAAATGATGACTAGTGTGCCAGGCACTGTCTCAACCTGCTCAAGGCGACCCTCCATAACACAGTCATAAGCAAAGCAACTTTTTAGCTCACAGAACGACACACTAACACCTACAAGTTTGTTCGCTGATAGGATCTGACAGTTCGCAAAATTCTGCTGACTTAAGAATCTTTCCACAGCCTTCACAAAGATGGTTTGGGCAGCATTTCTGTCACGACCGAAATCGATCATGCATCCGCCACAATGGTATGTCCTGCTTGCTCCTCGAATTCGATTGGATTCAATTCCAATCAATGAATTCGTCTGATTTCATTCGAATTCGATGAAATTTGGCTCTCTTCCTTCAGTTTGTTGAATTCAAAGTCCCAACATTGCTCAGAATTGTGATTCAAGCTCGAAAAATGTGAATCGAATCAAACTCCGATTTTCGTCCGGTCCCGTTGTAGGATCAGCGTTTGGACGTGTATGCCTCGCCAACCTCAATAATCTTTGTGGACCGCCCTAACTGTTCCTCCCAAGAATGCTTTCTCCATTACATTGTGGAATTACAACTCCGTGTCTCTTCAGGCTGGAAAAACGTTGTTTTATGACTGCAGGTAGGTTTCTGCTGTCCTTCCGTCAGCAAACCGCCTGACCTCAAGTGGAAGACAAGGTTCATAGTGGCAGCTTTTGTGAAAACTGTTGACCTTTCTGTATCTTGCCCTCTAGCCTCCAGGGCGGTGAAGTCTGTTCACCGCACCGGAGACAAGCTAATCTCCAGTTAATAGTACGAGCTTGGATTGGGCATCCACAAGGTGACCAATGTTTTGCAGCGCTGCCACGGCAAATTGCTTCATCGTCCACCAACTGGAAAATCGTTCTGTCGCAGTGGGGTTGATGAGCCAGTAATGCAGATCGCGAAACCGATCCACTCGGAAAGTGAGAATTGAAGAATGATCCAAACATGGAGGGCACCAAGAGCGAAAAGGTCTTGAATCTTGATTGGCGATTGTGCTGTATTGAGATGGAGGGTATGGCACGAGTTCTTGAAGGCAAACTTTGCGAGATGGCCCCTTGTTCATCTATTGCAGCATCGCTCCTCGACGACCAGTGGTGTCCACATTGGAGAGCAAAAGAAATTTGTTCGTGATTTTTTTGCTCTGTAGTGGATGACGGTACGGACGGATGTTTGACGCTTTCTCGTCCTACGTCCGGGGGTTCGTGGTGGGGGCTGGCTTCATCTTGCTAGTTGAAGTCCTGCTAGTACTTGCAGCATGCTTCGTCCTATTCGATCCGATGCGAAAGACTGTCGTCCCTCCACCTCCCGAGTTCTCCACAGCTGGGATCATTGATGGCGGCGATGCTACCACCATGCCACCCTCTGGGAACAGAATAACTGCAACCCACTCTCGTGCTCGCGATCTCATCAACGAACACGAGGAGTCCTGGCCCGAGAACATTGTCGAGTTCCTTATGCTGGCTCTTTCTCCAACCGATGCAGATACACCTGTTCCGCCGCGTCCCACAGCCTCTGGTGGTAAGCCTTCACCACTGAACGATTATATAGTGGATCCCGTCGCCATCGGGCCAACCGATCCTTGCCCATGGGCAAACGTCGTTGCCGCCAGATTCTTTCTTGCCTTGAGAGAAAGTGAGCTTTTCAAAAGTAGGATGAAGGCGAAAATGACCGAGCGAATGAACATGAAGCTGAAAAACAACTCGTTTGTGGTAATGTATACTGAAACTGAACTTCGTTGAAGAATATTATTTCTTACGCTTTCTGTTCCATATCACACAGTCTCACGTTCGCATTCTGGATATATCTCTTGGTGACTACGCTCCCAAAATTCATGGGGTCAGACTAATGAAAGGCGTGACGGACGATCTCGCGGTGGTTGGTTTCTGCTTTCCACCAACACGAGAGAAGCTTGACTGAAGTCATTCAGGTCCTAGAGGTTGACGCAACGTACGCTGGGGGTGGAAGCGTTGCCCTCGAAGTAACATTGACGGCTGGCCTTAGCGTCCCTGTTCGCGTCTATCTCAGCAGCTTAGCTGGGAAAGTATGTGCGCATGCCCTGCCTTCGTATTTTAACTGGGTGCCATAATCCAGCTTCGAGTCCGATTTCCTTCAATCGGTTGGCCCGACATGCTTGCCATTGCGTTTGTGGAAGACCCGGGTGCTTCGTTCAGGGTTGACTCTCCCATAACTGTTTTCGACAATGAGATGGTTCGCGGGATGGTGAACAAGCTGATTGCTGGTGTTATGAGGAAAGTGTTTCTGGACATGTGGGTCCTCCCGGGTTGCAGGAACTTCTTCTTGCCACTAATGACCCCGACTCCGGTGGTAAGATCGTCTATCCCACGCAAGGTTCGTGGATACTGATGAATGTGCAGGAGGAGCTGTCTCGGATGAATATAGCAAACATACCGAGGCCGCCAGTCCACAGGCGCCCTGTGCCGGGCGCATCGGGTAAATCTCAAGAGTCGACGTTATGGCAAAATCGCTCAAAAGTGCACTCAATCGAAAAGCAAGGAACAGTGCAACAAATCCCCCTCGCATTTTTGGATTGCGTCAGTTCTCAAGCCCATCAACTTGATATGACGATTTCGTCCTCTTCGAATCAAGCAACGATCGACAATATCGGAAACGATCTCATTGCAGCATTTTTGACCCTCGCTAGGGATGCAGACTCCAAAGTAGGGCCTCTTGATGGTTCGTCAACTGCGCCCAGTGAGAAAATCACTCCCGCCAGCTTGGCATGGAAGATTGTGAAAGACCGGCAAGGAGTGTGCGTTCAGAAGAGGAGGCTCGTTGCTCCAGGATTCCAATCCGAGCTCACCAAGGCCACCATCTCCATTGACTGTGACTCCGAAAGAGTGTACTCAGTAAGGATATTCTTTTCCAAACGATCCCCCTTCATGACAACCTGTGCAGATTCTTTCACACCCAGAGCACTTTCGCCACGTGGAAGAGACATACATGGCTTCGTCGATTTTCCGGCAGTTTTGTAAGTTCAAGGAGACGGGGGAGCATGGTCTAACATTCTTTACAAGCTGAATCGGCATCTATTCGACATTCTCAATTCATGTTGGGGCGCAACATATTGAAGGACTACCTTGTTTTCGAAGTCAAGTGCAAAGTTGACTCAACTGGCCACGACTCTTCGTCTCTCGAGCCAACTCGTCAGACCTCATTCATAGTTGTCATGCGAAGTATCGCGGGCTACAAGGAAGACAGCGCGGAGCCCCTTATTGATTTGAAATCGCATCCTGAAGATACCCTGGCAACAGATTCAGTCCCTCCCGAAGACCACGACAGCATGAATCAAGTAAAAACGAAAATCACTGGTGACGAGCCCCCAGAGTTGATGGTATCGAGTGGAGCAGCGATTTCGGATGATCTTGCAATCATCAATACTGATGACGCAGCCAAGATTATTGAAGCGAGAACCATCCCTGCTGTGGAGGAATCAACATCTGATCCGACGGCGCAGGCGGTAGCAGTAAGCCAGAACACATTGCTCCCTCCAGAACCGCCAACGTCAGTAGTCTATCTATATGGATATCTTATCGAGCCATCTTCAACCGATGCGAACAGCTGCAGAGTCACGGTTTTATCTCAGCTTTCACCTGATATTTCTCGACTTGAAGCGAATTTCAACACATGCAGAAAACTGAAGAATTTTGTTGAGGAATACGTGGCTCTATCATCACGTGCACAATCAACCTCAACCTCCTCGTCTTCTTCGTTATTAAGCTATGCAGCTTCTGAGCTACGAAAACGCCGGATGTTCACAACTGGAGTAGAAGGCGGCGAGAAGAGGATCGACAAGCTGAAGAACCTGGTCAGCTCAACAGCGGGATATCTAATGAAGAATAAGCGAACACCAGGATGGTTCGGCGCAGCGGGGGCCTCATTAGAGAGCGGTGTCGGTCAGGATGATGCTTCTTCCATGGACAGTCGAGTTGAAAACGCCTCAGATGTTGATGAAGCGGCGTTCCGTGGGGTTGACGACGTAGATTCAATTTCTGCGCGAGAGGATTTATTTAATTTTGAGGAAACTGCCGTTCCTTCGCAGTCATATGAATCTAGAGGGTTCATTGTGTCAGAGGATTTGCAACGCCACAAAACCCTCAACGAACAAGAAGCCAACGGACTCACTCGAGACAGCTCCTCCATCAGTACCTCTAGCGCCCCAACTGTTTCCAGCTCTCTCATGTCAAAAGTGTCTGATATAGTAACAGGAGAACTTATGACATCCGCAGCTGCTATCGCCAGGACTGTTACGAAAAAGAGGTCCTTGACGTTTTTGAAAAAACTTCCAGGGACTCAGGGTGACGCTTCGGAGGATGAGGCTGAGCCAATGGGAGCTGTGCGAGCGACAGTCGATGAAACCACGAAATCCGATATACCGGTTGGTGACAGTCTGGACCCCGCACTATACCAGGAGAAAAGGATCTTCGGCCGTGAAATCGTCCGAGAGGATTTATCTTTCACGCGTCGTACCGACGGCGGACACGCTGAATTCAGTTGGGAATTCTTTTTGCGGGGAGAGGCTCAAATAACCTTTTCACTTGTGTTTCGGCCGGAGAACAGGATTTCGAGCGAAGAGCACATTCTGACGTTGTTTCCACCAAGCCAAGTAGATAAAGGCGACAGGCAAATTGTCCCAGCCGGTTCAGTCACTGCACCTCCGTCTAAACCTTTCAGGGGCACAATATCAGTGTCAAGCTTTCCTTCTGGTACCTTTATTTTCGTCTGGGACAACACTAGCGGCTCTAAAAAAGGCGTCAAGGACCTTGTGTACAGGTCCATCTTTCGACCTTTCCAGTTGGTCCTTTCGCCGGGGCTTCCACTGCGACCCATCGGAGCAGGCTACAGCGGCGAAGTTAATATTCCGCGGAAATCTCTATTCAGAGTGAGCGTTGTGTATGACGCAAGCGTGGAAGTGGCAGAGTCCATGAGGCCTGTCATTTTAATGTGGGATTTTTCTACCCACGCAATCGACGTCATGTTCAGCGTCTTATTCTTCGCAGATGAAGACTCAAGATCATCAGTCTCTACGATAGCTGCCAGCTCCCAACCATTGCAGAACGATGTTGGAGACCCTGGGATCCTTGAGTCCACTGAGTCAACCCCCCCAGCCAAAGACAATATGAACCCCGAGCACTTGCCTCTGACTGACGTTCGCCTGGAGACTTTCCCCGAGAAAGCCAATCATTCCCCGCCACCTAAACCAGCTCGTTTGCACAAAGCTCCTGTCGTCGCCAACGAAGATCAAAACGGCGAGGTGGTTTCGGCCATGGACGAAGTCGCTCCAACGCACCAACCCCAAATTCCGCCTCGCCCTCCGCTTCGCCCTCCGTTATTGGCAGATCCTTCCAACTCGCGAGCTCCCCCACCAAAACCTCCCCGACGAGATGGGCCGGCCGTACCCGACCGGCCGTCGCTGGCCAGCAGGCTTGCGGCAGTTGCAGGCGATCGAAGTGATGTTGAAAGTTCGGTTCCGTTCAAAGGAAGTAGCGGCGAAACATTGTCCGAATCTGAGTCCCACGGCCGTAGCTCACTTGCACCCACGCATGAGGTCCCGCCTTTGTCGTCAAGCCCCTCCAGCTCGTCTGTCTTGAGTGGTTACCTTAGTCGGCAACATGCTCGTCCCCTTTCGGTAATCTCCCCAACCAAGGTCAAAACTCAGCCTGGCATGACTTTTTCAGGAAGTGTTCCTGTCACAGGACGGCACGGAGTTTACAGCTTCATATGGGATAATTCTCATTCCGTGGTTCTACCTAAGACCGTTACCTTCAAAGCAGCGATCGTTTTAGCAAAGGAGGAAAATGTGCAATAGATTCTGCAATTTATTTCTCTGCTATTTATCAGCGCTTCTTCTTCTTCTTGGATTGCGAATCTTTCGAGACCGATGAATCCCGCTTTCCAGTTTTGGCCGTGCCCGCGCTATTCCAGTACAGTACCAACTGCAAAAATAGAATTCCATTGAGAAAAGTTCCAAGAAGGAACGAGACCAGGATTGAGAAGTCATTAACTTCAGTCAAAGTAGTGTAAATTCGCGCCAAACTGCCGATGAGCTGCAAACCGAGGGTGATGGGTGACAGCAGGCCGGTGCTTCGGGCAAGGTAGTTTGACGCGATCTGGGGCAGTTTTGAGGCTGATCCCGAAACAATTGCTGACCACTGAAGTGTAACGAGAAAATTCTCTGGGACGATGGCTGGCTGAAGCAGCGCGTATGCAAAGATGGTGAAGAAGGCTGCGGTAGCAATGAGTCCAATCGAGTTTTTGCCGTAGTGAAAGAGCAGAAAGAGGATAGTGTAGTTTTGGATGGCAATGAAAACGTCTGCGGAGTTTCGTGATTACAAGGTGTTATCTCTTGAGCTCGAAATGATGAACTCAATTAACTCACTCTCTCCGTAGGTGGAGAACGGATTTTCGCGCCTCAGGTTGTAACCAATTGAGACGGTGAAAGCCAACGACTCCAGCAGGTACGAGAAGAGGGAGATGCCACGCGCTGAGCCGGCTCCAACGATTTTGAGGATCTGCGGCAGCTTAACAATTGAGCCGCCGACGACGATACCAAGACCGAGGACCTTGGAGACTAGCAGGGAAAGGCATGGATTTTTCGGAAGCTCAAGCGGCGCATCGAAAAGGGTGGTCGTGAGGGAAGCTGCGCACTTTTCGCCAACAAGCGGCGCGAGAACAGCCAAAGCGACCTGCTCCAGCTGGTGTGTTGCCATCTCTCGAGAATTTGTTGAGTGCAAACATGTCAACGCAGAACCCAAAGGAGGTGAATCTGCAACGCTTCCTCGCCAAGTTCGACCTGAGAGCGTCAGACTTTGGCACAGATGACTCTCCCGTCACGATCAAGCGAGCTCACGCGCTAACGGTAATGTTCTCACCGAACCGAGGGTCTGCTCGGACTGCCCTCAAAAGGCGCCCTCTGCAACCGCTTACGTGGCCATCACTGCGCCACCTTGCAGCGCTCCTGCATAACCAATGCCTACTTGCAGTCGTTACATTTCGTTCTTGGCCTCCTCTCCGCAATTGAGCAAGACCCTGATCACATGCTGTCGGCCGCCAAACTTAGCGAGCTCAGGAAGCTGGCCGAGAAGCGCATCGCTGAGCTGCAGTCTGAAATCGAGTCGGAGGCAGCTAAAGTTTCACTGGGGAAAGAGTATCCCGAAAACATCTCTCATCCCCCTGAACCTCAACCGCCGAAACCACGCAACATTTCAAGCCCTACCACGGTTCAGGATCCCCGGACAAACGGTGTAGTGAGACGAAGGTAAGAATCAGGACCACGTTGATTCACGTCTCACTTCGTTTCAAAGAAATCTGTCCCCAGGAATAAATGATGAGGATCCCCCTGATTCGGTGACGAAAGAGCAATTAAAACTACAAGATCAATACTCTGATGAGCTGCTAAGAATGGCTGCAGCGCTGAAATCAAGCTCTTTGTTATTTGGCGAAACTCTGAAGAAGGATGAAAAGGTTCGACCGAGTTCCACATCGTCGTTGATTAATCTTTCCAATCTCCGTAAGATTCGGGAAGATGCGTACCAAGCGCTTCAATCAAGTGTCGACAAAGTGAGCAAAGCCAGCTCCCGACTGAACAAAATCACGAAACGAGCCTCTGGAACGTTCTGGATGATGATTGGTTCAATACTTCTCGTGTTTGTTCTTTCTTCGTTCACATTTTTTGTTATTCGATTTCTCTAAGGGAGCTTGCAAATACTGCTTGGTCACTCTCTTGTTATGGGTTTCTTTCTCCTCGGGCGACGTGATGTGTGATCTACCAGCGGAAGTGCCTCTTGCCTGTTTCCAACATAGTATGGTGAAGTGCCTCAAGCTCTTGGCTCACATTGCAGACTAGCTGCGTACGCTTGCTCATCCGTCAACACGCTGTACTGACGAATGTAGTCTTGGATTTCCGGTACGGGTTCCAAGTTGTATGGCGTCTTTTGGAATGTCTTCGGATGGTTCAGATGCAAAAGGGGAATCAAGGAACATACCTGAAGTTCAAGGATAACGTTGGCGACCTTTTGGTACTTTTGAATGTTGACGAGGCCCCCATCGATGAAATTTTTACTGTACGTATCCAAAAAGACCTGCGATCAAAGGTGTTAGCTTAATCTTTCAGAGTTTTCGACCAACCAAGTCTCCCTGATACAAGCCCGGAAACGGAATTAGTGGAAGAGTTGAGCTTTGGACTCTAGCTCGGAATTTTTTGTAGTTGAGCTCGCTCGAGACAAGACTGGTCAAGTCTTCTGCGATTTTCAAGTACTTGCTTCCCACACTCTACGAAGGTATCTGTTTACTGCCGCACCATAAGCCAAGACTATCTCTGACCTCCTTGGTTTTTCGTAGCCGATACACACATGACGACTGAAGGGCTGCCGTGACCTCTTTCACTCCATTGAAGTTATTTAACCTTTCAAGGTGCTGATTTTGGTTTATCCCAGCACTACCCCCGCTCCAAAATTACCTGAGCCATGGAAATAATACGCTCCAAAGCCTGCGCCCGAAGACGCGTGCTATCCTTAATGCTTACAATCTCTGAAATGAGCCAATGAACCACCCGGTTGGACCACTGACTCATGCGTAGCACGTTAGGTGCCCTCACTAATTTGTCTTGTTTCATCCAAGCGACATCAACAAACTCTCTTCCCTTGTTGATCGTACGTCATTTACGCACGGGTAATTCCAGAGCACACGTACCTTCAGTTTGGAAAACATATCCACCTCAATAAGGGTCAGCTGTCGTGCGAGCTCCAGAGGATCAATATCAGTTAACTTAAGTCTGATGTCCTCGCTACCAAGTTTTGGCCGAATCATGTTCGACAGTGACAGGCGGTTTCCTCCAGTGTCACCGGGCACCGGGGAGGATGAGGGGCTCCCATCTCCTAAGTAAAGCTTGCTCAGTGCCTTTGGCAAAATGGGACGAGGGGCACTGGTTCTATCGACTGGAATCGGAGAGGCCTCGTTTTGCTGTGGACCGCAAAACTCATAAGCGGATGGGTTGCAAGCTCAAGTACGTTCACCTTTCGAGTTATTGCATTTCTTAGTATACCGGCCAAAGTTGTATCTCGGGTAGCTTCAATAAGAGCGTGGACACCATCAAGAAGTCCTGGCTCGTCGACAAAGTCGCTCCAGTAGCCTTCTATCCAGATTTTTAGAACATTTACAATTCTGTGTAGTGAAGAGGAAAGTTGCATTTGTCAAGCGGCCCAAGGAGATGTTCTAATTCTTTTCAACCCAACCTGAGCAGTCCTGGGTGCTGGAAGCCACTATCATCAGCTTCTTTTTCTTTCATTAACTCGCGATGCGAGCGAACGATTGCGTCGAAAACGTCGCTTGCATTGGTGAACGACTTGAACATGAGCAGGAAAGTTTGAATAAATTGATTGTCTGGAGGACTGTTAACAAGAATGGAGTCATACTGGTCGGATACACACCCACGTGCATCGGATCGAGCAGCCGTTCGATTAGCTTAGCAGGGGTCGCACCCTTCAAACGGCGACCGTCTGAGTCCAAATATATCACATGTCCCGCAGACTCGTCTTTCAAGTTTTGACGTGTTCTATTCTCTTGCATCTGTTTCATGACCTGATCGATGCTTGGAGTGACTGGCCGAAAGGATTGGGCATCGAAATTACCTCTTCCTGGGCTTGCCGTCTTAATTTACCCATTTCCGCCCTCATCTCCGTATTCTCTCTTTCCAAAATGGCTCGAACATTTTCGCTGTACTGCACCGTTGCAGTTGCAAGAAGCTAAGTAGCCCAACAAAGCCTTTTCAGTCGAACCTTATACTTTTCCTCCGTTTGTAGGCAAGTCCGCGAAAGTTCTCCAACTTGTTTTTGCAGCGACTGCACCTGGGACCACAAAGAAACTGTCTGCATGTAATGGTCTAGCTTTGGCACATGGTTTGAACGCTTACATACCGCCTCGCTTGAATTCTTCGAGTCCGCAGACCCGTCCGACTTCCCTCTGAATGAGGCCAGCTCTTCGCGCAGTCTTATTTGCTCTGCTATCTCCGCTGCGCGTGTTTGTTGATAGTTCTGTCAAAGAGGGTTGGTCAAAATCTCAAGCTAGCACATTATCACTCTCACTAATAAGGATTTTTCCGTTTCTTCGTTTCTCTGAAGGATTCCTTGCAGCTGCTCGTTGTGGTGTCGCGTAAGTTCCACCAAGTGTTTGCGGTACTGGTCCTCTTGCTGTTTGAGCGCGTTCTCCGAAATGTTGACTCTAACCTGCTCCGTATCTATTTAGCTGCTCGGCACTAGTGGAAACATATTTTCATACTCTCAGATACGCAATTGTCGAGGCTTGTCTTTCCAGCTCGTCCTGCCAGTACTGCAACTGATCCACAAAACGCTCAGACGTTTCTTTGTCTGTTATCCCAAGTGATTGCTAGATCGCGTCAGAACCTTTCAAGGCTCCGAAAGAAAGCTGAGCCATCTACCTCTAGGATGCGGTTTTTGCAAAGCGCGATATGCTTTTCTTCCACAAGCTGCCTGACTACCTCCTGCAACAAAAAAGGGCTTAGGCTCCAAGAGCGGCGAAACATAATGCAATCAAGCTCTCACCTTGCATCGATCCCGCAGAGAGTAGTAAGACGACAATGACTCAACTATGAATCGTTTCAAGACCTTTGCATCGCTGGGCATGTCGTCTTCTTGTAAAAATATTTCAAAGCTTGGCGCATGAAAACTGTTGTGCCCTTCTCTTGGGGTTGGGGCGTTCAGGCGTTCTGAGGGGTTCGGTTTCAGGAAAAGAGTGGGATGACGCCCAGCGGAATGCCATACCCAGGAGAAGAGCCTCAACCTCTGAGTGCAGAGCAACGTCGAGAGGTCTCTTGATCACGACTGCTTAGCGTTCCCGGTCTAGGTCAAGCCAAAGAAATTGGTCGATTCCCAACCTGTTTCCGTTAGCATTGCGAATATCCTGTCGTGCACCTCTATCTAGAAGTAACTGCACCAAGTACGAGTGTGCATTCATGACGGCAATGTGTAGTGCTGTATTTCCTTCCTCGTCTTGAACGTCAACGGGGAAGTTTGGCTGTGAAGTTAATGGGCCAGAACAGATTTTATGGTATAAGCAATAAGTCCAAAGTGAAAGGCCGAGGAGACACGGGCAGCGTGTTATCGCCTCTATACAAATATTGTGCGTGTTATTATGCCAAACGCGGCGTCGTACCAAGGAAAGCATTGCTTCGACGGCTGCGAAGTCGCGCTGGCGCACCGCCGAATGCCACGCCATTATCGCACTCATCTTTTTGGCGGATCCGACAATTTCCTCGCTGTCCTTGTCAAGTTCGCACTCTTTTCGTCGTACTTCTCTCTGTCGAGGATGGGCTCTTTTGCCGCGCAGGCCGTCGATGACTTCCACACTCACCTTCGCCAAGGTGCTCTTATGCGGACCGTCACGCCGCTGCTGGCTTCCGGCGGCGTCAGGACTGCGCTTGTCATGGTGTGTATGGTGTGCGTGCGCGTCATCACACAAATTGGTGCAGCTATGCTTACACCATCCAACTCGTTCACAATGCAGCCCAACCTGAAGCCTCCCATTACAACAACTGAGCAAGCTATGGCCTATAAGTCTCAGCTGCAGAGTTTGGCACCAACGGTCGAGTTCCTTATGACCCTGTATCTAACTCCTGATCTGACTCCCGAGGAGGTCAGGAAAGCTGCGAAAGCTGGCATCGTAGGTGGGTGATCAACAGGTCGCTCGACCGTTTATTCCTGAGTCTGGCAACTTGTCAACATCGTAGGCGTAAAGTCCTACCCACGAGGAGTCACCACTAACAGTGACAGCGGCATCGAAAGCTACAAAGCGTACTACAACGTGTTTGCTGCCATGGAGGAGGTGGACATGGTTCTTAATTTGCACGGCGAGATCCCAAGCGACCCGTCAAACGTAATTTGCTTGACGTATCCACTACTTAAATATGCTGGTGCTGATTGCGTTGTCTAACTGTTCGGGCTGTTACCCGTACAAATAGGATGTGTGTGTATTGAACGCTGAGGAACGCTTTTTGAAGCACCTTGCGGAACTTCACGCCGACTTCCCCAAGCTTCGCATTGTTCTGGAGCACGCGACAACAAAGGCTGCGGTCGATTTGGTAAATTTTTGCGTATTGTTGATAAATCTTCACACGCGCGAGCCTTCATCTCACTTCGCTCATGTGTGCAGGTGAAGTCGCTTGGGCACACTATAGGTTGCACCATCACTATACACCACTTGGAGCTGGTGGTGGACGACTGGGCCGGCCAGTGCCACAACTTTTGTAAACCCGTTGCAAAGTACCCGCACGATCGCGAGGCGCTCCGGTCCATCATCAAAGAAAGTATGAAATTGTGCCTCCGTAACGTTTAGAAAACGTGCACCCTTTTCACACCATCCCTCTTCTTCCTGCAGAGCACCCACGTTTCTTTCTGGGAACCGACTCCGCCCCGCATCCGCGCCACACCAAAGAATCAGCGATTGGAGCCGCTGGCGTCTTCACTGGCCCACACGTGCTGCAATACCTAGTGAATGCTCTCGACTCATTTGGTGCTCTGGACGCTTTCCATTCTTTCGCGTGCGAGAATGGCCGCCGATTTTACAAGCTTCTTCCCATTCCTTCCACTGCGAGAGTTATCGTCATGAACCGCACCCCATTCAAGGTGGCCAGCGATATCAGCTATGTGGATGACGATGGGCAAAACAGAACGATTGTCCCATATCGGGCAGCTAAAGAACTGTCTTTTTCTGGCGCGCAATGATATATTACCGTTATTTTTTTTTGAAAGTGGCTCCAGATATTTTTGTGGCGGTGCCATTCGCCCCTTGAATCCGTTGGTCGGAAAAAGTGGTTGAGATTCAACATCAAACACTGAACCATGGAGTGAATCTGGGGGGAAAGACAGACCAGACCAACCAACCAAAGAGCAAGCCGCTGCCGAAAACAAAACTGCAAAGAAAAAAAGGAGGAATCCACCACCCCTGCCGTTTGCCTGCATCCCTGATTGCCCGCTTGTCTGCCTTCGCTCCCTCCCCTGCAAAGCTCAGCCTCTGCGATCTACCCTCTGGCCCAGCCGGATCCAATCGAACCCTGCTGGTCTTCTCCCTCATCGTCTTCATCGCTCACGGCGTTCCAACCTTTCGACTGTCCTTCACAGAGTGCGTTCTTGTCTGCCTACTCCTTCCTGCGAGGAGGCGATCTCACAACCAGTTTCTTAAACAGGGCCAAAACCTCTGTCGTTACATCCGCAACGCTGGCGAAAACTCTTGTGCTCCTCCTTTGGTCATCTGCCTCCTGCTCGTCCCGATCAACCGATTCCAATACCACAAATATCCCCAATAAGCTTGGCTGCGTTTTCAATCGCCAGTTCAAGCCACGCCCGTGAAAGCCATCCGTTTCGTTGAAGAACCCCCTTGTTTCGTCCAGTGTTGCCACTTTCTCTTTCTATCCGTTGAAGCCGTTTCAGCATGTTGTGAGTTTCTTTCAGTTCGGTTTTCACCATGATTTTTGCTCACTGAAATCACATCAGAGTCCCCACAGCCACACTGGTCCCAAATTTCTCCCAGTCAAAGACATCCACAGCGGTCGGTGCTGTCCCACCCTCCTCACCTTTGCTTGCGAGCGGTGATGTTCCAACTTTAGCCAGCTGCGTAGTACAGGATTGTGCATCGTCTGCGTTGTCGCACTGGTACTGTTCAAGCCGCGATGCCACGTGGACATATGAGAAGGGTCCCCATCCTCATGCGTCTATCACGCCGTCAACCGCTGATGCGTCCAAAGCCTTTGTCGAGGAGTTAGAAGTGGTCACGGCGCAGAGCTCGGTGCAGGCCCGCGCTGTGCTCTCCTTCAAGTTCGCGTCGGACCCACGCGGCTGCACCCAGGACACAGTCATGTACTGGCCTGGGTTTGTGTGCAATGGCACCTTTTTCGTTAAGGCGCCACTGATGGAAATCGAGTCGAGCCAATCTCTGGGATTCAAAGAGAGGTAGATACGACGAATGCCTTCTATGCCACAACTAAAATCTACTTTGAAGCGTTGCTGTCACTCTTGAATTGGCTGAAAATGTGCTCAACTGCAGCACTGTGATTGTGTGCCTCGATAAAGCTCGCGCTGACTTGAGTATGCATTTAGTCCACCGTCGCCGCCGGTGTAACCTTCCCTTTTCCTTCCCTTTAGGCCACCTCGTTCGTTCCTTCCTCTTTGTTGGGTTTGAACTTGTACATCCCTCCGTATTCGGTGTAGGCGACCACCTCGTCCTTGTTGGCCAGTCAATTTGAAACAAAATACATGAGTTTTTCTTGAGTCGTCGTTTATTACGATAAGTCGCAAGTGTTAAAGGGATCCTATAAGCCAAGCTTCCACTTCCGCACCCTGTTGGATTTCACTGCTGCTTTCATCGGCTGGGGGGATGACGAGAAGGGCGTTCGCACCCTTCATCGACAAAAGCCTGGAGCTTAATTGAGATCCGGTTCCATGCGCAATGAATCCTTTGCCTGCCTCGTCGATGATGACTCTCGCGCGGTGAAACTCCGGTCGCGGGTCCTTAACTATGGTATGAGCGATCTGCAAAGTTGCTCTCGTTGGTACTTTCGGGTGGAAAACAACAGCTTGGTTCTGCTTACCGTGGCTTTCAGTTTCGGCGGCAAGCAGTCGTGGAATCCGGCCAACTTCTTCAGAGCGGGCAGCACAAAAACATAGAACCCAACTGCAGGATACAGCAAATAAGATCAGGGCATCGCTAATGACAACAGCTTGCTGTACCCAAGGCCGAAACAGGATTTCCCGGAAGACCAAACAACAGCTTAACTCTTCCGTTCTCGTCGGTCCATGTGGCGAAAGTAGTTGGCTTCCCCGGTTTCATAAGCACCCGTCCGAAATGAATCCGCGCCCCAATTTCGCGGAGTACCGGTTTGAGTAAGTCCGCTTCGCCCATTGAAACCCCACCCGTGGTAATAAGCACATCAGCGTTCGCAAGGCCTTCGCGCACTGCAGATGTGAGTAATGCCGCCTCGTCGCGGGCAGGCGGGAGCTGATGAACCAAAGTCCCTGGAAGGGTTGCAGCTATGGCGGATACGAGAGTTGGCATGTTAGTGTCCCGAACGCTGGCGGAGGCTCCAGTGAGCAGGTCTGGGAAGTCGAAGGGTACAAGTTCGTTTCCAGTTGAGAGTATTGCGATTTTAGGAAGAGGGTGAACAGACACCTTGCCGGAAGAGTAGGGTTAAGAACTAAAACTGGGTCGGAGTAGAAGCACGAATATTCCGGTGATGTTACCTCTCGGACTCCGACAGATGCAATCAATCCAACCTCGCCTCCAGGAGCAGAAATAAAAAAGCCTTTTTCTGCAACAGTTTCTCCAATCGCCACGTCGCTTCCGACGGCACGAATGTTCTGGTTTGGAGTAGCCTGCGTGAGTATTCGAACCTGAAGCTCCTCCCCGTCAGCACTGCTCTCCACTAGCTCAGTATCTTCAACCATAACGACAGCATCAGCTCCGTCAGGAACCGGTGCGCCGGTAGTAACGCGGGCTATCGTGGCGGGCTTTAGGGATTCTTCGGATTGCGCTGATCCCGCAACAGCTCGTGCCAGCAGTCTATAATTCCCTGGTCCGTCGCTGGCTAGCAGTATCGTCAGAGAAATTCATATCACTCGGCCTTTACCAATGACGGCATAACCATCCACAATGGACGCGCGGTAACTGGGGACGGATTCTCTCGCAATAACATTTTCAGCCAGAACGTGGCCCACAAGATCGCATCCAACTGGAACTCGAGTAGGCTGAAGTGGCTTCGCATGGTCCAGGACGATCTTCAATGCATCTGGAACAGGAACCAACGGGAAAGGAGACTTTCGCGCTCGTTTGGCTACTATTCGTTCGTTGGGTGATTAAATGAAAAACATTCCGCTTCATGTCAAACCTGGCGCGTTCAAGAGCAATTGAAGCCCTGGAGAACCACCAGTCTCTTCTCCACGTAAAGGAACATGATGTTGGTGGTGGTGATGATGATGGCTGTGATGATGACCGTGTTCATTCTGGCGGCGGCTGCTAGAGCCTCCGTGCGTGCTCACTTGCGCCATTTGGGAATGAGTGGCAGTACTGGCGGCATCGTCTCCGCGGGCCAGATCAACCGCATGCTGAATACACGGGCGCAGAGCCTCGAAGTTCTCCACAGCACCCTTTGGGCTGCCGGGTAATGTAATGATGATTGAGCGGCGACGTACGCCAGCAACCGGTCGGGCGAGCGCGGCCATGGGCGTGATTCCCAGTGAGGACTTCAACATGGCCGCAACCAATCCCGGAGCTTGTTTCTCGAGAAGGGGGGACACAGCCTGCGATAGATTTTGCCACGATGTAAGACTCATTGGGAGAGGAATCAGTTGACCTCCGGTGTAACATCTCGGACGCCAAAGCCGGTCCCGCCTGTTGTCAGAATCAAATCCGCTTCAGTAGCATCGGCCCAACGCCGCACGACAGCCTGGATCTCCCCTATGTCGTCAGGGACGACGAGCTCGCTAACGACAGTCCATGGTGCGCCCCAGTTCGTGGTCATTTCATGGATCATTTGGCGTAGGGCAGGGCCCGACTCGTCCTCTGCAAGGCCCGCAGAGACGCGATCGCTGACTTCAAAGGAAGAGGCAGAGAGTTGGGTCAAGGCCACGTTGTCCGATGTGCACCAGTGGAGTCCGCACCAGTGAGGATGGAGACGCGAACGCTGGTCATTTCAGTTTACTATCCTGTGAAAGAAAAAAAAAATAAAAAAATAAAATCGCATCGAAGAATGCCCCAGGCCGACAGCAACCCTGAGTGAGCAACGCCCCACCACACCAACACTACAACACTACAGCCTTAGCAGCCCCCGACAATGGCTTTTTCCGACTCCGATCCTCCACTCATCCCTCCAAGCACGTCCCGATCCGCCTTGAGCAGCTGTGACATCATTTCCCAACCGCCCTACCTATCGCAAAACCTTGGAACCATCCCTGACCTAACCTTCTTCGTCTTGCCAGCTATCAGCTTATAGCCAGTGCTGTGACGGTCTTGCGGAATCAGCTCCAGCAAGCTGAACTTGATGTGCTTCGACTCACTGAGCTAAAAGAGAAGGCTTTGGCGGACCCAACCGCATTTCTTGCTCAGCTTCTTTCAAAGGTTGGTTGGGTCCCATGTATCAGCCATCTAAGGAATGATGGTCAGGATCTTCGACGGGAGCATATTCCCTCGCTTCAAAGAGTGGTCGCTATTCCTGAAGTAGACTTGACCAAGTATGGCGTGAGCGGACCTTCTCATAACGAATTTCGTACGTGTAAACCATTCGTCCTTGATACACAAATTCTAATTGATGTTGCAACAAAACAGGCCCTGCAAAGCGAGCGAGGAGAGTAAGCGTATTTCGCCAAATTAATCACAATTCTTTGTTTCAAGCAGTCCCTGTAAGTACCCTTTGGAGCGATGGAAGCACGTCTAATCTTTGGCAGTCTCGAACTTCTTCGTCGAACGCCTTGTACGCTTCTGCACCTGACTTCGTCGACGACACGGTTTGTGACGTTCAGGCGACTTTGTCCGCTGACATTTCGGCGAAGCCCCCTTTGCAGCCACAGCCTCCTGCAAGCACATCGCAGTCCCAAACAGCATCCAGCACTCCTCCTGCACCGCTGCTGCAAGCAGCTCCTCCCGTCACCGCTACGCCTCCGTCGAAACTGGGGCCGGCAGAGCCACCCCCACCCTCAAAACCGCAGTATAACCAAAGCTTGTGGTCAGATTCTGAAAATGTGCGTTGTTTCTCGGGTGCCTGGAGATATTGATCGCTTGTTCCTCTCAATTCACCTACCCGCCGCAGAGAAGATTGCTTGAACTGCTTGACGAAATCCCAGCAGAAAGTACAATTGCTGGACGAGCTGAAAAAATCTCTCGCTTGTTGGGGACGAGGTCACCAATTCAAATTGCTAATAGATTAAATAAGCTCATTGGATCTGATGTGGGTGCACTCAATGATTGTTTTCAGGTGACTGACTCCCCGAAACCCATTTAAACCAGGGACGGTCCAGCCTCCGTAAAAGCCTCAGCCTGCAGCAACGGCTCGCAAATAGTAGTAAAAGAACATCAGGCGTGCACTACCTTGGTTCTTCCCAAGCACCTGTACAAATGTCCGATGATAGTGATTCTGACTCAGACTCGAGATTTGATCCCTCAGTGCGAGAAACAGACCAGTACAAAGTTCGGCTACGTGCCCGCCATGAATAATCTTTGATCATGTTCTTTAGGAGTTAAGGAAGCTAAAACGACTGGCAAAATTGAAATCAAGAGAGCAAGCTAGCGCTTCTACCAAAATCGGTCCAATACATCGGAGCTACAGCGTAAGGCCAAATACCTATCAATTATCTCCTTGACTAAACACAACCCACATCCCAGTGCGATTCGTGCTCAATGTCTCCGATCGTAGGGGTGAGGCCCACCTTCCTTTGACCGTTACAAGATATCTTACAAGAGAATAGATTCGATGGAAGTGCAAGGATTGCCCAGCAGATGCTCAAATTGACTTGTGTGAGGATTGCGTGGTAAAAGGATTCGAGAATGGTACAGCAATTCCCACCGCGCTTGATAGTCATCGCGCTAATCCCGGGCTGTTGCTTTGTTATGAACGTCGTCTCTGTAGGCTCACACAGTGCTCTTCACACGCTTGAGCGAATTGAAAAGCCCGAGAATCCGTGGGACGAGGGAATTGAAAGCGTGAAATCCTATTAAATGAATTCATAACAATCGAACACAAAGAGCGAAGCGAAAAAGTGAATAAGGGGTTTTAGAATATGGTTGCCTGCTGAAAGCGAGGTCCGCATTGCGACATATTCTTTTTGGGGCTCGCGAAATTTGCCGGGATGAACGATTCAAACGATCGTTCAGTTCGGGGGAAAAAATAATCCAGCACTGACCCTCCTCCAGTTGAAAGGAAAAGATAAAGAGGGAAAATGCAAACAAGACTCCCCTCCAAAGGGAAACGGGCAAGCGGAGAAGCACACGAGGAGGAACAAAGGGCGGGTAGAGTTAGAGACGAAGAAAACCAAATGAAAGTCTCCATCGCTTTGGTGGAGGGCAGGAGGAAGCGAGAACGACCCGGGTCCAAGCGCGACCGGAGGTGAACGGGGGAAGGCCTCGACAAAGCTGTGACAGAGGTAGTTTTTCACGAAATTCACTGTCAGTGAGGAATATCGAGTAAGTTTCAAGAATGGAGCAGCAAAGACAACTGAAATAAGAAAAGGACCCTTTCCTCAACTTCGAGTTTGTTCGCTCCGACCCCCATAAGGAGAAGAACAGGGGGGCAAAGCAGAAAGAGCGGATCCGAAACGTCCTCATTCGTAATGTTCCTTCTGGTCCGGTTTTTTTTTTTTTTTTTTTTTTTGTTCTTTTTTTTGAAGTGGAATATTATTTACGTTTTTGGATAAAGGTGCCGAGACAGACTGGCAGACAAACATTACATTTTGAACTCGACATGCACCCAAATAAATCCCCACGGCATGAGTAATAGGCACGATACCGTCGTCCGCTTTTGTCTTCCCCGTCTCAATACAGAACCTGCGTCTGTTCCGTCAGTGTCGCGCACTGCTGTTCGGCGTCGAGGTCTGTCTCACCTTAAGCGCCTCTGTTGAGGCCTGTCTTCCCCTGTCTGTCTGTCCGTCTGTCTGTCCAGAAGCGCCCAACAAACAGAGACCAAACAAACAGACATTGCATTGATTATGTGCGGGGGCAGACACCTGATATGGCTCTGTGAATGGACGGCCGCAATCGGCATGACGATAAAAGTCGCAATTGGAAAAAGGTCAAAGACAAGAAGAAATCATCAAAGGAAGCCAAAAAAAAGAGGACAAACAAATATAAAAAATACAGCGTCTTCGTTTGTCTCTCTCTCTCTCTCTCTCTCTCTCACTCTCTCTCTCTCTCTCTCTCTCTCCCCCTCTCCCACTGCAACAAACGACCCTTCCTCCCGATATCATCAGCCCTTCAACCAGGCCCCAGATGCCCAAGGAATCCACGGCGCTCGCCACCCCAGAAGCGGCGTATACTACTGCTGCTGCAGCACCCATCCAGATTCGCTCGGCAGCAAGCGCTGGGGTGATGAACCTCATCGATCAGCTTCTCGACGATATTTCCGCTCTCCAAGTGTCATTTTCTTCACCTACCTCACATGAGCCCTCACAGTCCACTGTCCATGGCGACCTTGGTGGTGACCCATCCGCACAAACAGCTGCTTCTGGCAGGCCAAACCAGCCAACTGTGATTCTCTCTTCTCTGTCTGGGACGGCCGCAATGGCAGGCCCTCTCCTGAAGCTGTTCACGTCCCGAACCTCCGGGCTCACCTCCTGGCGATCGCTGTTCTTCGTCCTGTCTGGGTTCCGACTGTACGCGTTTCGCTCCTCTCACCCTGAGGAAGTCATGCGCCTCTCATTCGACCTCTCACTCAACGTCTCGGTGTCCGTCGACGATGACTTGGACGACGAAGATAACGCTGCCGGCGCGCGTCGTTGCATAATCGAGCTGAGAACACCGCCTCCGCCTCAAGGCTTGACGGAAACTGCCCCACAAAAGGCGTGGGTCTTGTCCGCTGACTCTATCGACGAAGGCCGCGAGTGGTTCCGCGCCCTGCATTCTGCTGCGGCCATCGCCGCGGGCGTGGCGCCAGTAACCTCAACTTTTACCTCCCTCCCAACCTCTGCTTCCCGCACGGCGTCGCTCGTGATGGCGGGAAAGCATTCCTCGCAACAGAGCAATGGGAGTAGGTTTTCTTCCGCCACGACCCTGGTGCAAGCGCCGTCTTCTACTGGTGCGCCATCGGACTTTAACACGCCCGGCTCTCCTACGGAACTGTCACAACTACAATCGCAGCAACACGGCTATGCCCAGCAGCTGCAAGGAAAGCCAGGCCCTTTTTTTCTTCCGGCTGCACAGTCTGCTGGCAACATGAGCCATCTGCAGATTCTATACCAACAGCAGCGTGCTCGGCAGCCGTCTGGCGACGACTACCTGCAGCAGCCGCAGCAGCAGGGTCAGGGCAAAGTGCACCAACCTCACAGACCCGCTCCCGAGCAGGCTCCGCCCCCTTACACGGAATACCAGCCTCCAGTCAGCGGGTTCCCTGTGCTCGGCCGTTCCATGTCCCAACCTGGCCCGCCGATGCACTCTCAAGTTGTGCCGCCCCCTCCGGTCCCGCCACCTTCCCGTGCGTCCACAAACTCTGACGATACTCAATCTAAAACGGATCGGTCGGTTCGCTCTGCCGGCGCTGGTGGCTCCTCAGACGAAACACGCAAGAATGGATCCGTTCGTGGTTAGTGCGCTGCCCTTTTCCTTCAATCGCCTCGCGGTGGTGATTTTATCAAATCGTGTTATCCCCCTTCTCATATGCCTTTTCCTCGCAAAATAGGTTCTCCTGCCGGTCTGGGAAGGTCCGTGACTGTGCGGGACAACATTTTTGCGGACGCCGGAAAAGCGGAGAAGCTGCAAAAGACCAAGAAGAGCAAGAAAATCGCGATGATGCAATCGCTAGATTTGGATATTTTGTAGTATAGTTGGACATCGTGTCGGTCAGCCTGTAATTTTCCTCATGAGAGCCTGTTGTTTGGTACCTTCCTCTTCCGGGGCCCAAACGGTTCTCCCTCTTAGCCTATGTTTTTTTCCCACTCTCTGCTGCTTTAGTCTTGTCCTCCCCCTGTTACTATCATAATCTTTAGTTCTGACCTTGCCTTTTCTGTCGGAAAGGCAGTTCGCGGTCTTGCTCAAGGAGTACCAATACACGCAACTGCCCGCTTCAGCAGCCCCAAAGAAAAATTGCCTTCCTTAAGTTGCATTTGGTATTCTTAGGCTGGGATTTCAAGCTATGTAGACGGGAAGCCCTTCGGAGCTGACTCGAATCGAAGCTACCCATCGCGTCGGTGCAGGGGCAGGCCGATACTGATCCAATGTGGCCTCCTCCTCGTCTTCAACCGGAAGCACCTGTTCTGGCTGCAGACGAGTCCATGCAAAAACTCGTGCTGAAGGACCAACGTTGTGCTGGTTCAGCACCCCACACCTCACGATTTCTACTGCACTTTGCATTATTCGGATGCGGCGGTCAATAAGGGCACGGCGAACGCGCTGCAGTTGGATTCGCAGATCACCGATGCGAGGTCGCAAGTGCGCCACGGCCTCTGAAAGAAATGATATGGAGTTACGTATTTGCGCGATTTTCGCCTCGCACCGCGCGATGGCCGCATGTGTGGGGTCCCCTGACACAACGGCTGGCCTAGGATTAGGGTTAGAAAGCCAAGCTACTGAGGGAGAATGATGAATTGTACATTGGTTCATGTTCGGGAATACTCGGATCGTAGGAGAAGGCGTTCTGAATCGAAAGGTCCGCGCGAACTGTCATTTGCTTCACATCTGGTGTCGGTTCCAAAGCTCAGCAAAAAAAAGGAAAGAAAGTGGGAGCGTTACCGAAACTTAAGTAATTTTGAAGAGAACCATCTTTGTCGGCGAGGAAAGCTAGTAATGTCAATGCCGCCTGTACTAGCTGAAGGGCAGTTCTAAGTTCCGACTCGGCCGCAGTGTGTCGATCCAGCTCGTCCACGGCCTTCAATGGTATCAACAGGGAACCCCACACCGGTGTCACTTACAGAGGCAAAATCGCATTTCAAACTGGATATTCGAAGTCTGACTGCAAGATCATCTTTGTCGTTCTCAAAGGCCTGCGCGGCAAATTAATGGAAGAACGACACTCTGTGCTCTTACTTCATCCAGAAGATTCGCGAGGTTTTTGCGCCATAATAATAGCGCTTTATTCATGTGGGACATTGACTCCACCTGTTTGAAAGTCAGGACTGAGCAAAACCAATTGTGCGACACTTCATACCTCTTCTATTGCGTCCGACAGCTTTTGAGAGGTGATACTGACTTGGCTTCTCACTGTTGCGTCTGATTTTCTGGCTCGGTCAAGCTCTATTCTCGTTTCTGCCTGCTTGCGCTCAACACCTCCCTACGAAGACGGCGTTAGGCGCTCAGGTGCGCTCACAAAATCCAACGCACGGTAAGCGCCGCCGCAAGGGACGAGAAACTTAAAGGGTAGCGCAAGTTGTCCAATTCCTGTGTTAGACGCTTCCTCTCCTTGTCCCGTTTTGCCAACTCTCGCTTATCAAGCTCCAGACGGTTGCGCAAATTCTCTATCAAGCGAGACTGAAAGGGGGTCAGATCAACGCAGAGTGATCGAGACGTTAAATACTTGAGCTGGTAGCTTCTCGTCCAGCGTTCGGAAATTGGCGATTCGCTTTGAGAGGTCCTCTAGTAGAATGAGACCCGGTTTGAACCAAGTGCATCTTACCGAAAGCATCAACGGCCTCCAACACGTTCTCCGGCAACGGATGCGGCTCAGACGGTGGCCCCAACTCATTGGAGTGCGCAGAGTCATCGATTGGCTGAGTGAGGTTGTCCTGGGTGGAAGGCTGCTGAGAGGTCGCAGGGGCACACGACGCATCGGGCAACGAGAGTAAAGTTGCGTCGTCTCTCCGTGCAGCCTCTTTCAAGTCTCGAGGACCACCTTGGAAGGCGGTTTTTATGTGCTCCAGCCTCCCTTCCGGCGCCTCAGAGTTTGTGTGTTGGACGGTGCAGTCATCCAAAGGAGACCAGGCCTTGGAGGTTCCGTCGCAGTCGCCGCTCTCCATATGGACCAGTCCTGGGAGTCCGTCGTTGCGCACTATATTGTGATTCGGAAGCGGTTGGTGATAAGGCGCAGCTAACGGAGACGACGGCACGGGCCGGCACTCGTCCTGGATGTGGTGTCCGTTGTGAGGCCAGCCGATCGATCGATTGATTGAGGCTCTTGGGGGAAAGCGGACAGAGAGAGACAGACACAGACAGATTTGACAGATGGTGAGGCTTCCCCTATCGTCCTTGTCAGCAGCAGCGTCCATTCGCACTGCCGCTTCCGTTCGCGTCGTTGCCCCACTAGCTCCGCAACCCTCAAAGCGAAGCCGCCAGCGATCCGCTGTATTCACGTCACCGCCCATCGCAACACAAGGCGCCGCTGCCAAGTTTCTGTCGGCGAAAGCTCTTGCACGCCTGCGTCGCTATGGCATCTCTCCCGAAAAGTACCGGCAATCTTTGGAGTTAGACGACATATCTTTGAGCCTGGCCACGCACAAGAATAGTTTGATACGCGAAAATACTGATCCCAGCCTTCATCTCGTGTACGCCAGTTCGGCAAATATGACAGCTCTCGATTTAATGCTCCGGTTCAGACTGTCATTGGAGAGGGCGCGGTCCATGGCCGAGTCTTGCTCCCCGCGTTCCCCCAAATGTTCGTCATCTCGGCGAAGTCGGATTCCTGCGCTGCTCGGTGATAGGTTCTGGAATCTTTTCAACGCCGTTTGGAAAAGCCCCACGGCACGAATGCAACTCGTTGAGCAAGATTTCGAGAGCCTTCTCATGCTGGTCCTTGGGACACCATCTCTCGCAATGGACATCCGCTATCGAATTATTCGAAGCCGCATGCGATGGCTGGCTGCAGCCTTCGCTTCCCGCAATGGTTGCACAAGCCGCGCACTACTACCTTTAGTAACCCTTAATAGAATCGCCCATGGTGTTCGAAGGCTGTACTTTAAGTCTCCGAAACGCATACTGGGCTTTTTGGAGGACTTGCATCAAGACGGCCTCACTCCGAACGCTCACACCTACAGCATTTTGATTGCTGCAGCGGCGCGAAATAGTCCACAAGTCGCCTTAGATGTATTCGCGTTGTTTGAGTGCAGCCTTAAATGTGCTCTGAAATTGTTACGAGCTCAACCAGAGAGGAAGAACGAGAGGCTTCCTAGTAAAAGAATAATAGCAGAGGCAACCGAGCTGGCTGAGCTCATTCGTTCGAAAAGTCCTGATCTTGGATTTTTGTTTGCGACCGCTATTCGATATTGCTCAAGACTTCCACACGCCCCCAAGAAATCCACTACCCCGGTGTATTCGCCGTCATCCGACGAAAGTGTTAGTGACGTCAATCATCTTATTGGAGTTTTCGAGACGGCCATCTTCCGACGAAAGAATTTGATCGTCGAAGAAACGGCCCCTGTATATCGTCGATTAAGCGACGTAGCTTGGCATTCCCCTGTCCTGAAAAATTCATTTGCGGCCTTGCACATATACCAACTCGCCGAATCACTCGGCTACTCTAAAGACCCAAATGTTCATGCGTCGATTATTTTTGCTCTCGCAACGGGTCACGCAGATGGTCCAATCGAACGGTTAGACGCTGTGACCGGTGAACGCGGAGAGTTTACCGAGGCAGTGCTTTCTCGCTTGCGGCGGCAAAAATCTAAAGTGCCGCGTGAAGTCTTTTGTGACCCAAATTCATTGCTTGTCCGGGCTGCGTGTTCCATTTCATCCCGCGCCTCGAGTCAGTCCGTATCACCCGCCCAGTTCGATTTTCTACAAGACATTATTTATAAAATGCCGCAATTTTGGTCAAAACTACTTCCGCCGCAAACCATTGACGCACTTCAGATGTACCGATTCACAGAACAAATAACTGGTTATCCTCCCCAGCGACACACTCGCGTTGCAGCAGCAGCAGCACTACTGTGGGCGATACCCCTCGCTCGCGCTCGCAATGGTGAAGGAACGTGGACCGGCGAGCCAATCCAGAAAACCGGCTTATTTGTCGATTCGCTGCCCCTCCTGGCACCGAAACCATCTCTTTCGTCGCGCCAAAGCGGTATCACTCGAGAGTTCATTGACTGGATTGTGGATGAAATCGGCCTTCCCCACAGTCATTCCCAGTCGAGCTCTCCTCCCAACCCCTGGCGCAACACAGCAGCTGTACCGCAGCAAAATGTGGATTTCTCTCGGGAGGGTCTTTTGGCTCGGTGGCGCGATTGTGCCAATTCTTTCGACTGCACTCCTGCAAACGCCCTTTTGGATGTTGGGGTGTGCACGTTACTGTCCGCTCACCAAGACGAACTGCTGCGGCTCTCTCTTGCTTCTGGGGACGAGTGGAAACTTATTTCACCTCCCCCACGCCGACTGCGTCGGGGCCTACCATGGTTCCCATCAGCCTCTGTGGTGGATAGGGCTGCTCTTCTTTCTGCTAACTACGGAAGAAGAGATCTGTTGGATGCGCTTCTACCCTCGGCCGCATCAGTGACCGAGCTAAGTCCCGAGACCGTGGCGGCTGTCCTCGACCTGTGTGGAACCTCCGCAGGCTCTGCAGAGGAACCTTTGACTGGGTGGGACTTTCGTCGGGGTTACGGAATTTTCGTCCGGATCGCTCGTTGGCGGCTTCCTGAAGACATACACTGGCGAGTGTATGAGGCAGTGTTGAGGTTATGCTTACGTGAACAGGATCGTGCCAGAGGGAGAGAGGTTTTTACGATGGCTCTTGAGGCGGGAAAGGGATCGCATCCTAAGATACAACGCCTAGGTGAAACTCTGCTGAATATGTAGAGTTCTCTGCTACCTTGGGGTCACACCAAAAAAATATTTGCGGGTTTCGCGTATCACCGAGTTTATTGATCCTTCAGAAGCTACCAGAACAGAAAAGGAGAAACTCCTTCAGCGGCCACCAAATCCTGGAGGGGGGTTGTTGAAGAGATACTCCACGGCGGCCGTAACGTCTCCTCTAGTGGCGGTCAAGGCACGGATGTTCTCAGATGCGTCATAGAACCCCATCTCTTGCAACTGCCGCAACTGAACTTGGTACGCCTCTTCAGGATTGGCCGGGGGTGGTGGCACTGCAGCCGCGCGACTGAGACCTCCCAGACCACCAAGCCCTCCCCCCATTAGCATCGAAAGAAGAGCTGGGTCGAATCCGCCAGCGCCAGTTGGGTTCATGGCCGCCGCACCGGGAGTCGCGCCGGGGGCACCTTCAGCTCCTGCAGCGGAACGAGAGGCTGCCGCAGCGGCCAGGGGATTGTTCGCGCCAGCTGTAGGACCAGTTCCCAGAGGCCCAGGCCCGAAAGGATTCACACCTCCACCCATCATATGTGGCGTCATTTGCATCATCTGCCGTACAACGTTGGGGTCGGACATAATGCGCCGGAATGATTCAGATTGCATCATGGCGCGAATTTCAGGAGTCATCATTGCAGCGAATTGGGGGTTCGTTTGGGCCATGAGGTCAATAAACCCGGGGTTCGACAAGAGAGTGCCCATAGTTTGAATGAAAGCAGGATCATTTGCAAACTCTGGAGGGAGTCCCCCGGCACCAGGTGGTGGGGCAAACCCAAAAGGGTTGGTGGCAGCACCAGATCCCGCAGCTGAACCGCCGAAAGGACTTGAAGCGGCAGATTGAGCAAATAGAGAGGCAAATGGGTTATCGCTGAGGGCTGGAGCGGTGGGCAAGGCAGGCTGTTGCGGCGCTGGTGCTGTTGTGGCTTGGGCGACTGGCGATGTGGCGGATGCGGCAATCGCATCCGCCCCAGATGCAGACGAGGATGGGGCAGGGGCAGCTTTCAAACCACTGCGCACAAGATGGATCCTGAAGAACAAAAAGATTAGTGAGGAAAATGAGGGGGTTGTTTAGCCTAACGTATTCCCATCCTGAATCTTGTACGTGCTTAGAGCTTCTTCGTCTTTCAGAACCCTACCCGCGAATATAAGCCGCTGGTTCTGGACTGGAGTTGGAATCGATGAGGTCTCCAAATGCGATGCAATGGCTGCTTTCAGACTGGCAACAGTGCCTGACGCATCAACCTGGAATGTAGTGCTTAACATCAAATACATGAGATAGTTGCGCTCGCCTCTTTCAAGCGATCTTATTCACAGGCCATTACACTTCTATTCAAGTGGGTTGGGGTCTCCCACCTTTACGATGAACTTGTCCTCGTTGCTGCATTTGACGCTAAGTGATAACTCCGTCATGATTCCACGGTTCGAGGGACAAATTTTTGTTGTGATCCCTGCTGAACAGATTTCCATTTCCTTCTCTTTGTCACGAAATGCAGAGAAGGACCCCAAGGAACACCAACCCCAGTCCCAAGATCGTCTCTGTGCCGAGAAATGAACTCTGTCAGCACGCGAAAAGAACTTGGAAATACTAACCTCCAGAGCCCAAATCTTCTCCCATAATCACACCACCAACAGTCGTAAACGCTAGCGTAAGGGAACTTGTTACCGGAACGACCATGGACATGTCTTCATTTGCCCATAAATGGGAGGATTAGTTAAGAGAAGATTGGAGGCAGCTTCATACTAGTTTGTCCAAGCGTGTAGTAGTATACGGCAGAACCGCTTAAGTTGATCGCCAGAGGAAGTGTGAACTGTAGGCGATCAATGGTCAAGGGGAAGCCAGTCTCAATGAGGTGTTCCTAGAGCCAACCTGCCATTTCGACAGAAGGAACCAGTATTCGGCCAGGGTCCTCGTGATCCAAGAAGATGTGGCGTGCCGCCTATTCACCCTGTCCACGCCTTTGCTGCCAAGCTTGATGAAAGGGTTTGTTAGACCCCAACAGATCGCCACGGCCAGGAGACCTCCGACATCTTTAAGGAAACTCATTCGAAACTGGGGAAATTTCCAGCGAGCCAGTGGCGCGAACTTTTTATTAAGCACCAATACGCTCAGGACAGGGCAAGTGGTCCGACGTCCTCTTCATGGAACCTATTTGCTCGGAAGCGACGTCTCATCTTATGCAATCTACTTATGTTCTACTAGACATCATTTTTTTGAGTTGCTTGCGCTGCTGCTGCCACTCTCTGAACCCCCGCCGCTTGCTGCTGCCTTCGCCGCAATTTTCGCATTTAGTTGAGCGGTATCGCTGGAAAGATGGAAGGACGTTAACAAACGAAGGGAAAAGGTTTAAGACTCACTATTCCTTGCGCTGTGCCGGGGTCATGTTATCTTTCCGCCCCTAGGTACCGAAAAGGCAGCAGCAGTTAGGTTTATCCCATGCAGCGAGACAGGGTCCTGTCCAAACCTTGTTCATCTCGGCTGCCTTCTTTTCCGCTTTCTTTCTCGCCAGATCGCGTTGGTTGCCGCCTAAGCAATGGAAACAGGGATCAAATGTAAGAAGCTGACTTATACCTTTACTGGATCTAATCGATGGATTGAGGTGAACGTTTGTTTTATCATCATTCCCAAGTCCGATTTGCTCAGTTAGAGGGAGGCAGGGAGGTTGAGACAGTGGGGACCGAGCAGAGCAGAAGTGGCGACCTTGGATTCTAGAGCAAAGCTTGGAGAGTAGATTGTGGCGAGATCTCTGACTCGGCCGTGTTGGATGGGCATGGGGAATGGGGATAGTGGTGGCCAAACTCACGGGTCATTGTCAGGCAATGCAGATGTTCTTTTTCATTCTGTGTGTGTCAAACAAACAGAACTGGCAAGACAATGAAAAAATAAATAAAAAAATTTAAAAAACCGGCACTCGTAACCCCGACGCGAGCCTACGACCAAGACTGTATTACCCATGCCTTTTAAGATCCTCGATGGCATTGTGTTATTTACACTTCTCCTGCTCTACGACAGTGTCCGAGTGCTTAGAGGTGGTTTCAAACCTTAGTCCCGGTCGACCACATCAGTGTGCTTCACTCCAGGAATTTGATAGGAATGAATATGGGAGTTTGACAGGGAGCGTACTTCTTTGCACGCATAACTCCATGGAAGCTCTGGCCAAATCAGCGTGATTTGTTCCCCTTTCTTTTCGCGACAACATAAGCAGAGCTCCTGCACAGCTTCTGCCATTTCATAGTCTACTTGAGTTCTTCCTAGTCCTGTTATCGCATGGTAGCAGCGGCTCGACTTCTTGTATCATCGCTATGGCTCTTCCTCTCGCACCATCTTCGTCCTCGGCCGCCTTCCACTGCCTTGCGGTCCACATTTCCTGCACTTGTCGGCTCCATTGCCTACTCGACCATGAGGAAAAGAATTCCTGAAAGAGGCCAGAAAAAGCGACGACCAGACCAGACGAAACACCAACCAAATCTATTTTTGGAACGGAACGCAACTGGTTGGTTCTCCGCAACTTTATAAAGCAGTCTGTCGTTTGCCCTATCATTTGCGCAGATTTCGAATCAGAGAGAGAGAGAGAGAGAGAGAGAGAGAGAGAGAGAGAGAGAGAGAGAGAGAGAGAGAGAGAGGAGACAAATCGTATTCGTCTGTTTCAGATGGCTCCTTGCGCCGCGGTGGGCACTCTGCCACTGTCCGGGGACATCGCAACTTGCGCCCACACCCTGGCGTCGACATCTCTCGTCCCGGCCGACTCTATCCCAGCAACTCTTGCTTCTAATGAGCTCCTCGCGCTGTCCGCCTACAATGCCTCCGATGCCTGCCTCGCCGTGGCAAATCAGTTCTTGTGCGGCGTTTCGCTTCCACTCTGTGGAAATGATGGTGGAGTCAGTCGACAGTCGTCAATTAGTCCTAGACCTCCACCATCTGAATCTGACTCCATTCCAGACGCTTCCTTCCTATTGTATCCTTGTGTCACCGCCTGCTCCTCATTTCTACAGAGTTGTGGCCCGTACTTCGGGAATTCAACCTTGTGGCCCTTCTCATGCTACGGAAATTTGGGATTTGTGAACGTTACGCTTTCAAACACAAACTGTTTGGATCCAACCGACACACTCACCGACACGCTCACAGAATCATTCACGGACACTCCCGAAGAAACGCCAACGCGAACCGAGAACGAATCAAGCTCAAATTTCACGTCCAGCCCCTCTTCAACCAGCGCGATAACAGCCGCAGCAGATAGTCCATCTGGTAGTGTTTCTTCTGGCCCCTCGGGTTTGCCGACAGCATCACCCAGCCCTTCAACTGGCACTGGCAACTCATCCACAGGACTGGTTTGCCCTCCACCTCTTGAGCTGACATCAGAGCCTGCGGGCGTTTGCATTTTCAACTGTTGCCTTCCATGCCCTGCTGCCTTCACTGCCGAAAAACCTGGCTATCTCGAGTCTCTGTGGAAATACAACCATGCTACGTTTGCATTTTCCGCCGTCATTTGCGCGGCGCTTGTGATCATCACTTTCGTGGCGCTACCAAACCGTCGTACCCCACACGGGGCGTATGTAATTTCACTCAACATTGCAATAGCCTTGGAGGCCGTATCCATTCTGATTAGCATCCCCAACCCTGCCGCAACGCTGTGCGATGGAAGGTTTGCCCCAGCAGACCCGCTTGGAAATCGCCGTTGCATGACCCAGGTATTTGACTGAATTCTCATCGAGGGAAAGTTAATTTTTTTCAGGCCTTTCTTTTCATTCTGGGGCTGAACGGGATTGTTCTTTCCGTTTTTGTAATCTTACTAAATTTGCACCTTACCGTCATGTGGGGAAATAAGGTTCGTAATGCGTAAATCTTCATTCTCTCAACGTTTTCTTCCCAGCTTTTGGAAAGACGATACTTAGTAATATTGTGTCTCATTTGGGGTTTGGCTGTATTTTCGGCGCTGATTCCTACACTTCTGAGAAAAATGTCGGCAATGCCTGTAAGCCAACAATTCCTTTCCTTTAAGGCGCAGGGCTAACCGAATATTCTTTAAGGGATTTGTCTGCTTGATCGACATAGATAGCCTTGTGCCATTAGTTTTTGGACCTGAGGCCATTTTCATTTTTGGAGCCTTCATTTTGCAAGTCGCGACTCTCGTGTACTCCGTACGAAATTCTCGGAAAGGGGTTCCAACAACGGATGTCAAAAGACACATCGTGCGTCGAGAAATTCGAACGCAATGGCGCGGTGTGATCCTCTCCCTACTTTTTCAACTAAGCTGGTCCGGACTCTTGGCGCTGTACTTTCTTTACAAGCAGCTCATTGCGGACATTTCTTATAATCCCAAAGAAGCTGGTTCGAACCCGTGGGTAAAGGATTGGTACCTTTGTCTCATTAGGAACCAGCCGAATGGCCAAGCTGCCTGCTACAACATAGTCGAGTAAGTCTCATCTCCCGATCTGCGTTATACTTTGTGACTTATTCGTCCACCACGACATACCATTTGATCCAAGAGCAAATACCCCAAAAGTTGCATTTGTCGCGTTTTTTTTGGATATCCATCTATCCGGCGGTATATTCTCATTTTTGATTTTTGTCGCTACAAATTTCGGCGTGCTCTATGACTGGCGCGAAGTTCTATTCCCGAGTTTGAGCCGGAGGACACGAACGGAAATCATTGTGACGTCGGAGGACATGATTAGTTTGGATCCCACACAGCCTCGTCGGTTTCTCAAAAGCTATAAGTGAATAGTGCAGCGTCCCAGGAGTAAATAATATATATAGTGGGGCCACTGTCTTCGCAGCACTTTCCCGTCCGATGTTTGTTTAGCTTCAATTCAGAACAGAACGGCACTGACCGCGGTGGGGGTTGCAAACCCAATCCGATGTGTGTAGGCGACAAAATGTACTGGCATAATTTCCCGGTGTTGAACAGAGACAAGGTACTCGATACTGCCCGACAAAGGTCACAGAAAAAAAAAAGGAAAACAGGGAAAAGTTTGGAAAAGAAACCGCTATCCTTACGACAGGAACCAAACCTTAAAAAAAAAAAATAAAATAAAAAAAAAAAAGTTGGTGTTTGGCACAATCGAGAGCAACAGGGCCAGGGGTGTTGATTGGCCAGTTTTTTTTATAAAACAGAAAGTTCGTTTGGTTTTGCGATTTTTCCCCATCAAGCCCTCCTAAGCTGATATCTCTGCAAAGTTGCCCGGTAAGAACGCGACCCCAACGCAACCACGATTGTTGGTGTGGCGGCTCTTTCACAGGTGAGACAAAGCGGCCAAAAACAAGAGAGAGTGAGAGAGAGAGAAGAGAGCGAGAGAGTGTGTGCGTGGGCGGCACGCTCAGTGTTAACGAAAGAAAAAGGTTCCATTTCACGGAACGAAGCAACTGTCGGAAACATCCTTCGCTTTTATCAATAGTACATGAGGGGTAAGTGCAAAATGCAGGTGGATTTATTGGACATCGTTCTAAAACAAATAATTTTCTATGCAGGCATTCAGTATTTTGTGCAATCATTGACCTGTTCCACCAAAGGCTCTGCTTATTGAGTAAGTTATATGTACAGGCAGGGGAATGTTCTTGCAAAAGGTAATCTAGTGCAGTGCTAAGTAGTAGGTACACATATTAGAATTAACATCACCAGGTGACCAATCACCAGGTCACCAATTCGATCCCAAACTCAGGCCTTGGCCTGATTTTTTTTCTCTCCCCTCCCACTTTTTGTTGAAGCATCGGCTGGTTCCTGATAACATTGGCAATTGTGAAAGTCAATTGGCTTCAGCTTTGGCACCCACTAATCATTTTCATCAGGACTCTTCCAACAGCACCTGATGGGTGCCAATGCAACCCCCATTTTGATGGTGCTGCTACTGTTGAAGTTGCAGTGTAGAAGGCGATGTCGTGAGTGAAGGCAGCGTTGCGAGAAGGCGCGAAGCGAAGCAAGTGGCCGAGAGGTAGAAAGTAAGAAACGATATTACTGAGGTTTGAATCGAGGGCTTGTACAAGGGAGCGAGCATAGCAAGTTACCAAGGGCAAGTGGGCAAAGAGAGCTTGTTTTAGACAGGGACTAGCAAATTGAAGTGAAAGTTCCTTTTTTTTCAATAAGAAAGCTCTGCCCAATTTATACTCCTGCAGGGAGGTTGACCAGTTTTCCTGTTTTGCCTATCTGAACAAGTTGCAAACTGCTTCAGACAGGACTTTGCTCTGGGGAGGTGTTGTAAACCCCTTCCCACAGAGGGACAGTGATTTGAAATATTCAGAGCATTTCATATCAACCATGCTCCGTGTGGAGCCCTGTGTGCAAGCAATCTACTCAAGCCAAAGACTTGACCCCAGACAAAAAGTGGAGGGGCAAATCCAGTCTGCTGGCTGTATCCTTCTGTGAAAACGACAGCAAATGCGATACTTGAGTCGGCTGACATTTCCCCACCACAGCAACCCCACAGCCCCAAGGACCAATCACGCCAAGTCGTACCCAGCAGCAATACCATCAGAGAAAGTGGAACAGGCACCAGAGTTTATCCATGGAGCAGCAGAAGAGCATTCAGCCAACAAATTCCACTGCCGCCCAGTGTTTCAGTTACATCCAACACAGTCGATACCCACCAGCACCTCCACCACCAAAGGAAAAATCAGGAAAGGCCTCATTGGCATCTACACCAGGTGTGTAACGGTGGTACCAGTTACATTTGTGGCCGGAGGTCACATGAAGGTCATGTGTGTGGGAGACAGTCACATACACGTGGAAAGCATCTGGGTTGGCCTGCTGTTGCGTTTTCCTTGCCCCTTTCCTCATTTTGTTGCAGCTGGATTTGTTGATGAGGCCTTTCCCTTTGTTTTTGCAGCTAGTGTTGATCTTGATGACGCCTTTCCTGTTTTTTTCTGGGCTAATGCATTGGATCCCAGGGCGTTCCCTGGTGGTCAAAGCGGTAAGCCTGCATACCTAGCAGCCTAGTAATGCTCCAACCAAATTGTTTTACCTTGACCTTGACAACCTGTCGCACACCAACAGATGCCAGCAAAACCCTGGATGTCAGTGAACAACCTCTGGACATTAGCACAGTGGAGGGAGTGTCAGGTCTTTGCAGGACTGGAGGCATAATCCATACATTTCTGAAAGCCTGTGTTGTCTCTGCCCTTGAGTTGGTGAAGGCCTGCTCGGTGCTAGGAAGGATCTACAAAGCCCCTGAGTTCATGGAACTACTTGAAAGCCTAAGGCCCGTCCCCAGAGTTTGTTTTGGACCACAAGGAAATCTGTGCTATACTGAATGGAGTCTGCTGCCTCTGTGAAAAAAAAGTGCTTCAATCTTTGTAAATAATTGGTGGTATGGGACACTCAGCCAACTGGAGCAGTTCAAGTTTGGACCACTGCATTCCAATCAGAGATGCCTGTTTGCAAAACGCTGACCTTTTGGAAATTCTTTTGGAACTTGCCGACTATGGGTCTTCATCTTCAGGGGCTCATCTATAGTCTAGTGGCAAAAGGGATAAGACAAGTCTTTAAGATGGGAAGCTCCTGGTTATTAGCAGAGCCAGTACCCTGGATTCAGCTCAAACTCAACGAAGATGGATGATGTGGTTCAATTCTGTCTTTATTCAAGGACAGCTAGACCAAGTGGAGTTACTCAATGAAGAGTACCCCACAGGCCCCAGGTTCAAGCCCTGACTATCCAACATGGTGACCAACAGGCAGCAGTTCAACAAAGGAATGCCCTAAGGCAGTATGGCATCTGCCAGTATCACAGAGACAGAGCTCAATGTGAGAACCAACCAGGTAGGGGAAGGAAGAGAAAGGAAAGGGAAGGAAACCTCACCCCAGCTTGGCATACAACACACTGGCCTGGGGAAATCATACCTCTACTAGCTTGGTCTGGTAGCACTGGCCTAGGGAGAAACACCAAAGAGGAAAGAAAAGGATTGGTTGTTACCCAGGTAGGATTTATTGAGAGAGAGTAGATCTATATCTATCTATATAATAAAAAAAACAAGGATTTGCGGCTAAACTGTTTTCTAATTGAAATTAGTGAAGTGGGGGGGGGTCTAACGTTTTGTCTTTGGTGCCCAATCAAAACTTGGCGGAAAAATCGGAAAAGGAAGGAGCTCCATGGGTTGTCTGACTGGTAGTCACTGACCTGTCTGTCTCTCTGTCTCTTCGCTCTGTCCCTCTCTCTCTCTGTCTCTCTCTTCTGGGACTGACAGGTCAATAGGCTGTCTGTCTCTTTATCTGTCTCTCCATCTCTTCGCTCTATCGGTCTCTCTCTGTCTCTCTCTCTTTCTTTCCCTATCTCTCTGTCTCTCTGTCTCTCACCCTCTCTCTCTCCCTCCCTCAAACTTTTGTCTTCAGTCCCAATCAAAACTCGCCATTTGATGACCGATACAGTAGTCCTTTGCATTTGGAGGGAAAAAAACCTTGTCAAGAGACACTCAAGACTGCACCCTCCACCACCACCACCCCCCACCACCTTGCCACTGCCCTCCACCGCCTTCCCACTGCCAGATCAACGTCAGATCAACATCAGATTGTTGTCAGATCATCAGATCATCATCAGATCG